>ML662442.1:17568272-17940415 GCA_007570785.1 Antilocapra americana
AGAACAGCCATCTTGACTGACCTGACCATACAGCCCGAGTTCCAGACCCATTGAGGTTCCCACAGCAATAGACATGATGGGGGCAGTGCTGCAGATGAGGCATTAGCAACAGCAGCCACGGAGCCACCAGGAGTGCGCCAAGCACAATCCGCAGAGGACCCGGCGCAAGGTGAGGCTGAGTGAATCTGAGGAGCCGCATTAACTGAGTCCAAAGCAACTGGACATCCACACGGGAAAATACGACATCCGATCCTACCTCACACATTAAGAAAAAAAAAAAAGCTATAGTTGGAGTCAAGATCTAACTGTGAATGGCAAGACACTTCAGGAGAGTACACTTATTTCCTGAAGAGAAGGAATTTTTAAACAGATCTCCAAAATGACTGACACAAACTATAAAAGTCTTTAAATTTTATAATGTTATGGTTAAGAATCTACTATTCATCAAAAGACTTCATAAAAAGAAAAGACAAACAATTTGGAGAAAATTTTTGCTAAATTATAACTGATAAAGATATTTAAGCTATATTAAAAAAAAGTATTAAAAGCAGTATGAAAAGGACAAGCAACCAGCAGAAAAAAAGGCAAGTGCTATGAATAGTATTTAACAGAAGACAAATGGCCTGTAAGCATATTTTAAATGCTCAAAGTTAATATCTGAAATCAATCAGTGTAACACATCAAGCAAAAGAATAAAGGACAAAAACCACATGAACATTGCAATAGATGCAGAAAAAGCATTTGACAAAATTTTAACCTTCATGATAAAAACACTTAATAAACTAGAAATAGAAGGAAAATTCCTCAATTTGAATAATGGTATCTATGAAAAGCTTCTACAAGAGAATGCTGAAAGACTACATGCTTTCTCTTAAAGATCAGGAACAAGAAAAGGATGTCTGCTCCTATCACTTCTGTTCAACATTCTACTGGCTGTTTTAAGCCAGGGCAATCAGGCAAGAAAATAAATAAATAAAAGGACTGGATTGGAAAAGAAAAAACTGAGCTGTATTTGAAGATGATATAATCATTCTTGTATACAGAAAATCCTAAGAATTCTACTAAAAAACTATCAGAACTAATAAATGAATTCAGCTGGGTTGTAGGACACAAGACTTATATACTACAGAAGTCAATTGTACCTCTATATGGTAGCAATGAACAAACCATAAATGAAATTAAGAAAACAATTAAATTTATAATAACACCAAAAAGAATCAAATATTAAAGAACAAATTGAATAGAAACGTAAAAATTATACTCTGAAAATTAAAAATAATGGTTGAAAGAAATTAAAGAAGACCTAAAATAAATGGAAAGACATCATGTGCTCATGAATGGTGGTGATTTAATCACTGAATCGTGTCTGGCTTTTGCAACTGTATGGACTGTAGCCTGCCAGGTTCCTCTGCCCATGGGATTCTCCAGGTGAGAATACTGGAGTGGGTTACCATTTCCTTCTCCAGAAAATCTTCCCAACCCAGGGATCAAAACCAGGTTTCCTGCATTGCAGGCAGATTCTTTACTGATTGAGCTACGAGGGAAGATTGGAAGACTTAATACTGTAAAAGTGGAAATACTCTCCTAATTGATCTACAGATTCAAAGTAATCCCTATTAAAATCATAGTTGGTTCTTGGCAGAAATTGACAAGCTGAATCTGAAATTCATATGAAAATGCAAGGAACCTAGAATAGCCAAAAGAATGTTTAAAAAGATAGGAGTTGGAGAGCTCACACTTCCCAATTACAAATTTACTACAGTCCTACAGTAATCAAGGCAGGTGATACTCAAATACAGTCAATTGATTTTCAGAAGGGCACCAAGAAAATTTAATGGGAAAGCAGTAGTCTTCTTAAGAAACAGTGCTGGGATAACTGGGTATCCACAGCAAAACAATAAACTTGGAGCCCAAATGTATTTGTTTTTCAGTCCCTAAGTTGTGTCCAACACTTTGCAACCCCATGGACTGCAGCACGCCAGGATTCCCCATCCTTCACTATCTCCTGGAGTTTGCAGAAACTCATCTCCATTGAGTAATGATGCCGTCCAACGATCTCATCCTCTGTTGCCCCTTTCTCCTCCTGCCTTCAATCTTTCCCAGCATCAGGATATTTTCCAAAGAGTCGTCTCTTTGCATCAGGTGGCCAAAGTATTGGAGCTTCAGCATCAGTCCTTCCAATGAATATTCAGGTTGATTTCCTTTAGGATTGATTGGTTTGATTTCCTTGCTGTCCAAGGGACTCTCAAGAGTCTTCTCCAGCATCACAATTTGAAAGCATCAATTCTTTGGCACTCAGCCTTCTTAATGGTCCAACTCTCACATCCATACACGACTACTAGAAAAACCGCAGCTTTGACTATACAGCCCTTTGTTGGCAGAGTGATGTCTCTGCTTTTTAATATGCTGTCTAGATTTGTCATAGCTTTCCTTCCAAGAAGCACATGTATTTTAATCTATCAAACATATCTCTATGAAACTTTTAAAAAGCAAAGAATCCTATTATTAGGCAAGCATGAGCCCAGAGTCATTGAAATAATGAAGGTAGAGAAAATGGGGGCTTTGTCCACGGAGCGTTTTCAAAGAATCAAGATAGGACTCTGTGGGGGTGATGGCCACCCTCTATCTTGCTATGAGTAGAGGAACAGTAACAGCAGGTAGAAGGCAGCACTCTATTTGTCCCTGGCTACACTCCCTTGCCCCAGAGAATCAGGATCAGAGGAAGCCACTGGCCCTTCCTTCCATTCTTGAGCTGGTTCAGCTCAGTTCAGTCGCTCAGCCATGTCCGATTCTGTGCGACCCCATGGACTGCAGCACACCAGGCTTCCCTGTCCATCACCAACTCCTCAGGCACAGATATGCTATCTGTCTTCTTGTTGCTGAGAAAAGGTATGCTTCCTTTCACCTGAAGTGGGTTCTCAGCTTCTCTTGCCACAGATCATTTGTTTTCTAAGTGTGACATTTTCCCAGCTGTCCTTTCTATTAATAGACCCTTACTTGTCACACCACCTTCCCAGGTGACACTGATGTCATTGATTTGTTCCGTCATCACAGCTTCCTCTTCTGACCACAGACACTGAAAAGCATCTCAGGAGACTCCTAAAGCTCCCTCTCTTCCCCTCCACCAGCTGTAAACAAATCTCAGTGTCAGCTGAAGGGTTTTACACCCTGAATCTGGCAACCCTGATTACCTAAGGTGGTAAAACCCATGAATCATGACTTTAAGGCAAGTTTTTCTTCCCTAAAAAAAGGTGGCAGGGAACCCAATGGGCCACAGAGACAAGGAATTTTAAATAGGTCTGCAAGAGAAAAAAAAATATATATATATATATATATGTATATGAGCTGTAATAAAGTAATGTCTCAGCAATTCACATGGATTTTACCCTTAAAAATTCAACTCTTTCACAGATAAAAGTGACCTTTTTTTTTTTAAAATGAAATGTTTACTTATTTTCACTCAATACTCTTTGGCATAGCTTAAGAGTAAAAAGGCCTTTTCAATTTTCTACCAATATATTCAGTTTCTTTGGTCACTGCTCATGTCAACATTTAAGGGCTAACCATTCATACTATGCATTATTTTCTCTGTGAGATTCCTGAAAAGCCCTTTTGCTCTGAAGACCCCTATCTTTATTTATTTACTTATTCATGATTATATGGTACTTGCCTTCAAGAAGATTTTTGAGGTGGCTTAAAATAGAAAATATAAAAATAATATATTTTTTACTATGCAACTACAATTATAATAAATAAATAAATAAAAGCTATGAAAAAGAAAGGAAATAAATATATACAGAAGGAAATAAATACAGCTATACCAATTAAGCCCTACCTTGAGCTTCCTAGCAGCCACAGGAAAAAGGAAAATGGAAATCATACCAATACACCAAATTAGAAAAACAGGTTTGGTTTCATTTTACAACCAAATCTAAAAGGAGTTCACCCAAAAGGAAACATTCATTCATTTATTTGGAAAGTATTTATTTAATACTTAAAATGAGCCAACTCCTACATGAGATAATAGGAAAACATTATTAAACATTTCGAAGATGGCCTCTTCTCTCAAGAACCATAGAGCCTATTGGGAGAGACAGACAATAAGCAAGTAATCAAGCAAGTCAAAATAAATCGCAACCGAAGATATGCACAGGGAACTGAGAATAGCCAAGGTTCTGTCAGGAAAGCCTCCCTTAGGGGGTGGCAGTTAAAAAACAAGTAAGAGGCAAAACACAGTCTCTGCACAGAGATAAGTTTCAGGGCAGAAAAGACCCTAAAGTAGTCTCACAGAAGACCTAATTTTTGAGGGGCAGAAATTCAATGTGTGCTTGTTGACTATGTCTTGCTTAGTAATGTTACAGAGGGGCTTGCTGAGAGGCTCCAGATTTTTAATTAATATACTAAAATATATTTTAATTAATATACTTAAACCAGGTAGTTCTCAATTATGTTGCTAGAGATGAGTGAATTTATTGCCAATGCTTTCTAAAGGGGCCAATAAAGCAAATGTTTAGTAATCATTATAATAAATCATGAAAGTTGTGAATAATTGTTAAACTGTCTAGATATGGCTGAATACATAAAATAATCATTTGTTAAATGTGCTCTAGAATAGGTAATGTTGAATAAAATGTCTTGAATTATTAAAAAAATATATCTAAATATATTTTAATTGGTATATCTAATTTTTAATGAATATACCGAAAAAAGGGATTGAGAGTTCAGGGAGACTTTTAATGTAAGGGTGGCTGGAAATTAGATTTACCTAAAGAAAGCACAGAATCTGCTTCTGAGAGTCCGGAGGGGACATGTCTGCCTACTTGGACTTGGGTGATTTTCGCCTGAACTCAAAGGTTAGGAAAAATGGTTTCATTTCAGCAGCTTCTCTTCTTATAATTGCTTTCCTTCCCTTATCTCCTATTTAAGTAAAAGACAGATAAGTAAGAAATGCAGTCTTATTATAATTCAGATTCCTATTTAAGGTTTGAATAATTTGGAGACTGAAAAACTAAGAGGAAGCGGTATAAAATATCTTCATCCTTTTTTAGGCTGCTGAGAGATCAGGGTCAGAGGCAGAGAGTGCAGAGGAGAGGAGAAAAGGAGGGAAGTGTGTGTGAAAGAGTGAGCCTCTGCTTTAGAAGGAGCATGATGCTGAAAAAAGCTGACAGGCAGAAAAGAAGGCTAAGTGGTGTTGCTATGGTTACCGTACCATCTGTGCTCCTGCCTACCCCACACCAAAGGGTTATATAACCTTGTAGTGAGATAAATATGAAAATGGACTTCACAGTGAAAACCCGTTATTTCTGTTATTTTTAAAAAGGGCGGTTCTAAGTCACAATGAAACACTGCACAACTGTTTTTTAGGTCTACTTCTATACGAAACACTCCAGGGGGCAAGCACAATTCCCCTGAAGGCATCACGAACCTCTGAAGTACTGCAGTGCTCCTGATTTTCTAGTCTTTGAGAGGCTATTGGGCTTATTTAATTTATAATTAGGTGATGTCCCAGCAGTTGATATATTTACATGTTTTCAATCGCACTTGATTTACAAACAAACCAGTGGTAAACTAAAACACAAGAACTGTTCTCCACAAGGAAATGAGGCTCTCCATGGATCCCAAATCCAATTTTCCTCAAATGTGGGAGCGTGCAAAGAATACACTCTCCCGAACACAGGGAGGAGAATATTCTAAATTCATATCTCTGACTAGAAACAGCTCTCCAGTGTAAGTTTACAGGAACTGAGATCCAAATTGTTGTATCACAACCGGCAGAAAACTGAGCCCTGACCCACCCACCCCCTTACTCACAGCCTATAACACGATATATTAGAAACACCAGCCACAGATGAGCAACTTGCAACCATGATGAGCAAGAACTGGGCAGCTGTCAAATTTTGCCAACTTTACCCCCAGGCTACTTTTCTGGGAAAACTCGTGTTAGGATCTCATGCTGCTGCTGCTAAGTCGCTTCAGTGGTGTCCGACTCTGGGTGACCCCACAGACGGCAGCCCACCAGGCTCCCCCGTCCCTGGGATTCTCCAGGCAAGAACACTGGAGTGGGTCACCATTGCCTTCTCCGTAGGGTCCCACGAAGGCCAGTCAGTCCTACGTTTCTAACCTTCAGCTCTTCCCCACTGATCTCTTGCAGGGACCTCAACATTCACACATCCAAGGATTAATTCAGCTTTTCCATCTCCTATCACTTGCTCTGTTTTTGCTATTCTGGTTAACATCCAAACCAGAAAGTTCAAAGCTACCTTCAACTTTCCCACCTTAAAATACACTAGCCATAGAGCTTAGGTAAGTTATCTCACCTGTCATGACTGGGCCTCAATTTCCAAAAAGGTACCATTTTTCTCAAGTTAGCGATGAAGAGTAAACAAGAAAGTGTGTGGAGACTGCTCAGAACAGTGCCTGGCCCTAAGAAGTGTTCAGGAGATGGTGGTGGTTTCACAACTACTACCGGATGACTGCACGAGATTCTGAGCCATCATCCTGAAGACGAACTTCCCCACTTTTTCCACATTTACTCTCTGCTCTCTTTAGGGGCCGAGAGAGGCACAGTAGATAATCATTGACCTATTTGCAATGTTCCTGTCCTTGTGTCATTACTGTGTGTTGAGTATATGGGGAGTAGAACACTTGTCTTCTATTTTAAATTAATTTTTATTGGAGTATAGTTGATTTACAATGTTGCATTAGTTTCTTGTGTACAGCAAATTGATTCAGATATTTATATCTATATATTCTTTTTCAGATTCTTTCCTATTAGAATTTATAACAAGATATTGAATACCATGCCCTGTGCTATACTGTAGGACTTTGTTTATTTTATATAGTGTGTATCTGCTTTTTTTTTTTTGCCACACACAATATACTAAATGAAAAAGGACAGGTTATAAAATAGTATGAATAGTACACTCCATTTTTTAAGTTTGCAAATAGACATATTTACGCCTAGAGGAAATCTGAAAGGATGTATGCCAAATGTAAAGTGGTTATTGCTCATGGAATAGACTGTGGGAGATTTTTCCCTTTCTAATTCTCTGTGATTTCCTAAAAAGTCAGTGTGGTCGTGTCCCTGGGATGCTGCAGAGCCACCCAGGTCCTGCTCACCCGAGTCCAGGTCGGGCTGTGTGGCCGCGCAGCCCTGGGAGACCCAGGCTGGGGTCTCCTAGACCCCCTCTGAAGCGTCCCTCCCGTTCTTTCTAATTTATCCCTCCCCAACCTCTGGTAACCAGAAGCTTGTTATTTTTATGCCTGTGAGTCTCCTTCTGTTTTGTAAACAAGTTCATTCGTATCTGTTTAGATTTCACGTATAAGTGCTATCATACGATATTTGTCTTTCTCTGACTTACTTCGCTTGGTACGATCATCTCTAGGTCCATCTGTGTTGCTGCAAAGGCCTTCAGTCTTGTTTACGGCTGAGTGATGAGCCACGGAGAAAGGTGCTGATGAGTGTATTTGGTGTGTGGCCAGAATGTGAACTGTGTTAGGAGGTAGAGCAGATAGTTCCCCAAAAGGCCGCCATCGTATCTCCCATTGCAGAAGCTTTCTTCAAGGTGACTCTGCCACTTCTCTCCCCAAGAAGTAGAGCCTCTTTTCTCTCCTCTTGAAGCTGAGCTGGCTTCATGACTTGCTTTGGCCAGTAAAATGTGACGGCAGTAACACAGGTCTTATAGCTTTATTTAAAAGATGCAATGGGGACTTTCCTGGCTGTCCAGTGCCTAAGACTTTGCCTTCCAGTGCAGGGGGCACAGGTTCAATTGCTGGTCAGGGAGCTAAAATCCCACATGCCTCTCCAAAAATCCAAAACACAGAACAGAAGCGATATAGTAACGGACTCCAAAAAGACTTTAAAAATGGTCCACATAAAAAAAATCTTTAAAAAAAATGTATAAGAAAAAAAAAAAAGATTTTACAGCGCTTTTCCCACTCTTAGAAACTTTCTTCTGAGAATGTTGCCTAGAGCTCCTCACGCCGACAGCAACATGGAGAGGCTACCTGCAGTTAAGATCAATGTGCCTTGGCCGACAGCCCCCGCTGAGCCCAGGCCCCAGCCAATCTGCCACATAGGTACAGTTCTATGAATGATGCTGGGAGAGATGCATGGAATCACCCAGGCAACCCATGGAATCATGAGACAAAAAAATAAGCTGTGGAGCTATTAATCATGTGAATGAATACCTCCAGAATCTTGTTCCCCTCTTCTTACAGGTTAGTTTCCTATTCCCTGCCCTTGACATGGCATGAGGAATTATTGATGCTTAGACAAATATTAAGATCATGAGTGTCTTTACAGAGTATTATCCAAAGCCACCTTGAATTCTCCATGTTTTGGTAAAGCTGTAATATTCAGAGCGAATTTTTAAATGTGAGGAATTGAATCAATGATTCAATTATGAAGTGCCCTGATGGAATCTGTGGTGTGGGAATGCAAGCAGCTGAACAAGCCGAGTTCTCCTCCATCGCCTGCTGGCACCCAGGAGAGTCAAAATGCAAGTTGCGTAAAGAAAACTATGAACACGTGTGGTTGATTACAGTCAGTTTGATTAAACACACTCGAAAGAGAGATGATTCCTGCTGAGCCAGTCATGAAATGAGGACAAGCATCTGAAAGCATGATGATAGCGCTGGTGACACGGAAGCAAGTTTCACCTTGAGATGTGATCTTGGTGGAAAATTTTACTTTGGTTATTTCTTCTCCTGGACATCAAATTGCTGACTTAATCATGTTCGTTCCCAATGGAAAGAAACCAGAGGCTTCTCCTTTAAAATAAATAATAAGGTCATGAAATCATAGAGTATTATTCAATCGGTCTTCTGAACCTGACTTTCCAAATGGAGAAATTGATGCTGAAGGGCCTTTCCAGAGGTGTGAGCTGGGCGGGAGGGCAGAAATGCTGAGGAACCGCTCAGAAATCCCCGGGGCATCTTGTGGATCCTGGGTGGGGGCGTGCAAAGTGTCCCTTTTGCCTTTGGAGAGGGCAAGTCTTCCCTGCTTAGATCTCTGGGGACCCATCCCAGAATGCTTAGAACAACCTTCACAAGAGATTTTTATTTTTATTGATTTTTAATTGGTTTTGCTTGTGTGTTTGTTTTGGCTGTGCTACGTCTTCACCGCGGCGTGCAGGGTTTCTCTAGTTTGAGAGCAGGGTTTCTAGCATGTGAGATCTTAGTTCCCTGATCAGGGATCAAACCCACATCCCCTGCCTTGGAAGGAGGATTCTTAACCACTGGACCACCAGGGAAGTCCCAAAGTTTTCAGGTTTTAGTTGGTGGGCCATCTATTTTGTTTTCCTAACTCTTCTTAGCCATAGACACACCTATGTGTGCGCTCAGTCGCTCAGTCGTGTCCGACTTCTTGCGCCCCATGGACTGTAGCCTGCCAGACTTCTCTGTCCTTGAGATTCTTCAGGCAAGGATACTGAAGTGAGTTGCCACTTCCTCTTCCAGAGGATCTTCCCCACCCATGGATCAAACTCACATCTCCTGCATTGCAGGCAGATTCTTCCCTGCTGAGCCACCAGGGAAGCCCACATACATACCTATAGCTACCTTCTTTCCTATTCTCAGGTCTCTGAAAACTTATTTTCTTCATGTTGAGCATCAGATACCCTTGCTGGAAGAATTCAGACTTTCTGCTATCACGCTAAGGCTTACGTTGCATTTCCCTTGCCACGCTGAGCACCGCTGAGTAGCTATAACTGAGATGGACATCAGTGCAACAGAAAAACAATCAGACACTCGGTGTCTGGCTGGCTGGCAGACCCTTTAGAAGTCATTTGTTTTCTGGTTAAAACATCACAAATTACTGTGTCAAGGATATTTGATCTTTGATTTTTTAGAGGTCAGAAACCCATTTCCCCCCCTCTTTTTTTTTTTTTTACTAAATACCATATTTTGGGGCCACTCAAGCTCCAGAAAAGCTCCTTTTTCAGATCTGTGTACCTAAATGAACGTCTTTTGTCATTGACTTACACACTAAAATCTGCATGGAAAGTTCTGCTAGGACCTCCCTGGTGGCTCGGTTGTTAAGAATCCACATGCCAATGCAGGGACATGGGTTCAGTCTCTGATCCGGGAAGATTCCACATGCCACCAGAGAACTAAGTTCATGTGCCAAAACTACTGGGTGCTTGAGCCCATACTCTGCAGCAAGAGCAGCCACCGCAAGGAGAAGCCCACACACCCCAACTAGAGAGTAGCCCCGCTCTCCGCAACTAGAGAGAGTTCATGCGCAGGAACAAAGACCCAGTGCAGCCAAAAATAATAGTTCTGCTAGCAGTAAGCATTGTGTAAGAAATGCCATTACCTACTACCACATTCTTTAAAAAAAAAAACAACTATATTTCCAATGTTCATTATTTTCAGAATCAAACTTTGGGCTCCAGTTTTGAGATAAACATATTTTTTTCTAGTTGCTTAAAAGGAAAACACACGTAGCTTCTTTATTGAAATAACCACCACCACTCTGTAGTACATCTCTAGAATTCTGAGACTTAACTACTGACTTTACTCAGGATCCTATCCATGTTTCCCCAGCACTCGTTTTACAAGAATGTAAATAAATAAGGGCCTATTTACAATAACCTCTAAAACAAAGTCTGAAAAAGAATACATACATATATATATATATACACATACAATTGAATCACTCTGATGTACACCTAAAATTAACACAACATTGTAAACTATACTTTAATTTTTAAAACTTGGTTAAAAATAAGTAAATAAAGATGAAAATAAAAAAAAGAATGCAAATAATCTTGTTTCACAAACATGCCCTTCTGCACAGAAGCCTGGGTTGCTCCCAGACTCACTGTGGTCTCCAATGATACAGTTTGGTTCTGCTGGTCTTAAAATTTTCTGCAGTTTAGGGCTGCCCTCCTGCCCTTCCCTACCCCTCCAGCCCCCCACCCCCCCAGCTGATTCCCTGCAGTTTCAGAACCACAGCAGTAGACCTCTGGCCTTGCAACAACACATGCATAAATAAGAAAACCAGCAGCCTGATGAGAGACCCCGGGACGGAAAGCTGAGGGTTGGATACTTAGGCTCAGAACTCACAGCTGGGCAAACAGCACTTGCTGGGTTCCCAGTGTACCTGGCAGAAGGCAGAATTCCTGGCTCTTGTGACTCCTCTCTCTTTGTTAGCATCACCTCTCTTTTTTAAACCCAAAGTCCCATTAACACTCCTTCCATGGATCTATGGACGGACTGGCTGTTCCCTTAGAGGCTGGGAGGCGCTTCCATTCAGCTCAATCCTAATCTTATTGGGACAGCTGGACTCAGCATGAAGACACTGCATCCTTGGGCAGTCCATCCATTATGAGAAAGAAAAGTAGCAGGCAACTGGAAAAGGGGCCTCCCTGGCCTCTGAGCTTCCCTGATGGCTCAGTGGGTAAAGAATCTGCTTGCAATGCAGGAGTCGCAGGAGACATGGATTCAGTCCCTGGATCGGGAAGATCCCCTGGTGAAGAAGAAGGAAAGGGCAACCCACTCCAGTATTCGTGCCTGGAAAAATCCCATGGACAGAAGAGCCTGGCGAGCTACAGTCCATGGGGTCACAAAGAGTCGGACACGACTAAGCAGGCACGGCTCACTGGCCTCCTAGGAAAACAGTGAGTAACATCACCGGATCAAAGTGAGCCAGGACCAGCTCCTCAGTCCCTCTGGCTCTTTCAATCTGCAGTGTATCATCTGATGAGTCATGTATAAGAGTCTCATCTTCCACAGTCTAGATTCAGTGTCAGCTTCCTGTGAATAGTAAACAGGTTTGCCTCACTGGGCTGCGCAAAGGGCTTGGCACATGGTAACTGTTCAAAATGTTTGATTTAAAAGGATCCAAAGCCTCCTCCAAAAAGATCACTGTATAAGTTGAGGGTAGGACCATAACTGCACGGGGCATCACAACAATAGATTTTATAAAGATTCCTAAAGTGTCTCAGCAGTTATTATTCAGGGGGAAAAAATCTTATGACTTACAATATTTTCCTTTTTTTTCTGGCTGTACTGTGCAGCATGTAGGATCTTAGTTCTGCCACCAGGGATCGAACTTGCACTCCTTGCGCGTAGAGTTTTAACCACAGGACTGCCAAGGAAATCCCTCAAATCTTTATTTATTTTTTTTTTGCCTTTTTTAAAAAAAAAATTGAATTATAGTCAATTTACAATGTTGTATTAGTTTCAGGTGTATAGCAAAGTGATTCAGTGTTATATATATTCTTTTTCAGATTCCTTTCTATTATAGTTTATCACAAAATACTGACTAGTTTCTTGTGCTACACAGCAAGCCCTTGTTGGTTGTCTATTTTATGTATCTTTCTTTTTACTTTTTCCCCCCAGAATTCAACCTCGGAATCTGTCTTCCCACCCTGGCTGTAGATCAGAACCACCTGGAGTACCCCCGACCCTACAGCTCCCCTTACCACCAATTTTGAGGCTTTAGACGTGGGATGCATTTGGAAAACGTGCATTTAAGTTGTCCAGGTAACTGTCTCACGCCTGGTAAAGTTTGGGTCCACTCCTCCCAGAGAACACTGAAATGCAAGCCTTGTATACACCTTCCGCACCTTGCAAAATTGCTGGGCAGGCCGGGGTGTAGCACTCTTAACCATTAGCTTCTTATCGGGGCTGGAAGACACAGGGGTGGAGATCTGGGTTGATCATTTATACTAAATACACATGTGCTGTTGGCCCTCGAGGTGCCTCCTCATTGGTAAGCAACAGAATTGTCTCTTGTGTAATAAGCACCTTTCTAGTTTATGACGTTGGGCATTAGGGTGTATTTGAAGCTGCTGTGCTGAAAGTCAAAGGAATGAGGTTGTGTTGGCTGCAAAATAAAAGTTCTATGAGGAGAAAATGTATATAAAGGGCAGGAAGCATGTACTATTTTAAAAGTCTTTGTTTGCTCAAGGTCATTGCTTAGGCACATCCGGATGAATTTGACTAGGAGACAGAGAATGGCCGTACTCCATTCTGCCTTTGCTTTCACAATATGCCTGCAGTTCCAGACCTACGGTCCTGACCCGCAACCCTGCTCTCTCCCTGCTGACAGGCATCCCTTCCAGTTACAGGAGATACACGTCTTTCTTTCCTTCTTCATGTTTCTGTCCATCCCTAGCCCCATAGTGTGGTTAAGTCAACAGAGCCATCAGAGTTGCGGCAACGCATTTTCTATGGTGATTATTAATGATTCATTCATATGCAGTTGATCCAATATATTGATCTAAGCAGTTATATAGCTGTATTTCCATTAGCAGTTAGGATTCTAAAACACTGAATCAATCTTGTCTCAGCCTGGCAGCCTTTATTATAAAGACAATCTTATTTTCCACTAACGCAGCAAATACGCTTGTGAACACAGAGTTAGAAAAGTCTAGGGAGAATCTTATTATCCATTTATCCATAAAAAAGGCAGACCAATCAAGTCTCATTTCTCCTGTGGCCCAGCAAGTGGAATTGCATTTCTGCAGAAGGAAGGCACATTTCCAACGTCAAATTAGAGAAGTTTAGAAATGTTATTATGCAACCTGTTATAGTTTGAGATATGCTGCCTGAGCTAATGCCTGCCTTTCTAAACCCCAATTTTACATCTGCTTCTTCAAGGATTGCAAGACATTCTGCTGACGTTCTTACTCTGGAGCAGAGGGCACAATATTACTACTCTTTTTTTATAGTGTTGAAAGAGTCCAAAGAAGCTAACTGGGAGAATGAAAGAGAAATTAGATGGAAGCCTCCAGTTCAAGTCCAAGCTCATACTACTTAACAGTATGACAGGCCAATAAATCAATGTGTCAGGTCAAGGAATAGCGACTTCATCCACAAAGTGGATGGACTGAGAAGATGATGGACTGGTGTCCCAAAGAACCACCTTGCCAGAGTCAGAATTCAGACTTCTTTTATACTAAAAGGGAGGGAGTAAAGTCAAACATTTCCTGGTTCCAGTCAGTCTCTAGAAGGGTTTATGTTAATTTCTTCCTTCCTGCTCAGGATGTTTCCTATGAGCTAAACAAGGGTATAATAACCTAATGCTCATTACCTGGGAGGCAGGGTGACCTGGGAGGCAGGGTTCACAGCAATGGGCCATTAAGTATAATCTAAGCTTACAGGCAACATTCCTTTAGTGATTAACTTGTAGTAGAATACAAAGGTTCTTCCCTATTATACAAGTTTGCTGCTAACTAGTTATTTAACTTTGGGTAGTTACTTGATTCACTGACTCATGACTTTCTCAGTCATGCATTTTTTTCATTCAATACAGATTTCTTAAATTATGTGCAAATATTTAGAGCCAAAAGATCTCATAAAGTGGTTGAAGGGTTGATACTTTCAGCTTGAAAAGACAGAGAGGATCTCATGCACTTGAGTTCAATGGGGAGACTGCACCCTTGGCCTGCCTTGTGCCCAGTGAAAGTGAAACTTAGTCGCTCAGTCATGTCCGACTCTGCAACTCCATGGACTGTAGCCCGCCAGGCTCCTCTGTCCATGGAATTCTCCAGGCAAGGATATGGGAGTGGGTTTCCATTCTCTTCTCTAGGGGATCTTTCTGACCCAGGGATCGAACCCAGGTCTCCTGCACTGCTGTCGGATTCTTTATTGTCTGAGCCACCAGGGAAGCCCTTGATGGGGCCACTCTTACCTTCAAAAATGTTCCCAGCAATTCAACTTGATGACTATGGCCCTTTGTTATTTTTTTTTTTAAAGATGCTTTTCTTTATTAACTGCATTGAAATCAATCATTCAATGAACTTCCAGTCAAAATGCTTGGATTTCATTTTATGCAGGACAAGTCACTTCAAAAATGTCACTGGGAATGGTATTTTTGACAGTCGCTCTTAGCATCAAGTGACACCTGATGCTCCAGCTCCTCTCTGGCTTCACAGCAGGCTGAAGATTTTTCTCACTAATTATGTCTTGGTCCCATGACTTGTAGCTCATGTCTTGGCCACACACAACCTTCTTGTACAACGTCTGGCACATCCTGTCTTCTACACAAGGTCTGACAGTGTCCAGGAATCATGTGCACGCCTGTCATACTTCATAGTTCAAGAAAGGACTGGTCCCTGGGACACAAGTAGGTCCCCAACAGAGGTGGATATTATGAAGGAGCGAATGAATGAATGAATGGACACAATTTCTGCTTCAACCCCTGTCATCACTTGTTTCTGTACTCTGCAGACCACAGGATCCTCCCACGCAGAAGGAAGGGTGAGCTTCATGATGCTGGGCCCCACGTCCTGCACAAGGTCTGATAGAACGGCCCTGGGTCTGGGAGATGGGGCACCTGGCCATGCATAGCACAAAGGAAGCGTGCACATCAAAATGAATTCACTGGATGGAGCCTGCATTCTTGCCTTGAATTTGTAACTAACGAGATCACGTGATGGGGGTAAGGATCTAAACCTAAGTTTCCCCATATGTGAAATAGAGGAGTTAGACAAGGTTACCATGACTATACCTTTTGGTTCTCAAATTCCATCATTTTATTATTTTATATCCTATCTACCCACAGCTCTATCTTCCTGTATGAGGCCTGATCGTTAGTAAACTGATCCGTGAAAGGGTGCTGGGGAACCTCTCTGAGTATCATTGCTGTCATCTACAAAGGTGGACGGTAATCTTAGGGCTGTTTTGTGATTTGAATGAAAGGAAGGAGTGAGGTTCCTAGAAATATTCATGTCACATAGGAGGTGCCCAACAAATGATAGCTGTTGCTATTTTCATCATTAGGTAACAACTTTTCCTTTGCTCTTTTAGTTAATGCTGCTAAGTCGCTTCAGTCGTGTCCGACTCTGTGTGACCCCATAGACGGCAGCCCACCAGGCTCCCCACGTCCAGGCAAGAACACTGGAGTGGGTTGCCATTTCCTTCTCCAATGCATGAAAGTGAAAGTGAAGTCCCTGAGTCATGTTCCGACTCTTAGCGACCCCATGGACTGCAGCCTACCAGGCTCCTCCATCCATGGGATTTTCCATGCAAGAGTACTAGAGTGGGGTGCCATTGCCTTCTCCTCTTTTTGTTAATAGAGCTTTGCTAAAATGTGTGTGTGTGTATGCATTCAGTCATCAAGTCGTGTCCAAATCTTTTCCATCCTGTGGACGATAGCCCACCAGGCTCCTCTGTCCATGGGATTCTCTAGGTGAGGATACTGGAGTGGGTTGCTGTGCCCTCCTCCAGGGTATCTTCCCGACGCAGGGATCATACCCACGTCTCTTATGTCTCCTGCATTGCCAGGTGGATTCTTTACCACTAGAACCACCTGGGAAGTGCTTGCTAAATTAACTGGCCTTAAATTAACAAGAGTATGTAGCTCTACTCTCTGCTTTAAAAATAGTCTGTTGTGGGGACTTCCCTAGTGGCTCAGTGGCTAAGACTCCCCACTCTCAATGCAGGTAGGGCTGGGTTCAATTCTTGGTCATGGAACTAGATCGCACATGCTACAACTAAGATCTAAAGCAGCCAAATAATTTTTTAAAAAACAGCTGGTCATGGACTCCAGTGTTGGGCTAATCCAGATTCTTCCTAGAATTAGCCGCTTACTAGCTCTGTAACCTAACACAGGTCACTTAACCACTCAGAACCTCAGTCTCCTCATCTGTAAAACATGGATCATTATGCTTCTTTTGCTGGTTTTCTGTGAGGATTAACTGTATGTAAAAAATCTGGCATAGGAGTGGCTCAAAAATACCAGCGATAATTACAACTCTATGGTGTTAGGTGAGGCAGGGCTCGGGTTTTTTTAACAACTTTACCATGGATGGGAGAAAATAAGTGTAGTCTATTAAATTCCATTCTTCCTGCTGAAGCCTGAAATGATTTCTGCCAGCATTCCCCATGGTGGTTTTAGTCCTCTCACTCCACCTTATCTGGAAACTTTCAGATTATTGCCAAGGATCTGAAAATAAGTAGGTTACAAAATTTAACCAGTTCCAACAATAAGGATAGTTAGTGCCGCCTACTCCTTGTTATAGGGCTACTAAAATACCAGCTCAGAAAACATAAGTAACCCAAACAGTGAGTAATACAAATAATAATTTTGATTTGACCTTGACATGAAGCTTGGATGTTATGGCAACAAACTTCCTCTCTCATTAAGTTCTGCTGGGGATAAAATCAACAGCCATTTCCTGAGTTCACAGCAACTGAAACAAGCAGTTCAAAAGCCTATTTGGTTTCAGAGAAGCCCAGCTTGCTCCATGTTAAATATTTGCTACAGAAATCCTCCAGCAATCCACAAAAATGCATAGAACCAAAAACTGTCTATTCATCAAGTGGGAAATGCGTGGAGAATTGACTCTATGAGTTCAGCCAGGACTGGCCAGTCCCACTAACAGGCATGTGTTCTTCCTGGCCATCTAGGGGCCTGGGGCAGCCCTCCGGGACATCTGACTGCAGGCCTTGCTGTTAGTGGCTTTACCCAGGGTATCTAAGGCACTCTGCTGACAAAGGCCAGACTTACTGGCACTTTCTTTAGTGGCTCAGTTGGTAAAGAAACTGCCTGCAATGCAGGAGACTGGGGTTTGATTCCCACATTGGGAAGATCCCCTGGAGAAGGCAATGGCTACCCACTCCAGTATTCTGGCCTGGAAAATTCCATGGACAGAGGAGTCTGGCAGGTTGAGGTCCATGGGATCCCAAAGAGTTGGTAGCGACTAACACTTTCACGCTTTCTTTATCTGAGAGGCAGGTGTGGGGACACCTCTGCAGGGCTGTTAACTCAAAGCCAAGCAGTGCACTGTTTAGCCAACAGCTAATAAAAGATCAACCAGACTGTCTTCTTTTAGAATAAGAAATGAAAAGAATTGAGGACCTCTCTCTCCATTCTTATTCCAGCGTCAAAACCCATATTAAAACGCAGCTGTTCAAGTGCCAGAGGAAGGCCTTCTGTCCCAAAAGTGCCTGAAATAGGTAAGCAGGGACCCAGAGAAAGAAAGAGCCATATTCCTTTCAGTGAGCGAAACTGACTCTTTAAAAAGGGTATGTTTTTTAAAAATAAAGTTTTAGTTTATAATATATTAAATTATCATCCATAATTTCTGAGGATATTGGGAGAAAATAATATAGAGAGGAAGTTATATTATTTTTTAACCACCTGACAGTATTTGTATTCTAGAGACAAAGCTTGCATGTAAACTTTAGAAACAATGTCTGCAGGAACCTTGGCATCCCCACCTGTAGATCATTCTACTTCAGTGACTCCTGGAAAGCAAGTTATTTTGACCTGATTCATTTCATGACGTTATTGTACCTTCCCTCAGGAAGATGGGTTTGGAGCATTATCTGATGTGAGACAGGGCAGCAGGAACCTGGGCATCTGGCCCCGGTCCCAAGCCAGGGCGGTGAGGAAGGAGAAGCCACGTGTGCTGCCTCAGGGTCCAGAAGACACTCCATGCATGATTCTCATGCCACTGTGGTGGGTGGCAGTCTGTGCTGTTCACTCAGGTTTTTTTCCCTCCATAAACAATCTCCATTCTCTCCTTCTGCCCACTTTTCCCTGACACTGGGTGAGACGGGAAACACAAAATCCAGGGTTTGTTTTTCCAAAGCTAAACACACAGAAAGAGACAAGAGCTGAGGGAGAAGCAGAGCCCTGGAGGGCATCAGAGGGAGGTAATTAGGCTTCTCCTGCCAATGCAGGAGACATGAGTGACACAGGTTTGATCCCTGGGTTGGGAAAATCCCCTGGAGGAAGACATGGCAACCCACTCCAGTATTCTTGCCTGGAGAATCCCACGGACAGGGGAGCCTGGCAGGCTACAGTCCATGGGGTGGTAAAGAGTCAGATATGATTGAAGCAACTTAGCTAGCAAACAAGTGGGTCGTGAGTTGGCGCTCTTGTAATGGGACTAATGCCCTTTTAAGACAAGGAAGAGAGGCCATAGACAGGATCAGTGCTCCTATAAAAAGAGATGCCCCAATCCCCACTCCAGGGCTCCCTACCCCTTCCACCATGTGTGGACACAGTAAAACGTCTGTGACCCAGAAGAGGGTCCTCACCTGACCCTGCTGGCACGTGATCTCAGACTCACAGCCTCTCACAGCACTGTGAGAAAGAAATTTCTATTGTTTATGAGCTATTCAGACTATGGGATTCTGTTACAGCAGTACAAACAGACTAAGTGACTTTGTATTTTCAAACCATCCTGAATTTTACTTTTGAGAGTCCTATGATTTTCACTGACCAGAAGTAATAATAAACGGGATTCTACTCCATCTTTTGTACTTTACTAAAAAAAAAAAAGTCACATTCACCTGGAGCCAGTGCTCCAGGGCTTTCCTGCTTTTTGTTTTTGCCTTTTAAAAGACATACAAGGTCTAGCAATTTATTTAACCTCCCTAACCCTCTGCTGCTGCTGCCAACTCTCTTCAGTCGTGTCCGACTCTTCACGACCCCATGGACTGCAGCCTACCAGGCTCTTCCGTCCGTGGGATTTTCCAGGCAAGAGTACTGGAGTGGGGTGCCATCGCCTTTTCCGCCTAACCCTCTAGGGGTCTTCATATATGTCTATATGAACCCTATATATGTCTTCATCTGCAATGCTGAGGAGACACTGACCGAACTGGCAAGAGCATGTACAAGGTGAGGCGCTGATCTCCCATCTCTGGCTATTTCACACCTGGTCTCCATGGCTTTGCCACCATGAATTAGTTTCTTCACCTATGTTTAGTCAACGCTGAGTGAACGCTGGGTACTTGGCACATAAAGTATGATAAAGAAACTCCTTCATGATAATCATGTCCTTGAACATTTGTCAAGTGTTTCACAGTTCACAAGGCAGGTCCAAATATTCAATGGGGTTTGATACTTATAGCAATGCTATGAAGTAGGTATTGCCATGTGCTTCTGGCATAGGGAAGAACAAACCTGACTCCATAACAGAACTGCTCTTTTTACTTTAAGCTTTGTGCTCTGTCACCTGTGCTTAGTCATGCTGACTCTGTACCTTTTGTAAAAGAGTGTTACCTACAGCCTGAAACATACAGCATAGCCTATTCTTAAGGCTCTGACCTTTAAGAAGATAACACTTTTCCAGTCACATAGAGATAAAAAGTTACAGAATGGAGAAAAACATTTCTTTTGCTGGAAATTTACAGAAACACCCTGAACTGACCTACATGGGCAGCTGCAGCAACAAAGGATTTGGACATCAACAAACCATACCCTTCCCTCACCTTGCCTTCAAAAGTGCTTTGCTGAAACTGTCTGGAAAGTCAGGGTTTGGGAGGCATAAGCCACCTATCTCCTTGCATAAACATGTAACAAACCTTTCTCTGCTCCAGACTCTGACAATTCAGTTTGTTTCGCCTCACTGTACATACAGACTGGGTATGGTAACACTTCTTACAGACAAAGAAATGCAGGACCTTCCTGGTAGTCCAGTGGTTAAAAAGCCATCTTCCAATGCATGGGATGTAAGTCCGATCCTTGATCCAGGAACTAAGATCCTACATGCCACAGAACAACTAAGCAATGTCCCTCACCTGGACAAAGTCCACACACTGCAACGAAGACCCAGTGCAGACAAAAAAAGAGCAGAGAGCTAGAGCTAGAAGTCGTGGTGAAGGGCCCAGATGATTGCCTGTCGTCTCACAGAAATTCCATAAAAGTCTGGGTTGTTTCCACAGTGATGCCTTGTTTTAGGCCCCATCTTCATACTCTGAATTCTGAATTCTTCCTTGATGACAGAGGCACTTCTTTTAACCAGAAATTCAAAATGTAAATGTTGTGTTCCTCATTTTGCTTCATAATAAACATTACGAAAATGTGTCTGGTTCTTTGAACTCTCTCAAGAAAGCTCTTGATAGAAAACACTAAAATAAAAGGCTATGTGTTGTCAGTAGCCCTGGGCTTCCTTCTCAGACTCATTTCTTGCTATCTTCCTTCTTCCTTGTTCTCTTGTGCCACTTGGCTTCTTTACTTGTTTGAGGAACAGGTTGTTTCTGGTGGGGACAGCAGAATCCTACTGCCTGGTTCAAGGCTTTGCTGCTTACCGGCCGCATGACCTCAGTAAGTTCCTCAACCTCAGACTTGTCCCTTTTATAATATGGAGATGTGGAGTCATTCACTTTGTAACCTGACTGCCATGAAACGGGGTCTATATAAAGAAGCTAGCATAGCACCTGGCCATTAGGAAGTGTGCTGTGCCTGTTAGGTGTGGTCTCTCTCAGGAAAGCCCTTTCATCAGCTCATCTGGACTATCATACTTTTTGTTGTTGTAAGCTTCTGTACATTTTTGTTTAATGATATGATCCTTGGAAGAAAAGCTATGACCAACCTAGACAGCATACTCAAAAGCAGAGACATTACTTTGCCAACAAAGGTCCATCTAGTCAAAGCTATGGTTTTTCCAGTGGCCATGTATGCATGTGAGAGTTGGACTATAAAGAAAGCTGAGCACTGAACAATTGATGCTTATGAACTGAGGTGCTGGAGAAGACTCTTGACAGTCCCTTGGACTGCAAGGAGATCCAACCAGTCCATTCTAAAGGAAATCAGTCCTGAATATTCATTGGAAGGACTGATGCTGAAGCTGAAGCTCCGATACTTTGGCCACCTGATGTGAAGAACTGACTCATTAGCAAAGATCCTGATACTGGGAAAGATTGAAGGCAGGAGGAGAAGGGGAAGACCGAGGATCAGATGGTTGGGTGGCATCACCAACTCGATGGACATGAGTTTGAGCAAGCCCCGGGCATTGGTGATGGACAGGGAAGGCTGGCATGCTGCAGTCCACGGGATTGCAAGACTCTGACACAACTGAGCAACTGAACTGAACTGATGGTCCTCAAACTTTGAGACTAAACCAGAATCGCCCTGGAAAGTAACCACCTTACTGGGTTCTGAGTCAATAAGCCTGGATGGGGCCAGGGATGCCGACCTCCAAGCAAGCCTGAGGGGGCCGGTGTTCAGACACCTCAAGGATAATGGGAAGAGCAAAGGCTTTGGAGGCAGAGACCAGAGTGGGTTTCAGGTCATGTGACCTGGGACCTATCACTCAACTCTTCACACCACATCTAAAATCTCGGCATAAAAACACCTCTGCCGGGCTTTCCTGATGGCTTAGCAGTAAAGAATCCATCTACCAATGCAGGGGATACGGGTTTGATCCCTGGTCTGGGCAGATCCCACATGCCGCAGAGCAGCTAAGCACAGGGCCACAACTACTGAGCCAGTGCTCTAGCGCCCTCAAACCACAACTACTGAGCCCACAGGCCCTAGAGCCCATGCTTCCCAACAAGAGGGGCTACCACGACGGGAAGCCCGTGCACCCAGCGCGATTTGAAAGCAGCCTTTATTTGCCACAACTAGAGAAAAGCCCGGGCAGCAACAAAGACATGGCAGAGCCAAAAAAATAAAAAATAAATACATAAACGTTTTCGAAAATTAAGGAATGTCTGTCATGGGGTTACCATGTGGGGGAAAAAAAAATAGAAAGTGTTTAAAGCCTCTAGTACAGTGGGATCTCAGTGCTGGAAGGTAGTGTTTACAGAAAGAACCTCAGAGAAGTTCTAATGAAGCCTCTTTATATTAGGAAAGGAAAAACAGATTTATGCAGTTAATAGATGCTCGAAAGATACTTACAGAATGGAGACCAGACCTCGAACGTCGGAGCTGGGATCTGAATTTGTCTTTTCTGTGTGAGTCAAACTCAAAAGACCTCAACAATACTCCAGGCTCTGCAGAACTCACTCTCGTGAGTTATGATTTATGTAACCCTCTCAGGAGGGATCTCTAGGAGGAGGAGTGATGACCACACAGCACTAGATTGGTAACGGTGGAATTTTATGCACCAAGGAGGGAACCAGTGAAGCAGCGAAGTTGCTCAGTCATGTCCGACTCTTTGCGACCCCATGGACTAGAGCCTGCCAGGCTCCTTCACCCATGGAATTTCCTAGGCAAGAACACTGGAGTGGGTTGCCATTTCCTTAGAAGTCTTACTTAACTGTAGCATGATATGGGAGAAGGAAGTATGAAGCCCTCCTCCCGTTTCTGCTCCTCTTCCCGCCCTTCCCCTGCCTTTCATCCTTTGGCAGATACTTTGTGTTCAACAGGGAACTGTGGCCTGAGGGGAGTCAGAGGGCTTTCTCCTTACCCCTCAGCGTGACATTCTGAGCTAGATACTATGTTACCCTAGCAATCTGGTGCCTCTTGCCCCATTATCACCAACAGTTTCTTGAACTGAAGAAGCAGAGGATAACTACCTTGTCAGCACCGGAAGCTGCTGACTATTGTCATGAGCACCTCTTCCTTAAAAAATGAAATTCTTCTTCTCATTTCCATCCTCAGAGTTGCATAGGAAGGTTGGAAATACTCAACATGTTTGGAATTTCAAAGTGGAAAGGGATGTAAAGAATCATGCTTTTGATCTTTTTTGACCTTAACACATAGTAAGAAACACATTTACACATGACTCAAGACACACACACATACACATTCTATTCTATTTCGCATTTTAACATCTCGTTGACCTATTTTTGACTGTTTTCTTGGCCCATTAATGGGTCTCGATGTGAAGTTTTAAAAATACTGTGGTAGAGATCACAGTTCAACTTCTCCATGTTGTGTGAAGAAAAGAATCAAAGCCCAGAAAAATGAAGTGACTCATCCAAGGTCAAACAGCCAATAGATACAGAGAATAACAAGTTCTGAGGCAAAGAGGGGTGAAACAGGATGTAGGGGAGATTGGCGAGACAAGGGACTAGGTAGTAGAGGTCAGTAAGCCAGTGAGTCAACACGAAGCTTTGTGTGTGCTCACAAATACATCCTCACACATACAAACTGCACAAACTGTGGAGGCTTGGCAAGGATTCTGAACAGGTAGCTAGGCATCCAGGGCCATGCTTTCAACTTCTGCTGGCCAGGGCACTCAGGATGTAGTGAGGGGTGAGGCAGTACTCCTTCTCCTTGTGCCACACCTTCTCTTGTCCTTTGCAACAGCGTCTTTCCAACCCTTGGGCACATTCCCATCTGCGGCAAGGATCTCACCCCTGGGATTCCTGTCTTCACTTCCTGATACCAGCCCTGGTGATTCCAAAACACACCCAGATGCCTCTAACATCAGGATTCATAGTTCTATGCTTCCTTGACTTTGATGACGCCATTCTACCGTCATCATTTGAAACAAGACTACACCTTAGACCAGACTGTCCCTGGACACTGTTCTCAGATCTTATCCTATGGGACTGCCCAGATTCATCTCCACCCACCAACCTTCAATTCCAGCAAGCACTTATTTAATGCTACTAATGTTCCGGGAAATTCATGAAGGGTGGAAAATACCAAGGCATGTAATATACAATTCTGTGCTCAGGAAGATCCTAATCTTGGGATAGAAAGACAGACTTACAATCCAGGGTGGGTATACGCCATGCTGCTGGTGGTGGCAATAATGGTAGTAGTTGACAATCATAACTAACACTTGTTTGGTGTGTCTTATGACCAGGTATTATTCTAGCTACAATGTGGATAAGAACTCAGTTGTCCTAAACAAGTAAAGGTAATTTGGCTGGCAGGTGTCAGAGCTAGGGTTTATAGCCAGATAGTCTGAGTCTAGAAGCCATGCTAAAACCCATCAATGATGAAGAGACCCACATACTGCTGTGGGAACCTACTGGGAGGACCTCACAGAGAATATCCCAGAGAAGGCGGCCCCTGACATGAGTCTTGAAAGGTGATTAGATTTAGCCAGTTAGAGACTGTGGATTGGAAGAAGGTGATCCATGTAGAAAAAGTAATGAGTTGGAGGTGGAAAATGATGAACAACATTATGGGCAAACAGTTTAGCTTGGCTGGAATGTAGGTGCGTGCATGGGAACAGCAAGAGATAAGGCAGGTGAGATACGAGTTTCATTTCTTTCTGTTCCCTGGCACACAATGTTTGGGGCTCCAAAATGTTGGAAAATGGTATGGCTGCTTTGAAATCTTTCTTTATGCCTGAGGCCCAGAGGTTTTCCTTCTTCTACTATTTCCCTACAGCATCTGCACTGGGCCTCACACCATCACGGTATCTGCCTTGTCTCGCCCTCTGGGGGCTCTTAAGCTTCCTTCCCTGAAACTGAAACAGAGCTTTGCACGTGGTAGATACTTACTTCCTCATCCAACTAGTTCCAGGAAGGATTCAGGGGAGCTTTCGAGCAGCTATTTGACACATACAAAAAAGCCTCTGATTCAAACTGAGACAAAGCCTAACTCAGGTCTGGTGATGGAAACGAAGTATAGGTTTCCTGGAGGTCAGTGGTCACAGGAGAGGGAAAGGGGGTTTTAGGAAGGGCTAGGCTATAACCCGTGACAGATAGCAGGCAAGTCCATGGAGCAGAGGAAGGCTAAAGTCACTTCCTGATGTGGTGGAACTCTGGGAGCAGAAACAGAAAGAGCCACAGAAGTGACCCAAGAAGACCTGGAAGTTTATTCCCTTGGTTTTAGTCCAAGAAAGCCACTCCTGGTCCCCTCTCAAGGCTCAGCCTGAAGTCTGTCTGGACAGGGACTGGCGTGGGCACTGGCAGGGGCAGCCCAGAGGGCTCATCAGTAATGGCAAAGGGGGATGGTGGCCTCAACACCAGTGCTCAGACATTCTTGGGTTGGCTGGGCGCTACTTCTGCTTGGGAGGCCAAGAGGCCCACGGATGCTTTGGGAGCCTCGCAGTGGGGATCATGTCCTCTTGGCTTGAGAGGGGCTCAAGCACAGCTGCAGTTTCAGACAACCAGCCAGCAGGGCTGGACCAACTAGGTGATGAGTTGACACCCGGATTATACTGCCTGACTGATGTGGTTAGAAAGAAACCAGTGGTTAAGAGTCCAGTCAAATGGACCTTACCACCACAGTGACCTCCATGAGGCTATTTCGGGGCAGGATAACTCTGCAGCTGCTGTAGTTTATTGGTGAATAAAAGTACTAGGTTTGGAGTGGGGCCCGGATGCAAATGGGGCTCTGCAGCTTGTGAGACAAAGCACTTCACCTCTCTGAGCATCCATGTCCTCGTCTGTAAAAGGAGAATAATATCTTTCTTAAAGAGTTGCCACGAGGATTAAGTATAAGCATACTTATAAAATGTCAAGTGCAGTCACTGATACTTTTTAAAAATTCCATAAGTTGTGGGGTTTTTTTTGAGTATAACAGTGAATCAGTCATATGCATACATCTGTCCCCTCCCTCTTGAGCCTCATCCACTCCTCTAGGTCATCACAGAGCACTGAGCTGAGCTCCCTGTGCTATATATAGCAGCTTCCTATTAGCGATCTATTTTATACATGACAATGTATATGTGTCAATCCTAATCTCCCAATTTGTCCCACCCTCCCCTTACCCGCTGGGTCCACATGTCCATTCTCTACTTCAGTGTCTTTATTCCTGCCCTGCAAATAGGTCCATCTGTACCATTTTTCTAGATTCTACATACATGCGTTGATATACAATATTTGTTTTTCTCTTTCTGATTTACTTCGCTCTGTATGAGAACCTCTAGGTCCATCCACATCTCTACAAATGACCATATTTCACTCACTGCAGCACTATTTACAATAGCCAGGACATGGAAACAACCTCAATGTTCAATGACAGATGGCTGGATGAAAAAGATGTGGTATGTATTAATATATACGATGGAATATTACTCAGCCACTAAAAGGAATGGAATGATTATTTTTACTTCAAGACTCATTGTCTTAAAAAAAAAAAAGTATAGGTTGGGTGATTGTAATCAGGTGGCAGGTAACTTAACTTTGTTAGCAAAAAGTTTGTTGTTTTGTTCTTGTCTTGGATGGCAGGATGATTTTGCTTCAATGATAATAGCCTTTCCCTTATGTGGATTTAATTGGGGATGCTTCCAAACATGGTAGTTATCTTGCTAAATAAGAGACAGGAGTGTTCTATCACATTTCTTCAAAGTGCATACTTATTGGGACGTGCATTTGCAAAGCATTTCTTGAGAATGACATGAAAGTAAATATCATAAGATATCATATATCAATACCACAAGCATTTTGAAAAGTCTGGCATGATTTGGCATTATACATTTTTTATAAATTTTAAAATAGATATGTCAATGCTATTTCTGACTGTACACATATATACGTTTTCTTACAATAAATAGAGAACTGAATGCTCTCTGCTCTGTGTTCTACTCTTTAGGTGAATTATGAATGACTGAAGAGAAAGAGTATCTTTTTAAGAAACATACCTGAAAATAATTATGAAGAGTCAAGATAATTTTTTTGAAAAGCCATTGTCTCCTCCTGTCTATAAGTTGTAGCACAGAGCAAACTGTCCCTGTCAAAGAATTTCTGGATTTATATTTTTCTTCATATTTTATATTTCTTTGTATAAAATCTGTTTAAAGCCACCCCTGATTTCTTCACAGTTTTATTTTATACGAGAGTGGGCTGGAGCCACCTTGTTTGGCCAGGTTTGTGAGCAGGAGGCCCTAAGAGACCTTCAAGACAGTTCCTCAACACAGATGGGGGCATGCACAGCCAAAGCGACACACAGAAGCCCATCTGTACTGTGACCCCGCACTGGCCTTGCTCCTAAGAGCCCAAAGAGATGGATGCTGAAGTGGGTGACTGTAGGAAAGGCCAAGGGAAGGAGAAACAGAGCACCGAGGAGTTGGAGGCAGGAGTAATAAGAACCAGCATTTCCCGGGATTCTTGGCTCCGTGGCAGTTCTGCCTGAGGCTCTTTGCACATATTTTTCTCACTTCATCCTCATAATGACTATGTGAGATGAGATGCTTATCCTGTTAGGAGGATGTGGGAGGCAGATAAATCTCAGGGACATCAAGTGACTTGCCTGAGATCACACAGGGGCTTTGCATCACGTCTTCCTGATTCCAGGGCTCATTCTTTCACCGGAAGAACAACAAAGCCTCAGGGAGGCTGGTCCTAAAGGTGTGAGCTCAGAGACCAGGACTCGTCTTCCTGGTAGTCACATTAAGGGGTTGGACAGGTGATCTCCATGGTCCTTTCCACCTCTCACATGCTGCCCCTGTCTGTCACTTTGGGAAGCTCTGCTCAGTGATCCAGGGAAGCAAAGAGAAAATGCACGGAGTATCTATTTATCAAGTGCCAGATATTGTCTCTCTGTTTAATTCATATATAAATTATAAAAACTATCAAAATCTTGGGACTTCCCTGGTGGTCCTGTGGTTAAGAATCTGCCTTGCAATGCAGGGGACGTGCGTTCGATTCTTGGTCAGGGAGAGATCACACATGCTGCAGGACAACGAAGCCCACAAGCCACGCCGAGCCCGAGCACTCCGGAGCCCTTGCTCCAGAGCTAGTGAGTCCATGCACTGCAGAGACCATCTTACATGCTGCAGCTGAGACCCGATGCAGTCAAGTAGATAAATAAATATTTTAAAAATATCAAAACCTTGATTCAGCAATTACTAAAATTTTGCCACGTTTGGTTCTTCCATACCTATCTATCCACCTACCAATCTATCATCTATAAGAATTTTTGAAACAAAGTAATGGGTGAACACCTCAAGATTTTGCCCCTAAATATTTCATTCTGTATCTCCTTAAAAATAGGGACAAATTAGAATTGCTTCAAATGAATTTTTTTTTTTAATGCTGAGTAATATTCCATTGTGTATATGTACCACAGCTTTTTTATCCATTCGTCAGTTGATGGGCATCTGGGTTACTTCCATGTCCTGGCTATTGTAAACAATGCAGCGATGAACAGAGTGAAGTAAGCCAGAAGCAAAAGCAACAATACAGTATATTAACGCATATATATGGAATTTAGAAAGACGGTAACGAGAACCCAACATGCGAGACAGCAAAAGGAACGCAGATGTATAGAATAGACTCGTGGACTTTGTGGATGAGGGTAAGGGTGGGATGATATGGGAGAAGGGCATTGAAGCATGTTAATTGTCATGTGTCTAATCAATCGCCAGCCGAGGATTGATGCTCGGGGCTGGTGCAGCAAGATTTCCTGGGGGGTAGGGAGGAGGGAGGGGGGTTCCGGAGGGGAAGCATACGTAAACCCATGGTGATATCATGACAATGTATGGCAAAAACAATAAAAAAAAAAAAAAAGTGAAAAAAAAATAGGGACAAATTACTTACATAAGCATAAACCACTATCATACCTCAGAAAACTAACAATAGTTCCCTATTTATATCCGAGTTTAACAGACAGTCCAGATTAACATTTCCTTGTGCCCAACTGCATTTGTAGATTTCACTTGCGTTTTTGAACCAATATTCAATCAAGCTTGACTCACAGTATTTAGCTAAACAAGGTAAACAAGAACAGTTCCTTACACTCTGCTGTTTGTTTTATTTTATGATATTGACTTTTAGAAGAACACAGATCAAAGTTTAGTAGACTAACCCCTAATCTGGATTTCTCTGATCGTTTCCTTGTGGTGTTACGTAACTTTTCCTCCTGATTTTTCCTATAAACTGGAGGTTAGGCCTAAAGACTGGACTGGAATTATGTTAAACATGTTAGATGGGGATACTTCAGAGGTGATTGTACTTCACATCACCTCAGTCAGGAGATACAATGCCAGGATGTTAAATGATGTTAAATATGATCACTTGGTCTTTCCACTGTAAAGGTGGGATTCTCTTGAAAATCTCTATGGCAGAGTGTGGATCATCCATTCTGTGCTTGGTAGTAAACACACTCCTTATTATTTAATTGTATATATTGTTTAACTGATAGTTACAAAATGGCGATTTTCTAAATTTTCATTTCTTCTTATCTTTGTAAAAGAAAAAAAAAAGAGCTTTTCCTTACCTACTGGGAATGAATTACAGTTCCTTTTTAAAAGGCAGGGTAGGTGCCCCCTTTTCTTGGCTAACTTTCAGAATAAGGAATAGCCATAGCCACTTTCAATGCTGGTAAATTGGGGTTTTTTCCTGTCTCTCTTTAACAGTGATATGGACTTGTGGCTTTTTATTGATTCAATTTTTATAATCAGTTGCAATCATTTTTGGTTCAAACTGCCCCAAATTTGGCCAGAGGGAGCTCTTTCAATTAGGCTGGATCCTGTGTCCTTTGAGAATCCCCATGATTCTTTGAGCACTTCCTTGCTTTTTAGCACAAGAAAATGTCCTGGGGTCACCTTGAATTTTCCACACCCCAGGTCCACAATCAAGGAGCCTTGAGATCTTTTACTGGAGAATAGCATCTAAAATTCCAAATTGCTGAACTCAGAGAGTTCATTGTCATTGGAGTGTTATTGCCTGTAAGCTCTGTTCGTGGTTAAAGCTAAGAAATGTATTTAAATCATGAGTTCAACTTTTAAAATTTTATATTATACCTCTTCTCTCATATCAGTTTGTGTATGCAGTTTCTAATGACATTAAAATATTTACTAATTTCCTTTAGTTTATAAAAGATATAAAGTAGGATGGCAGAAGTTTACATTTTTTTAAAGAGGGTGTTTCTTTTTGTCCTTAGACTACATTCAATTAAAGATGAATAGTAAGGGTTTCCATAGTGATCCAGTGGTTAAGAATCTGGCCTGGCAATGCAGGGGACATGGGTTCAATCCCTGGTCCAGTAATATTCCACTTCTAAGAGCCACAACTACTGAGCCCATGTATAGCAACCACTGAAGCCCACTCACCCTATACAGCCTGGGCTCCACACCAAGAGAAGCCGGTGCACCGCAAGAAGAGTAGTTCCTGCTCTCTGCAACAAGAGAAAGCTTGCCCACAGCAACGAAGACCAGCATAGCAAAAAAAAAAAAAAAGAACAGTAAGAGTATTGTATTCCAAAATCACTCAGAAAAACTATTTTCTACATTTACTATGTTATCTGTATGTAAATGGGATGGGTTAATTGTGACTCCATGCCAAATCTGTTCCTCTAGCTTTAAGTTTTGGTGCTTTTGTTATTATAAGCATAGATAATGGATTGCCTTAGGGAACCTTGCCCTCCTCTGCCTGTTAAACTAAAGTGCCTTTGTTCATAGCCTTGTCCACCTGCAGATGGCAGGAAGAAAGAAATTAATGCATCCCCCTGCCTGAAGCTTGCCATTCTAGGAGTTATTTGCAACAATTAAATGGTGTTTTTACCTTGTTTCCTTACCTTCCTCTATCTCTGATTCATAAAAGAACCTGGCATCCATGCCCCAACATGATGGTTATTTTGAGACATTAGTCTACCATCTTCTTGGTCAGCCAGCTCTTCAAACAAAGTCGTATTCCTCACCTCAACACCTCCTCTCCCAGATTTACTGGCCTATTGTGTAGGGAGCAGGAGTTTGGACTTGGTAAATAGAGTAACCTGTTTTGGTTTGATTTCAAATTTGGTTTGCTTTCATTTTCTTTGTGAGTAAATTTTAGTTTTGAACAGGTAAAATGCATTTGAGCATTTATGTGGCTCAAATTCAAAATTACATAAAAATTTAGTTTAAAAAATCAACTTTTTTCATCCATATCCCCCTCCACCTGACCCCCTTCCTCCCTGCCTCCAGGTAACTAACAATATCATTTCTGTTGGTTTGATACTTTGTATGTGTGATTTCCTCTCCCCTTTACACAAAAGAAAGCCATCTACATTTACTGCTCTGTACCTTGTTTTCTTTCTCTCTAACAATATTAACAATGCATGCTGAGAATCCATCTAGTTCCTACATATTTTCCTCTTTGTTGTTATTGCATCCTTTGTTCAGTGGTCCTACACTTTTGTTGCTATTTGGTCTCAAGCAGTTTTGCTTGTATTGTTACTTAGTGGCTCTTTTTGCCTTTGTTCATGCTCTCTGGTCCTCCCAGGCATTTGAGGTCTTGACCTCTGCTAAAGCTTTCCAGTGGGACAGAAGCAGGAAAGTCAATTCCCAGATTTATCCCACTAATCGCCTTTGGTGGAGATAAGGGTAATGAGGAACCTAACTTGACTGTTTTCCCTCAGATCCAGCCCCAGGCACCCTGGGCTTTTTCCTGTTTCCATGGAGAGCTGGGGGTTAATGACCTACAGAAGGGTGCTGATTTAATACAGCTTGAAATTAACTTCCCTGTTGGTTTTTTTTTTTTTCCCCTTCCTTCCCTTTCCCTTCTCTACTATGTACAAATTGGAATCATTTTCCGCTTGTGCTAACTTACAGGCAATTAAAGAAAGAAAGAAAACAGAACACAAGATTTTACTAACATTCAAAAGACACATCATTTGATTGAAGAAAGATTCTACTGCACACTGGAGTTGGAGCTTTCATCTTCAAAATTTATGTTTTAGATTTCTCAAAATAAATATTCAGTATGTGAGTTCTCTTAATGCAGACGTTTTTCTGTGCTCATTTTCAAAGCTCATAACACACACATTCTCTCATTTTCTTTTTTGCTGGGTAATTCTTTGGTAGGTATATTCTTTCAAAATTCATTTCTTAATGAATTTTGTTTCGTTTCTGCCCCACTCACTGAAAAAAAAAAAAAAAAAGGTGGAAAGACCCTTTTGGTGAAATTAAAAGCTTTTTGCCTTTCCCTGCAATGATTTTCTTCTAACATTTGAGTAAAAAGAAATTAATGCAATACAGTGTGCTTATCATATGTAATCCACCCATGCTAGGTGCATGTCTGTTGCCTGGCTTGTGAATTACTTATGCTCTAGCACACACAGAATAAATTAATCAAGCTCTGAAGAGATCACCTATTAGTCCTTGAAGGATAACTGTCTCATAGGAACCTGGACCCCTGGCTGAGGGTCAACATCCTTTTCAGCCTTGCAGTCAGGAGCAGGGGCAAAGCAATGATGACTTCCTGGCCTGAAAGGAAAGGAAGGGAGAAAAAGGTCTGAGTGGGAAAAAAAGATGGAACAGTAGATGTGAGGGCAAGGAGGGGAGAGAGAGAGAGAGGGAGGGAAGGGAGAAAAGAAGAGAAATGGGGGCTACTGCAGGGCAAGAACAAAAAGCGTCTGAATTATTGGACTGACTAAAAAGTTTGAGGTTTTCTGTAACAACATACTGAAAAACACAAACAAACATCTTGGCCAACCCAACACGGCCAACTTTTTGGTCAACAGACATATCTCTGGTGGAAAGAATTCTCCTCTGAGTGTTGGAAACCATGTTTTCCCATTTGGTATCTTCTGTACATGGTGCTATCCAAAGAATCTGAGGACTTGGCTTGTACACAGAGCACTTTGGGACATACAGCACCTCGTTTTTTTAGTAGCTAATATTTACGAGTGCTTACATGTACTTATTCAAGGACTTAGCGTGGGTTATGCCATTTAATCCTTACTCCAAGCCTAGGAATTAGGCTTTATAATTACCTCAATTTTACTTCTGGGGAAACTGAGGCAAGGATGCTAATTAATTTACCCAAGGTCACATTGAGCAAATGACAGTCACGCCGCCCCCTCCCACCATCACTGTCTTCTTTGCTAGCAGAACCTCAGTAGTTTGAGTTGACTATAGGCCCATGCTCCACCCCAGTCCCTGGGGAAAAAGACCTACACCCATCTTGCCTCTGGCACACTCCTTCCTGATACATACTTTCCCAGTCTCCCTTGTGGTTGGCCATGTGACCCAGTTCTGATCAAACACATTCAGACAGAAGTCCACTGGGGGGCTTCTGATGAAGCTTTTCCTCTGTGATGTGCGTGCGTGCTAAGTCACATCAGTTGTGTCCCACTCTTTGAGACCCTGTGGACTGTAGGCCGCCAGGCTCCTGTGTACATGGGAGTGGGTTGCATGCCCTCTTCCAAGGGATCTTCCCAACCCAGAGGTTGAACCCATGACACTTAGGTCTCCTACTTTGGCAGGCAGGTTCTATACCACTAGAGTCACCTGGGAAGCCCTCCTCTGTGATAGAAGAAAGTGTGTTTTCTGTCTGCCTTCTTCATCCTTGGGATGATAATTAATGACAATGCCATCCTTTCGGCTCAGGCAGCCACCCTGCAAGCATGAGGCAACAAGCCCAAGGACAAACATGGCTACACTGAGGATGGTAGATTGAAAAGTGGGATGTGTCCTGCATTTTGAGGATACTACTAGATTGTGATGGTAAACCAGGATTCACCTCCCTCTCCTCTTCTTTTTATGTGATATTTCACATCAAATGTAAACTATTGCTGCTGGAAATTTGTTACATTTAGCGAAACCTGCAGCTGCATGTGTATCAACTATTATGGGAACAGAAGTGGATTTTGGACATAGGAGCCTGTTTTCTATTTTAGGCTGATAGTCTGCTATTCAGTATCCCAGAATTCTGCCTCCCACAGCACTTCCTACCCTCAACCTTGACTTTACATGCACAGTTGTTACTCCTAAGTGAGGAACCAAGGCAAAATGTAGCCAATTGTAGGAAACTATACACTGATGAGATTTTTAACTACTGAAAATGTATTCTACTAAAACCAGAACAATAATGATACATATTGCAAGTAAACTTAAGTTTATACTACAGACATTCTTTCCAAGGACCCATAGTCTTTGTCTCTGCATTGTTCACACAGAGCCACACGCTTACCCATGCTCACAGATGTGCTTCTATCTAGGACTTTGTTGTTTAGTTGCTAACTTGTATCCAGCTCTTTCACAACCCTGTGAACTGTAGCCCACTAGGCTCCTCTGTCCATGAGATTTGCCAGGCAAGAATACTGGAGTGGGTTGCCATTTCCTTCTCCAGTGGATTTTCATGACCTATGGATCAAACCCGGGTATCCTGCACTGGCAGGTGGATTCTTTACCACTGAGCATCTAGGACCTTAGTTTGTGCTAAAACTGTTTCTTTCTGTCCCCAACACACATGCTTTGTTTTAGGAATCTTCATAGTTCTAGCATCTAGTACAGTGCCTGATGTCTACTAGGATTTTGATAAATACCAGTGGTATGGAAGTAGAATTGCATTATATCCTCTCTATTGAACAGTTATCAAAGTCACATGCATCTCAGGAATTACAAATATATTAATATTTTCCAGGTCCTGAGAGATGATTTCTTATAATTATGAAACGTTTAAAGAAATGCAAATTGCTGAGGAGAGGAAGTTTGGTAAGTTGCTAATAGACAGCCAAGGCTCAAGTGCTCAACAAATAAACTTAACTAAACAGACTGGCTTTTAAAAAGCTACATGTTAACCATATGATCCAGCAATCCTATTCCTGGGCAATATATTTGGATAAAACTATAATTCAAAAAGATACAGGCACCCCAATGTTCATTGCAACACTATTTACAATACACAAGACATGAAATGTCCACCAGCAGATAAATGAAGAAAGAAGAATAGTACATATATACAATGGATTACTTGGCCATATAAAAGAACAAAATAATGCCATTTGCAGCAATACAGATAGACCTAGAGATTATCAAACGGTAAGTAAAGCAAGTCAGACAGAGAAAGACAAATATAAGATATCACTCACATGTGGAATCTGATTTTTTTTAAATGATACAAATGAAATTATTCACAAAACAGAAACAGACTCACAGATATCAGAAACAAACTTACCAAAGGGGAATACAGTGGGGGGGATAGATCAGGAGCTTGAGATTGACATATATACACTATTATATATAAAATAGATAATAAGGACTTACTGTATATGACAAGGGCCTCTACTCAATATACTTTAATAACCTATATGGAAAAGAAATCTCAAAAAGAATGAATATAGGTATATGTATAACTGAATCACTTTGCTATATACCTGAAATTAACACAACATTATAACTCAATTATACCCCAATAAAATTTTTTTAATAAAAAAATAAAAAGCTACATGCTCTGAGAAGTGTAAATTTGGTTCAAGTAAAATCAGGTGTTTCCACCACATTGTTCTCAGGGCAAAAAGAATTGAATGGATTTTTCAAATATGTTTGGCTTATAACCAGAAAGCAATTAACACTAGAAGGACTAGAGCCTCATTACATTATTAAGTGCTTCATTTTGTCATAAAGCTATTGATACCTAGACCAGATCACAGCTTCCCAGTACACTGAGTGCATTCACAAGGAAGTCTAGTTCCCTGACCTCGTTGTTAAATGGAATTTCACTTAATGCAAAAAAAATGCCTTCCCTCTCATAGATGCTATTTAAACCCAACGGCTCTCACTGCAGTGCAGACCAAGGTAGAGTGATGCCTGCAACTTAAATTGCTTCTAAATAAACTAACTTGAGAAGGTTGCAAAGAACTGAGAAAAAAAAATGGTAACCTAATAAAGTACTCTTTATTGTTTGTTGCTCTTTAATTTTACTTTCAGGAAAGAGTTGCAAAATTTAAAAGTAAAGACCTCATTGTTCTTTTTAAAATCATTATGGTTCAAGGTATTTAAAAGTACTATAAACAAATGTTAATCATTTCCATTCAGTAGACCCTTCAAATCCAAGGAAAGTAATAATAAAAAAAATAACAATTGCTCCAATACCACTTTATATTTGTTTAAGCTGACTTTTTCATTTTCTCTAATTATAGCTATATATAAACATTTTCTTATATTTGCTCCATTGCAATTATTCTAAATGGCCTTTATGCCTAGCATAATGAGAAATTATAATGAACTGAAAACTCATTAGCAATGTATTCATGAGGAATCAAAATAATTTCAGAATTCAACAACAACCTAAGTGTAAATTTTTGTTTATTACAATATGGTATTCATTTATAGAGTAGCGAGCTAATAACCAAAACACTAGTGTACTGGAAGTTCCTCTAACAGTGTTGCCTAGAATTATTTAAGCAATATCAACTTTAACCTTTGTTATGGTGATATTGTCTCCTGATCTGGAATGTAATCTTGAGGAGTGTGGTGGGGTTGGGGTGTGTGTGTGTGTATATATATATATATATATCTATGAAAGTGAAAGTGTTAATCACACAGCGGTGTCCGATTCTTTGTGACTCCACGGACTATAGCCCGCCAGACTCCTCTATCCATGGAATTCTCCAGGCAAGAATACTGGAGTGAGTAGCCATTCCCTTCTCCAGGAGATCTTCCCAACCCAGGAATCTAACCCAGGTCTCCTGCATTGCAGGAAGATTTCTTCCCATCTGAGTCACCAAGGAAGCCATATATGTATACATGTATCATTAAAAAAAAGTTGATTAGGAGAGTCTTATAAGATTGTAAAACAAAACAACACAATAAAAAGATTCTTTTCATTAAGTACCTAGCATACTCTTGTTCATTTTCATCTTCCTGATTAGCCATAATCCATGAGGGTAGGGACTGTATTTGATCCACTGCTGAATCCTTAGCAGCTAGCATAGCATCTGACACATACTGAATGACTCCAGCTGAAAGAAACGAACTGCACGCAAGGTTTTCAGTCCTGCCTGTGGTTACCAGCAGACCTCAAGCTTCCTTGGTATACTTCCAATAGTGCTTCGAGATGGTGGCTTGTGCCATTCACCTCTCTTCTCCTTTTTTTCAGATTCTAGTGGGAATAAGGTATTGGGGAAATGAAAGTGCTTTCTCCTGTTAGAGAGGCTGGGGAACCCTATTGATTTGGTTGAATATTAACTGCTTCAAGAATAAGTCCTGGTGTGGAAGAAAAGGAGCCCTCTAATACTGCTGGTGGCAAAGTGAATTGGTATAGCCACCATGAAGAACAGTATGGAGGTTCCTCAAAAGACTAAAACTAGAATTACTATATGACCTAGTGGTTCTACTCCTGGGCATATACCTGGAGAAAACTATGATTAAAAAAGATACATGCACCCTAATTTTCAAAGCAGTACTATTTATAACATCCAGGACATGGAAGCAACCTAACTGTCCATCGACAGATGACTGGATGAAGAAGATGTGGTACACAAACACACACACACACACACACGTGTGTGTGTGTGTGTGTGTGTATGGAATGCAATACTACTCATCCATAAAAAGAAGAATGAAATAATGCCATTTGCAGCAACATGGATGGATCCAGAGATTATCACGCTAAGTGAAGTAAGCCAGAAGAGAAAGACAAATATCATACGATATCATTTATATGTGGAAACTAAAAACAAAAAAACCCCAAAACATGCAAATAAATTTATTCACAAAACAGAAAGAGACTTGTAGACATAGTAAACAAACTTAGGGTTACCAAAAGGGAAAGGGGTGGGGGAGGGACACATTAGGAGTTTGGGATTAACATATACACACTACTACACATATATAAAATAGATAAACCTACAAGGACCTATAGTTCCCTGCAGGGAACTATACTCAGTATTTTGTAATAGCCTATAAGGGAAGAGAATCTGAAAAGAATACATGTACATATGTGTATATGTATAAATATAAAAGTTTTAGATATATATATATATATAACTGAATCACTGTGCTGTACACCTGAAACTAGCACAACATTGTAAATCAACTGTACTTCAATTAAAAAAAAAGAGAATATGTCCTAAATGTTGGTTTCAAGCCTAATTCCTTGCTTTTTGATTTACCTCCAGTTCCTAAACATGAGGGCTGAAACTTCTATCCAATTCAGGGATTGCTCAGTATGACCCTGTTAATTAAGATTTTATTTTATTAAGAATAGACAGAATGGGCCTGATGAAGCCACATAAAAGCACCGGATTTCTCTCAGAAATCCAAGCTGCCTGATTTGACTTTATGGCTGCTTCATTTCTCTAATATTCCTTTTATCTTAAGTATGGCCTCTAAACTTCATTAACATCAAAAAGATTTTGTTAAGTACTTTAACGGAACATGGCACTGTACAAAGAGGCTTATAAGAACCAGATTCTTGTTATTTAGCAAGTTCAAATCACAGACTTAAGACAGAAATATTAATAGGACTCACACGCTTTCTGCAATACAGGCCATTCCTTGATTTATTTTGCATGATTCATAACAGCTAATACTTCCTGAGTCCTAATTATGTTCCCGGCATTGTGTGAAAGCACTTTCCTTACTCTTCTCCATGAAGTCCCCTAACAACGAGGAAGGGGCAAGTTACATAAACCTTCCTTAGTTAGTTATTAGAGTCACTCAGTCATGTCTGACTCTTTGCAACTCTATGGACTGTAGCCCCCCAGGCTTCCCTGTCCATGGAATTCTCCAGGCAAGGATCTAACCCAAGTCTCCTACATTAGGAAGGTCATATAGCTGTAACACCAATCCGGGTCAGACTCAGAGGCCAGGCTGGTTCTTTAACCACTCCGACGTACTCCTGCCCTTTGGCTTATAACCTCCTCTCCCACAGATCTATTGCCTACTAACAGCCAAATATGCTCACTTGCTTTCATGGCAGCTGCTGCCTGCAGCAGGGCATGGATTGTGGCAGGCATGGTGTGGTGACCAACCTTCTTTGAAAAGTGAAATTCTTGGGTAGCCAGATAGTATTGGATTCCGTTCAGTTCAGTTCAGTTCAGTCACTCAGTCGTGTCCAACTCTTTGCAACCCCATGAACTGCAGCACGCCAGGCCTCCCTGTCCATCACCAACTCCCTGACTCCACCCAAACTCGTGTCCATAGAGTCGGTGATGCCATCCAACCATCTCATCTTCTGTCATCCCCTTCTCCTCCTGCCCCCAATTTTTCCCAGCATCAGGGTCTTTTCAAATGAGTCAGCTCTTCGCATCAGGTGGCCAAAAATATTGGAGTTTCAGCTTCAACATCAGTCCTTCCAATGAACACCCAGGACTGATACTGCTGTTAAAAATAGGGCAGTCCTTGACTTCCCTGGCGATCCAGTGGTTAAGACTATGTGCTTCTAATGCAGAGGACATGGATTTGATCCTTGGTTGGGGAACTAAGATCCCACATGCCTGCCAATGGTGCTGCCAAAAAAAAAAAAGAACAGGGCAGCCCTGGCAACACAGAATTATCAATCAGATGCAATTCTACTCTAAAAATAAAATCTGGACAGTTGGGACTCCAGACTGTTTCAAAGAGCTCTTCATTTAATCTGTAGAGAAACCTTAATGAAGAGTGTTTCTGCTCCCCTGCAAGCTTCTGTCCTCACTCATCCCCTATCACTCCTCATCTTCCAATAGAAAAGACTAGATCGCTGCTTCTACTGCCTCATTAGCCATCAGGGCTCCGGCATCTGCCATCTGACTTCTGCCTCCACTCTCCTGCTGGAAGCACTCTCCCAAAGGTCAGCAATGATAACAGATCATCATTATAATAATACCCAGTGGTTCCTGTGGATTTACTGGGCTCCAAGCCCCAGGCTTGGAGTTTTATTTACACTGGAAAAACCAGGAGACCCTTAGGGGTATACTGGACTTGCAGATGGTTTTTAAAAATCAAGTCAGTATTAAAAGATCAGAATATTTTAGACAAGAATCTGTATTTTGAGCGATGCTGTCCAGTTTGCTATAGTCCTCATGGTGAATATACGTACACTTGGATTTATCCCACCTCTATCATTTATGTCACCTGCCTGACTCCCTATATGAGCAGTATTTACTCTCAGTGCTTTACATGGATGTCTTGACTGTGTAGCTGCCAGGTAAAGAGATATTATACACCGTAAACTTACAGAATGTTATATGGCAATCATATGTCAATAAAACTAAGGAAAAAACCCACATTCGCCAGATGGTCTACCAGGACTTGTAAAAATGATCAAGTCCTAGACAACGCAGGAGCAGCTTCTAACAGCCGTGATGTCTAACGGCCTGCTCCATTTTCTAAGTTGTCTTTAAGTTTCAGCCACCTGTACTATTTGCAGACCTGCCTTGTCAGATGGGCAGTGAATCCTGTCTGTGCTGTGATACCCTGGGGCTGATCTTGGACACTTCAATTATATCCCAGATTGCTTTCTACTCTGTCACTCTCTGGGTCTCAGCTCCATCCTGGCTACTATGGGTTGCTGGACTGCTAACACTTTGTCCTGCATACAAGCTCTGGAGACAACCTTCTTCACCAAGGGTGTTCAAAAACAGAGGGAGCTCTGACCAGAGTAATCATTTCAAAGTATAGTTCTGATTGTATGCTTCTCTTCCTCAGAATGCTTGCAAATTAAGTACAAACTTCTCAGTTAAGGCAGATAGGGTTGTAAAAAGAACAGAACCCTACTTGGGGTGACTCAGGTCAGATTGATGACATGGATACAGGAATGTTACACAGGCCTCCAGAGCAAAGATCAGGACCAGGCTGATCCATAAACAGAGACTGGCAAACTTTCTCTGTAAAGGACAATGGAGTAAACGTGCTGCTGCTGCTGCTAAGTCGCTTCAGTCGTGTCTGACTCTGTGTGACCCCATAGATGGCAGCCCACCAGGCTCCCCATCCCTGGGATTCTCCAGGCAAGAACGCTGGAGTGGGTTGCCATTCCCTTCTCCAATGCATGAAAGTGAAAAGTGAAAGTGAAGTCGTTCAGTCGTGTCCGACTCTTCGAGACCCCATGGACTGCAGCCTACCAGGCTCCTCCGTCCATGGGATTTTCTAGGCACGAGTACTGGAGTGGGGTGCCATTGCCTTCTCCACTAAATGTACTAGGCTTTGCAAGTTCTCTGGTTTCTGGCACTCTGCCAGAGACAATAGGAAAAGTAGTGTGTTCTAATAAAACTTTATTTACAAAATAGACAACCCGCAGGATTTGACACACAGGCCAGAGTTTCAGGGTCCCTGGGCTCAAGCATTATCAGAACTCACTGAAACATCTCTGTCATCCTCCACACGCCTGCTTTGTTGTTCTCTTCCTGCCGACTACCATCCTTAGCATCTCTGGTTCTTATGTTGGAAAATGGCTTCTGAAAGCACTGAGCTTTCAGGTCACAAGCTAAAGTTCAAGTGTTCGCATTTCTTTCTTAATCCTCATTCTATATTCCTTGGGCAGAGCTATGGCCAGGCCTTTCTTGAGTCAGATACTCACCCTGAGACTAATCAGCTGTGGCAAGGAGTTTGGGTCATGTTTTATGAACCAGGAGGGTGTTGGAACCCCCACCCCCCAAATCTCTTAGATCAAAGCAGAAGAACAGATTCCAGAAAAGGGCATGGAGTTGGGCAGTGAGAGTCAGTGAGAGTCCCTGTCTGCATTCATCCAGAGCTGTATTTTCAGCCCTGTCCCCTATTAGAACCCTGATATTCCTTCTTAAAGTAAAACAAACCCCTTGCTCTTCCTATGAACCCTGCTTATTCCATCCTGGATATGTGAACTCAGTCGCCTCACACTCTTTGTGACCCATAGACTGTAGCTGGCCAGGTTCCCCAGTCCATGGGATTTTCCAAGCAAGAATATAGAGGGAGTTGCCATTTCCTTCTCCAATATTCCATCCTGTATCCCTTCCATCTGCTAGCAGAAATTCTACTCATCTTTAAAGTCTCTTCTAGAAGGCCATCTTTGCCCTCTCTTTCCTTTTTATATCCACACAACTCTTTGGTACAGTGTGTCTTATCTCATTCCTATTTCTGTACCTGACTTTTTTGTTTTGCAGTCAATAGATGCTCTGCTGCCTGAGGAAAGGACTTATTCAGCGTTTCATGCACTCTGTACCTGTCAGAACACAGGCTTGGAGTTCTCATTTGTTGAGTTTAACCATATCCTCAAAGCTGAATAATTCCAAACAGAAGAAATTTAGACTTTATGAAGTTGCAGTGATACAGGAAATATGGTATCTACCTTGAAGAAAATTATGTTTCAACATATAAACATTCATTTCCACATTTAGGGTAGCCAAATTAAAGTACATGTGCAGAGAAAGATTATTTACAGCCAGCAAAATGTGTATTTAAAGTTGTCTAATAGAAGAAATGACGTCCCATTAGGATTGTCTTTTCTGTTACCGTACTAAATAAAAAATGGAATACTACAGACATGACTTCTGATAAATAATAGGGAGGGTTATACATGTGAAGTAATCAAAATCGCCCTAAAAAACAAATGCTCCAGACCCATGAATGTTTATGCAAGAATTTTACCAAAGAGCCAGAGACCTCATCATCTAATCTCTTTCTTCCCAGAACTATTAATTAACATTGTTCCCAGAACTCTGCTAAAACTCCCCTGCTGAAAGGAAGAAAGTAAATACAGTACTGCAGAGAAAACTGGTTCATTTTTCAGGAACTCTGAGAGGCTTGCGTGTTTGTGAAACAGAAAACACTTGCTGAAGAACTATTCCTGAACTATTAGAAACTACCTAAAAGCTTTTTTATTTTAACAGCATCCTCCTGGGAGACTGCGCTGGAATGTGCAGCAGGTCTGAAAAAGGCACAGATCTGGCTCAAATCTGTAAATGTTAGGTGCACAGAGCCGAAGCCATTGTGTAGGGAAGCGAGGTGGGGCGGGCGGGCTCCTGATTCTCGAAGTTGATTAGTAGGATTCCAATTTCGTTTGGGTTTTTTTTTCCCCCCCTACGACAATTATTACAGTTTCGCTAGAAAAGTAAAATATCGGTTGTGCTCTCACCTGGATTTCTAATTTTCAGCGTCTACCGAAAAAGAAAACCTCGTACTTATTCCCCAAGAATCACCCTTCTGCAATCTGCTGAGCCGCTGGGCAAACAGGCGCGCACAGCCCCACCGCGCCCCCCGACCCCTTGCTCGCCGCGGCCACCTCCCGGCCGCCCAGCCCACCCCACGGCGACCCGGAGACGACGGGTCTCCGAAGCATCACTGGTGTCTGTTGACGCTTCTGGGGGTGGGGAATGCTCCGAACCAGTAAGCCACTACACGCAGAGCCCCAGCTCGGACGCCGAGCCCAGCTGTCCCCGCCTAGCTCTCTTTCCTGCCCGGCCTCGCCTCGCCGGGACCCCCGCCGCCCCTGGCACCGCCGCTCCCCGCGGCCGCGGGGGGCCCTCGCGGCACCTGCGCGCGCCCGGGACGCAGCCCGGGGGCCGGGCGGCGGGAAGGAGCCGGGCGGCGGCCACTCCCGGCCGCGGCCCGGACTACAGCTCCCAGCACGCCCCGCAGCCGGCGGCCTCCCGGCCCGGCCCCGCCTCCCTACCTCGGCGGTCCGGCGGCGCCGAGCTTTTATCTGCAGACCGGGCGGCCGGGCGCGCTCCGGGTCCCTGCCGTCTCCCCAGACGCGAGCGCCGTGGGGGGCGGCGGCGAAGGCGAAGGCGGCGGCTCCCGGCCGAGTGCTGCCCCCGCGCCCCCGCCAGTCCCGGAGCCCGCGGGGGGCGCAGAAGGTCCGTCCCGACCCGGCGAGAGGATGGTCATCCGCGTGTTCCTCGCCTCCTCCTCGGGCTTCGTGGCGGTGAGCACGTAGGGGACCGGCCGCGGCCCGGGGTCCTCCCGGGGGGAAGGGGCGCGGGTCCCGCGGGCGGCGGGCGGCGCTCGCCCCTGTGCGTCTCTGCGCGGCGGGCGGCGGGAGCCCGCGCCCGGCAGGTGATCCGTCTCCCTCGGGCGACCATGAACGGGGCGGGGAGCCAGGGTGGGTGGGTGTGTGGTGGGGACCCCGGGCTCACCCCACATGCCAACCCTGCACGGTCCGAGAGGGAGACCGGGAAGTGGATTCGGCGGGAAGCCCCCAGCTCAGGCTGCGAGGCTCGGGGATTTGGAGAGGGGTTGTCCGAGAGCTTCGGGCGGCGGGGCGGGGGTCCCCACTTTCCTTGATGGGCTTGGCCGATTTGGGACATTCAGCCTGGTTCCGTTTGGTACGGGAGCTTGTTAAGCTGCTTGGTTTGCTCACCTAGCTCCTGAATGGAACAAGTTTAAGTGGAACTTGCTCTCCACCCTCTGTGCCCCGCCGCCAAGCACGTTACTTCAGTTTTATACCTGCGCAGAGAATGGTAAACCAGGTTTGTCCTGTTGTGCCAGGGCTTTTTGTTTTTTTCTTTTTTCCCTAAGGTGCTATAAATATGTTTACATCTATATGTAAATATGGTGTGTTTGGTTCATTTTCCCCTGTAATGCTGTGCTCAGTTTCATCTTGGGGTATGTAAATTGTGGTCTTTTTAATTATTTTCAGCTATTTTGTTTGGTTTGATGTTCTCGAATTTTCTTTTCTTTTTTTTTTTTTAGGGAGAAGTTACATAGCTAGATGTCAGACTTTAAGGAAAAATTCAGTAATATACTCAATAGCTTCCTGAGTAAGACATGTAGCAGTACGTTTTACATGATTATTAAGATTTGGTTACCTCTAGCTGAGTTAAACTGTAGATTTCAAGGGCTCTCTGGTGAGATAAAGAGTTAAATACATCAAAAAGTGCGATGTTGATTGTTTCAAATTTAGTCTGGCCAGTTGGTTGCCTGCCCCTAGACTCAACTAGGTTTTCCCCAAATTTGTTTCAGAAGGCAGGTTCTATGGAGAATCGAAGAAAATGTCATTTGCAACATAACACTGAAGTTTTTTATTTTAAAAAGAATCAACTTGTGGTAGAAAAAAGGCCCCCTTTGGTATTAGTAACAGGAGATGGGAAACTCCAATTTATCCTTCTATGCAGGGATGTTCTGGTCCCCAGACTCCTGATAGTTTTGGTATTGCTTGCTCTCTGGGGCTGCTTAGTCATACCTGCCTCTTATAGACCCCTCCAGGCTTCACTGGAGCTACACTTGATGTGTTTGGAGACCCATACAGTTTCCTGGATAGATTTTTTTCACTGTCACTCCTTCATAAAGAGTACTACAAAGCTTTTGTTTTCACCATCAACTTGCGTGCTCCCATAATTATTGCAGTAGTATTTTACTGACTGGGAAGGGATGCTTTATTGTACTGATATTAAGAAACCTATGTTATCTATGTTGGACAAGTCAAAGTCAAAATTCTGAGGTCATTACTTGGCTTATCCTTCAGTAGGTAGTATATCAAGAGAGTTCTGGAACCCTGCATCTCTTTTGCTTATTTCCATTAACAGATATTTATTGCCTGTCTGCTATGTGCCTTTTTAATTTTTAAATTTAATGGGTGTTTTGCACACGAAGCTAGACCTGAGAGAGCCCAGGCAGGCTCTGATGAGCGGTGTGAGCTTGGTTGAAGTACCTCATCTCTGCCTGAGTTTCTCATTGATAGAATGAAGAGTGGTGATGAAAAACTCAGCATTGCACTCTAGCTTTAAAGTGCTTTGCACTCTAGCTTAATTAGTTGGATAAATGCGGATAAATCCTCATAACAGCTTCTTTCACATTAGCAATATACATGCTGGTATCGGAAGTGAATTTTTTTTTCCCTTTGGTGTTTTACTGGGATCCCCTCACTGCCCCACCCAGTTTGTGTTCTAACAAGATAAGGTTTGAGCTGGAAGACATACTCTGTTATCACATACCATATGTACAGCCCATAAACACTAATTATCTATTTTAATGTACCTGCTCTTTTTGGGTCTCAGACAGTCCTTAGTCACTGAAGCACTCCACTTGTAATATTATCTCCTGTATCTCTGCACAGTTTTTCTGTAATTAATATATCATCAATACTTTTGGTAATGGAAAGTTTCTGCTTATATGCAAGACTAGTGATTTCTAAGAGATAATGAAGTTGTTTAGGTCAGCTACTGAGCAGTAGAGGCTCCCTGGGGCTTACGGCATTATGCTGTATTGAACTGTGAGGGCATAGCAGGGTTTTCCCTCCCACAGTGTTGCACTGACCATTGGCTCTGTTTTATCCTGTGGCCAACCATGACCAGCAAGTACGTGGGAGAAAGAATATTTTGATTCCTAAGTCAGTTTGGTTTTAGCTGAAGTTGATTAAACCACAGGGAAGTAATGTGACTGGAAGTAGACTTGGCTAAGTAAGTCCCAGTAATTTCCAAAAACAGATGCTCTTCCCCAATCCGCAATAGAGTTAAATAAACTGTTTAGGGAAAACCCTCTGATTTCCCAGAACTCTGCAGCTTCAACACCTAACAGTGGTAACTGGAATAATTAACACCAAAAGGTGATTGTCCTTTTCTCTTCCTCAGCTCAAGGTAAAATCTGCTTTTATAGGAAATAAAAGCAATGCCATATTATTATGCTGTGGCTACCTGAAAATCAGATTTCTTATCCAGCTGTCATTCATATCATAGTGAAGGGCATTTTATTTCAGTCCTAAGAAAATAATGTAGTCATAGAAGTGCTGTTTTAAAACATCCTGATTTGTTTTGGTTGTATACCAAGCAGGGGTGATCTTGGTAACTTTATCCAGGAAATGTATTATTCATACGACTTTAAAAAAATTTTTATTTTATATTGGAGTATAGAGAGTTAACGGTGCTGTGATAGTCTCAGGTGAACGGCATAGGGACTCAGCCATACATATACATGGGTCTTTTATTGAAAAACATTGAAATCAGCCAGTTATTTCATATTCATTGTTTTATTCATTCAGCAAGCATTTTCTAAGTGTCTGCTGCTTGCCCAGCGCTGTCCTTAGTCATGTGGGAACTGGAGGAGACCAGAGGGTGTGGTTTCCATCATCCTCAAAGAATTCAGGTGGGGATCAAGCTGGGAGATAAGATAGGAAAGGTGAAACCACCGGTAATAAAGTACAACCCAAGGACACATGCCTCTTTCAGAACGTTCTTACCAGAGATAGAAATAATATAGGCGGCAGAGGGATGCGTTGCAGGATGTCAGATAAGGAGGAGATGTGCCAGAAGTCATAAAATATGCATGTGGGAGCCTCAGGCAGATGGCGGAGAGAGGGACTGACTTGGATTTGGAACCGAGGGGAGAGTGGCTGAGCCCACCTTGTTCAGGCTGGAAAGGGGGAGTCTTAGATGGGAGGGGGCAGGCTGCAGTGTTCCCTATGGACCTCTCTTGAGGACAGGGTAGACTCTGAGTCCGTGAAGTGTTCGCTGTTCAGTCGTGGCTGATTCTGTGACCCCAAGGACTGTAGCCCACCAGGCTCCTCTGTTCGTGGGATTCTCCAGGCAAGAATGCTGGAGTGGGTAGCCATTCCTTTCTCTAGGGGATCTTTCTGCCTTGGGATAGAACCTGGGTCTTGTGCATTGCAGGCAGATTCTTTATGTCTGAGCCACCAGGGAAGCCCATGATAATAGCGTCCAGAGTGCTTAGCATCTCAGAGATGTCTTCAAAATCTGCAGCTGATGTGCTGTCTCGACCCTTTGTCCCCAGGGAGGAAGGTGTGGTCTGATGGGGAAGGACCTCGGATGTGATTTCAGAAGATCCTTTACCTTCCTGCTTGTCTTGACTGAAATTTCTCCAAAAGGAAGGAAAGCTTTTCACTCTTTGTTAAAGTCCTTGGGCTTTGGTGTTGGGGCTGGCAGAATACTGAGAGAGATTTTCTCGTGAAGTCCAACCACCTCATGTCACAGAGAAGGAAATATGGGCTGAGAGAATAAGTGACCTGTTCTGAGGTCATTTATGTCAGTCAGTGCCAAGCTGAGGGTTAAATGGAATCTCAGTCACCTGACTCCTCAATGTGTTCATTCGTGTGTTCATTCGGCCCCACGTGTATTCGTGCCTTGATTGACTCATTCATATATTAATCACTGAAAACCAACTGAGTACCAGGCTCTGTCCGACAAAGGTCTGTATAGTTTTTCCAGTAGTCATGTATGAATGTGAGAGTTGGACCATAAAGAAGGCTGAGCACTGAAGAATTGAAGCTTTCCAACTGTGGTGTTGGAGAAGACTCTTGAGAGCCCCTTGGATTGCAAGGAGATCAAACCAGTCAATTTTAAAGGAAATCAACCCTGAATATTCATTGGAAGGACTGATGCTGAAGCCACTTCATGCAGAGAGCCAACTCATTGGAAAAGACCCTGATGCTGGGAAAGATTGAAGGCAGGAGAAGAAGGAGACGACAGAGGATGAGATGGTTGGATGGCATCACTGACTCGATGGACATGAGTTTGAGCAAGCTCTGGGAGATGATGAAGGACAGGGAAGCCTGGCGTGCTGCAGTCCATGGGGTCGCAGAGTCAGACACGACTGACTGAACAACCAGGTTCTGTGAGGTGCTATTATGTGCTAGGTGAATACCGTGGTCAGGAGAACAGACCCAGACTGCCTTCACAACATAAATGAGTGCTGACGCCACACAGCTCGGAGACTTGAACTGTAAACCATTTCTCCAAGAAGAATACAGAGCTGATGCTGGCCTGGGGGATGTTTCCATGGGGCAAGGTGAAATGAACCAGACAGCAGTAGTATATTGCTGGATGTTGGAGGGGACAGTCACTGGGAGGAAAAGATACAAAGAAATGGGAAGCAGAGTTGGAAGACGTGGACCTTTGCCCACAGCTGCAACGCTGTTTTCAAGTGAGGGTGGTCTTGCTCTTTTGAGCTTAGAAAGGTGTTTTGTTTTGCCTGACTTATAACTATATGAAATATGCAGTGATCTGTTCCATCTCCACAGGATGTCTCGTGAAGTTTTATTTGTGTAAGGGAACCTCTGAAAGGAGTTCCAATGTAAATCAGGATGTGACCATGTAAAACAGACTGAGCATTAATTCCTAAGTGACTCTAATCCCAGAAAGAGCTCGTGAGGGTAAGCCTGGGCTTGCTAGGATCTTTAATTCAATCCTGAGCCACATGGCAGGGTTGATTCCCATCTTACAGGTGGAGAGGCTGAAGGTAACTGACCTGATTGAGATCGTTTGCAGTTGATGGCGGGACCTTGAGTCAGAGTCTGGCAGGCAGGTGGCTCTAAAGCTTCTGGAGCCGTTTCTGCACTGTGGGCACCATCATGTCCTTGATGGAATGGAAGTGCCAGGGATGCTCGACATCCTGCAGTGTCCTAGACAGTCGCCCAAAAGAGCTGCCCCATGCAAAATGCCAGTGGTACCTGGAAAGAACTATTCCTGAAGGGCTTTGGTGGCAGGGGGTTTGGAATGACTAGGGAATTGGTGGGAGCATATGAGAAATGATTAGAAGAAATAGGAATAAGGTGGGGGCACAGGGACAAAGTTGAAAGAGAAGGACAGGCTTGGAAGACTTGTGTGTTGGTTTTCTACGGCTGCCATCACCAGAGTACCAAGAACTGTGGGTCTTAGGCAATGGACATTTGTCTCAAAGTGCTGGAAGCTGAAAGTCACGATCAGGGTGTTGGTCTGGTTGCTTCCTTCCAAGGGCTGTGAAGGAGACTGCTCCATTTTTCTCGCCTACCTTCTGATGTTTTGCTGGAAGTCTTTGGTGTTCCTTGGCGTGTAGATTATCCCTTACGTCTGTCTTCATGTCCACATGGCGTTCCCCTTGTGTGTATGTCTTTGTCTACATGTCCTCTTTTTATATTGAACTTCAGCCTACCCTTTTGACCTAATTTTGATTTGATCATTTGCAGAGGTCCTATTTCCAAATAAGGTCACATCCGCAGGTACCATGGGCTAGGACTTCAGCATCTTTTGGGGGGGCACAATCCAGTTTCCATAACAGCATGCAAGTTGAGGGTTGAGCTAGAAGTACTAATTGATGGCACTTCCCACCTTTAATTGGAAAGACTACGGGTGAATTTCCTGAATCCTAAAGTCAGCAGCTGGGTATGAAATTTTAGTCATTGTATATACTAAGGTCCATTGCTAGTGAGGGAGATCTATCATCATCCCAAGTGAAGACCTGACCTCAGTTTTTCTAGTTCATGCTAATATTTCCCAAATTTGACATTTTTTCCCCCCACCTCTGTGATATTTTAAATTTGTAAATATAATCAAGGGCATGGACTCCTTTATGAAAGTAGGGACTTTTAAAAATCTGTTTGCATTAGGACACTTTAAATAAATATTCCATTCTATTTGAGGAAACTAAATTTTGACCACTGTTTATAAAAGTATGAGGTGGTTTCCACGTTGCAGGACTATAAATCTCGTTGTCTTGCTTTTTTCTGTGTTTTTCAATTTTTTGATCAAAACCAGAGAATAACTATTGTGAAACAAACGCCAACAGTTCTGCAAGAAGCAGTGAGCCGCTACCACTAAACATTTCTTCCTTAGATTTTTTTTCATGTTTAAAAAGTTCTGAAATGAATTCCATGCTTTTCTTTTGTCAGTTGAGTTAGAAATGGGTGACAGAATAGAAAAAATCTAGGTTAGCTATGACAAACCTAGACAGCATGTTAAAAAGCAGAGATGTCACTTTGCCAACAAAGGTCCGTCTAGTTGAAGCTATGGTTTTTCCAGCAGTTGTATACGGATATGAGTTGGACCATAAAGAAGGATGAGTACTGAATAATTAATTCATTTGAACTGTGGTGCTGGAGAAGAGTCTTGAGAGTCCTTTGAACAGCAAGGAGATGAAACCACTCAATCCTAAAGGAAATCAACCCTGAATATGTTCACTGGAAGGAATGACATCTGAAGTAGGAGCTCCAGTACTTTGGCCACTTGATGTGAAAAGCCGACTCATTGGAAAAGACCCTGATGCTGGGAAAGACTGAGGGCAGGAGAAGGGGGCAACAGAGGACGAGATGGGTGGATGGCATCATCAAGTCAATGGACATGAGTTTGAGTAAGATTCTGGAGATGGTGAAGGACAGGGAAGCCTGGTGTGCTGCAGTTCATGGGGTCAAAAAGAGGCAGACACGACTGAGTGACTGAAAAATAGCAAGATTCTTCGTGGATGTGTCATTTTAAGAAAAAAGTAATTTGTTTTTTGCTGCACTGGGTCTTTGCTGCTTTTGCACAGCTTTGTTTAGTTGCCGTGAGTGGGGGCTACTCTTCATTGAGGTGTGTGGACTTCTAATTCCTATCCACTGTACCACTTTTATCATAAAAGTTTAACATGATTTAATGATTGTTACATGTGAAAGTTTGAAACAATGTTTTGAAATGCAGATTTGAGAAAAAAAGGGATCAAGAAATTATTAGTTTTGCTGCCAAATGTTAATTTTTTTAAAAATTTGTCCCCCAAAACTCTAAACTCAGAAGGAGACCCTTTTAGGTTTCATCTGATTTGCAGTACAGACTGCTTTAATAGTTGTTAGTTTAGCTGCAGGGTAGTTAGAAACCTAAGTTATCATTTAAATCACATTTATGTATTCATTTTTATGTGGTCAGCTTTATTTTGTTTATCCATTTTTCAGGGAAGGAGCTTAGCTTTTCAAATTAGAAATTTATTGAAAATTTATTCTTTCTGTGAAATGGTGAATACTTGTTAACCTGTGAGGGCAATCCTCCACTTCTGATGATGTATATTTGCCTTTTGAGACTTCTGTTCGGTGTTTTTAAACCAGCGGGGATCCAGACTTACCGTGGCCAAGTTTCTGATTGGTGGTTGGGATGGCTGGGGGGAGCAGGGTGGGTGGAATCGGAGGTTGGAAGTTGACACCTGCTGAGGCCAAGCTGCTGGTTTAAAGCGGTGGTTTCCCTCTGTCCTCTTCAGAGGCTTATCTGGGTTCATCTGCCAGTACAGGCTAGTCCCTCAGGACTGGGACTGGGGCAGATGTTTCTTTTTTTTGGCCGTGCAGCATGTGGGATATTAGTTCCCCAATTTGGCGGGGGGTGGGGGGGTGTCAAGCCCACTCCCCCTACAGTGGAAACACAAAGTCTTCACCACGACCCCCAGAGAAGTCCTAGGACTGTAGCAATTTAAAGCTGGTGCTGTTATTTCTTCTATGTTTCCCTTCTGGACTCGTGACAGCTTTGCAGAGGGGGCCCCCTACCTATAACCCCAGGGCCTTTTGGGCTGGCATGGCCCCTGGGAGGCGCTGGAGCAGTTTGATTGGTCTCCTAGATCTGATCCCTTGTGTTAGCTTTGACAGCTTATTTATTCCTGAGAAGACCTGACTCCTTTGTAACTGGCAAACCCCCAAAGGGAGTTTCCTGGAACTGACCCTTGACAGTGGAAGGATAGTAGTGGTGTGTGTCTGGGTGTGTCTGCCTTGTTGTGGGACCTTTGTGGGCTCCGTGCCAACATTACAGCTGGGCTCTTGAAGCCAAAAATGGAACTTGACTCTGACTGTGGGCAGAGAGTTCTGCTACTTCAGGATGCATTTTCCATTTCCTACTGGCGGTGAGTAGCCCATATCTGGAAACTGGCTTGTTGTCGCCTTGGCTCTAGTGCCTTTGGGAGTGGAAGGCGAAGAGGAAGAGGTGACTTGCCTGACAAGTCAGTTCAGTGGTGTTTGGTAAATGCAAATACATGGAGTTAAAAGTCAGTAGCTATTGCTACATACCAGTCTAGTATCAAAAGCAAAGCAACCAACAAGGTTGCTTGTATAGCACCCTGTGTAGCTTGTATAGTTCCCTGTATAGCAAGGAAACTGTATCAATGGAAAAGAATCTGAAAAAGAATAGAGATATATATTTATGTGTGTAACTGAATCACTTTGCTTTACATCTGAAACACAGCATTGTAAATCAACTATACTTCAATTAAAAGTAAATTAAAAAAATTTACACCACCTGTTGTGCATGTTAAGTTGGGAAACAATTCGTGACTATATCTGATTTAAATCGGTTTATGTATACCATCTGATTTCAGATAGAACGTGTTCAAATGAAAAACAAGACAACAAAGCAAAACAAAAACCCTCAAAGCAACACAACCAACATAGCTTTTGAGTCAGTTTGTTTTCCTTCTGTGGGTTTTGCGAGGAATGGGAGTATGTCTCCATTCATGACATTCCCACGTGGATTGAAGCTTCCAGTTTCTCTGCTTTAGTAATCATGTTCCTTAGGACAGATCCTTTGCCTAAGAATTGGTCATTTCCATAAGCCTGGATTCCCTCCTTGACAGGAGATTTGGGTTGCACCGTCCCTTTATGATAAACAACATATTTGCCAAAGTAGATCTTTGCATTGAATGTCTGCTGATTTATTTAATTCTGGAGTCAGTTTGCACTCAACTCAAGTGCCTACTTCTGCCTCATCTTTGGATCATCTACCACTGGGTAGGTATTACCAATGCACATTGGCTTCCTTGGTGTAGCCTCATGGTTAAGACGGGGCTTGGTCCAGATCCTAGTCTGCCATTGGTGAGGGATGTGGCATTAGGCAAGGAGTCTCAGCCCCTTCATTGTAAAAAATGGAACTTGAGTGGTACTTTCTGTATACGATTGCTGTGAGCATCAAAGATTTCTTCAATGAAGTATTCCAATAGAGTGCCAGGTACACAGGAAGGATTAATGCCTGTTATCTATTATTTTCATTGTATCATCATTAACAGCAGGAGTAGTAATAACAGCAGTAATAAAAACGTGAAAAATTATAACCCTGGATCGTACAAGATCTTTAATCATAAAAATATTGTGTTTAGTACATAATGCTTTACTAAATCAAGGGTGCCTGCTGGTATAATTTTTAGAGAGCTTTTAGTAAAATTAAGTTCAGTTTCTGACTGAAATTTAAGAAGAACATTATTATTTGAGGTCATTCCCCAAGCAAGTCACTTCATTAGAGTTCTTCTGTAATGTGTGAACACCATATAGGGACACAGCATGCTGTGCACAAGTCATTAAGCCATGTTTATTCACAGCCTATGAAGTACTTACTATGATGCAAATGGGCACTGTCCTTTGCTGTACGTAGTATGTGATTTTAGAGTCCTCATCTGATTTAAGTCTTCCTAAACTTGGCAATGAAGCCAAGCCCCTTGGACTGCAAGGAAATTAAACAAGTCAATCCTAAAGGAGATCAGTCCTGGGAGTTCATTGGAAGGACTGATGTTGAAGCTGAAACTCCAATACTTTGGCCACCTCATGCAAAGAGTTGACTCATTGGAAAAGACCCTGATGCTGGGAAGGATTGGGGGCAGGAGGAGAAGGGGACAACAGAGGATGAGATGGCTGTGTGGCATCACCAACTCGATGAACATGGGTTTGGGTGGACTCTGGGAGTTGGTGATGGTCAGGGAGGCCTGGCATGCTGCAGTTCATGGGGTCACAAAGAGTCGGACACGACTGAGCGATTGAACTGACTGAACTGAACTGAAACTTGGCAAGTAGATTTCATCCCAAATGGCAGCCCTGTCTGATGGGTGGTGGCTTCCTGGATAGCTGGGAGAGGGGTTTGGGAGCCTTGTCTGAGATCAGCTGGGAAACACACCGTGTGACTGATTGTTGATGTCTGCTCTGGCACCAGAGGAGGCGGCCCAGGGCTTGTCTACTGGGCAGTACTTTGGCAGCCCTGTCTCTGACTGTGCACATTTCAGATTCATGTAACTGAACGTAGAATGTTTTCAGTCTGTGAGTAAGAGGGAAGAGAAATATTAGACAGTGGATTGAATTGATTATATCATCTGCAAACATCTCCCCTCAACTAAAGGGGTGGCAGCAGAAAAAGGTCAGGATCTCTGTGTTTAATGAAGATGAGCGATACTTTGCAGAAAAGACCATGATGATCATTCTGACTGTGAAACTGAACACTGCACCTTGATGTGGTGACACGTAGGCAGGGTTCTTTCACGTCTGGCAGATGGGCAGAGGGATGGTGGTCAAAGAGAGCAGGGGCTTTGTGGAACAAGGTGGAGACAGGAGAGGGAGAAAAGCACTGGAAGAGCCGAGGATCAGCCTGCCGAGCCTTGGACATTGAAAGGTCGGATGAATGATGAATGTTTACCCATGCCCAGCAGTCTTGGAGGATTTTTTTCTGCAGGTAATTGAATCCTTACAGTTACTCTGCAGACTGCAGACTGTTAGGCCCACTTTACAGATGCAGATACTGGGGGCACAGAGTGGGTAAGGGACATGCCCAGCATCGTTTAGCTCAGTGAAACCCTTGTCTTCTGGTTTTGTCTAGTACATTTTTTTGTGACCCCATGTTGCCTCCAGAAAAGCCCCTGATTGGAGACCAGTGAGAACCTGGCCATGTTGACCCAGAAAACTTGCTAGGATAACAGTGTGTGAGCCCAGGATGACAAAGCGGGAGGGACAGGACTCCACAGAGCCATTCCAGGGGCCTCCATTCAGCTGTTGAGCAGGTCATTTTAGGCACGGTGTCCTGAGGGCCTGTGGAAACAAGGGCTTTGCTTCTTTAGAGACTGATAAAAGCTATAAGGAATGCCATGGATCGAGGGACTTCCCTGATGCTCCAGTGGTAAAGAATCCGCCTTCTAATTTAGGGGATGTGGGTCCGATCCCTGGTCAGGGAACTGAGATCCCACAATGCCACAGGGCAACTCGGCCCTTGCACCACAGTGAAGGCCCAGCACAGCCAAAATAAAAATAAGTTTTTTAAATAAAAAAATTGTTAAAAGTATGGTTGACTTGGAAAGCTAATCTTTCATAATAGTAACTGTCATTCACAGCATGTGCAGGAAGTACTGAGGGCTTTGTGTTTATTATTTGTATTCCTTAAAGTAACTTGGCCTGATAGCCACTGGAAGTGGAGAGAGTGGATTTTCAGCACAGAAAGGCCTGGGTTCAGATTATGCCTCTGGTTCCCTAACTGGCAGTAGAGTTTAGCAGGATAGTTTTAGCAAGTCTTTTTATGCCTCTCGAACTCAGCGTTCCCATTTGTAAGGTTGTTGGGAGTTTCAAGAAACGGCAGCTGTCAGTAATATTATAAGCTCATTTAAATTTAAGTTGACAAATCTGTGGTCTTTTGGTAAATTTTCAACTTCAGGTGAACTCTTAAGATTTAACTAAGGAAAAGAAATTGTTCTTGTAACCAAGCAGTAAGTCCTGAATTCGATGGAACACATTCCTCGGAAGACCTGAAATTGACATTGCTAATTGGGGTTAATGTGTGCTACCTCATAGCCTGTTTGCAGAGGCTGGAACCCCCTTTTGTAAAAAATTTTTTAATTGGAGGATAACTGCCTGACAATATTGTATTGGTTTCCGTCATACAGCAACATGAATCAGCCAGAAGCATACACATGTCCCCTCCCTCTTAAACCTTCCTCCCGCCTACCACACCTCTAGGTGGTCACAGAGCTCCTGATCTGAGCTCCCTGCATCAAAAAGCAAATTGCTACTGGCTATCTATTTTAAATCCGGTCATTTGTATATTGCTATGCTACTGCCTCAATTTATCCCACTCTCTCCTTCCCCCAATGTGGCCACAAGTCTGTTCTCTCTGTCTGTTTCTCTATTGCTGTCCTGCAAGTAGGTTCATCAGTGCCATCTTTGTAGATTCCATGTATATACATGTTAATACACAATATTTGTGTTTCATTTTCTGACTTCAGTCTATATAACAGGCTCTGAAAACTAGGAATAGAACTACCACGTTGTTGCTATTGCACAGTCGCTCAGTCATGTCTGACTCTTTGTTGACTTCATTGAATGCAGCATGCCAGGCTTCCCTGTCCTTCACCATCTCCCGGAGCTTGCTCAGACTCATTTCCATTGAGCCAGTGATGCCATCCAACTGTCTTGTCCTCTGTTGTTCCCTTCTCCTCCTGCCTTCAATCTTTTCCCAGCATCAGGATCTTTGCCAGTGAGTCAGCTCTTTGTATCAGGTGGCCAAAGCATTGGAGATTCAGCTTCAGCATCAGTCCTTCTAATGAATATTCAGGATTGATTTCCTTTAGGATTGACTGGTTTAATTTCCTTTCAGTCCAAGGGGCCGTCAAGAGTCTGCTCCAACATCATAGTTCAAAAGCATCAGTTCTTCAGCCTTTAGCCTTCTTTATGGTCCAGTTCTCACATCTCTACATGACTACTGAAAAAACCATAGATTTGACTAGACAGACCTTTGTTGGGAAAGTAATGTCTCTGCTTTTTAATATGCTGTCTAGTTTTGTCATAATTTTTCTTCCAAGGAGCAAGTGTCTTTTAATTTCATGACTGCAGTCACTATCTGCAGTGGATTTTGGAGCCCAAGAAAATAGCCTGTCACTGTTTCCGTTGTTTCCCCATCTGTCATGAAGAGATGGGACCAGATGCCGTGATCTTTGTTTTTTGAATGTTGAATTTTAAGCCAGCTTTTTCTCTCTCCTTTCACCTTCAGTCCCTCAGTCTTTCACTTGCATCAAGAGGCTTTTTAGTTCCTCTTTGCTTTCTGCCATAAGGGTGGTATCATATACATATCTGAGGTTATTGATATTTCTCCCGGCAATCTTGATTCCAGGTTGTGCTCATCCAACTCATCATTTCGCTGATGTACTTTACATATAAGTTAAATAAGCAGGGTGTCAATATACAGCCTTGACATACTCCTTTCCCAGTTTGGAACCAGTCTGTTGTTCCATGTCCAGTTCTAACTGTTGCTTCCTGACCTGCATGCAAATTTCTCAGGAGGCAGATCAGGTGGTCTGGTATTCCCAATTCTCATCTCTTTCAGAATTTTCCACAGTTTGTTCTTATCCACACAATCAAAGGCTTTAGCATAGTCAATAAAGCAGAGATAGATGTTTTTCTGGAACTCTCTTGCTTTCTTGATGATCCAGTGGATGTTGGCAATTTGATCTCTGGTTCCTCTGCCTTTTCTACATCCAGCTTGAACATCTGGAAGTTCTCTGTTCACATACTGTTGAAGCCTGGCTTGGAGAATTCTGAACATTACTTTGCTAGTGTTTGACATGAGTGTGACTGTGCGGTAGCCTGAACATTCTTTGGCATTGCTTTTCTTTGGGCTTGAAATGAAAACTGACCTTTTCCAGTCCCGTGGCCACTGCTGAGTTTTCCAGATTTGTTGGTGTATTGAGTGCGGCACTTTCACAGCATCATCTTTTAGGATTTGAAATAGCTCAGATGGCATTCCATTACCTCTTCTAGAGGTGAACTACCGTATGACTCAACAGTCCCACTACTGGACATGTACCCTGAGAAAGCCATAAATGAAAGAGATACATGTACTCCAATGTTCATTGCAACACTGTTTACAATAGCTGGGACATGGAAGCAATCTAGATGTCCATCAACAGATGAATGGATAAAAAGTTGTGGTGTGTATATACAATAATATTACTCAGCCATAAAAAGATCCCCTTTGTTTTTAACTTAACAGTGTTTAAATTTTTTTGAGCAAAGATTTTAAATCCTGGGAGATGTCTTTCTCACCCCCACATATGATCTGGATTTCCCGTTCTTCTTGAGACATTGGAAGATTTTTTTGGCCTCCATCAAGGCAAAGATCCACTGAAGATGGCTAGTGGTGGCCCCTTCTTCATCAGGGAATTTTCCCCCTTGGGGTCTCCAAAGCTCCCCATCATTCCTGCCATCTTTCCAACTCTGAGCTATTTGTTCTTGAGCTCATGCTGTTCTTTTTCATATTTATTGTTGTTCAGTCCCCAAGTCGTGTCCAACTCTCTATAACCCCAAGGACTGCAGCACTCCAGGACTCCCTGTCCCTCACCATCTCCTGGATTTTGCCCAACTTCATGTTCATTGAATTTGGTGATGCCATCCAACCATCTCTTTTTCTTGTACTACAACATATTTCTTGGCATTCATGACTATCAAAGTAGGTAAAGCTGAGAGTCTGTTGAGGAGGTTAAATGTGTTTCATGGAGAATGGAGCTAGTCACAGTCTTTTTTGTGAAAGGAAAGACGTAATAGTCCTCAATGGTTATTAGGTGTTTGAGGGCAGTGGGTGTGTGGTGGAATCTCACTATGGTTTTGATGTGCATATCCCTTGCAACCATTACTGTGTTGCTATTATTTCTTAAGAACTGGTTTAGATCTGTTTTTTCCCAGAGCTAACTTTTTAATTCAGATGATAAAGAATCTGCCTGCAGTGCAGGAGACCCGGGATCAATCCCTGGGTTGGAAAGATCCCCTGGCGAGGGGAATGGCTACCTACTCCAGTATTCTTGCCTAGAGAATTCTGTGGACAGAGAAGCCTGGCTAGTCTGCCCTCTGTCCATGGGGTTGCAGAGAATCTGACGCGACTAAGTGCGTAACACTTTCACTTTTTTTCCTTTTATTCCACACTTAGACCAATATGACAGAATTGAGTCTTTAAGGAGTCTCTCTCTCTCTACTTATATATATTAGGCTTCCTGGTGATGCCAATGATAAAGGACCCACCTGCCAATGTAGGAGACACCAGAGATGCACTTTTGATCCATGGGTAAGGAAGATACAGATTTAAAATTAATTGAGTTAATCCATTTCCATATGTTCATGAGTACTTTTTGTTGCCCAGTGTTTACCCATGTTCAGGACACAACATGAATACATGGCATGATCCTTTCCTCCAGATAGCTAGTCATCTGATTGAGCAGAAAAGATGAGCACAGAAAACAGAGTCCTAGGGAATATAATGCTAGAATGATCTGTCCTGTCAGTAAGCCTCCAGGACAGGTAGATTTATCTGGATAAGGGCAAAGAAAGCCATATTCTGAACTAGACAGAAAGATAGCATCTCTTCAACTGGGAAGATGACTATTTTTAAGATTCTAGAAAGTGTTGCTTAAATAAAAGGTTTTAGTGGAAAATTGAGAGACTTTTTTTTTCCAAAATATTTTGTACGAGCTTGTGAACTGGAACAGATGGCACCTTTCCTATTCTCTTTTTGTCAAAGAAATGGATTGGATTTGTGTACCACACTGCCCAGTGATTTAGACTAGATTATTCCTTTTCCATGGGCGTGCATTTCTCACTTGTAGAGTGAGGGCGTGACACACGTATACGCTACAGTGAGTTCCACAGTAACATTTGAATGGTGAGCTTGGCTCTAAGTGATGGTTAGCAGAGATGAGATCAATACTTCACCTTTTAAAATTCCTTTTCCATTAAAAACAGGAAACTAAGCATCCTCCTTCCAACAAGATGAAGTCTGTGTTCAGTTCAGAGAGTGTAGGGAAACGTCATGGTCTGCTGACACCTGCTCCCTTCAGAGCCTCACTTTTTGGCCTGGCACCTTGGGCCCTCTGATCCAATCCTGACTTACCTCTGCAGCGTTTTCTCTACTGTATATGTCAGTTCAGTTCAGTCGCTAGTCATGTCCGACTCTTTGCGACCCCTTGGACTGCAGCACACCAGGCCGCCTTGTCCATCACCACCTCCTGGAGTTTGCTCAAACTCATGTCCAGCCAGTCAGTGATGCCATCCAACCATCTTATCCTTTGTCATCTCCTTCTCCTCCCACCTTCAGTCTTTCCTAGCATCAGAGTCTTTTCAAATGAGTCAATTCTTCACATCAGATGGCCAAAGTATTGAAGTTTCAGCTTCAGCATCAGTCCTTCCAATGAATATTCAGTACTGATCTCCTTTAGGATGGACTGGTTGGATCTTGCTGTCTAAGGGACTCTCAAGAGTCTTCTCCAACACCACAGTTCAAAACCATCAATTCTTTGGCACTCACTTTTCTTTATAGTCCAACTCTTACATTCATACATGACTACTGGAAAAAAACCATAGCTTTTGACTAGACGGATTTTGTTGGCATGCGTATGTGCTCAGTTGCTTCAGTTGTGTCTGACTCTCTGTCTATAAACTCTCTGTCTATAAACTGTAGCCCAACAGGCTCCTCTGTCCAAGGGATCCTCCAGGCAAGAATCCTGGAGTAGACTGCCATTTCTTTCTCCAACTATATACACATACCAGGCTTTTCTCTTTATTAGAGGCTGCACAGGCTCTTAGTTGTGGCATGTGAGATCTAGTTCCCTGACCAGGGATCAAACCCAGGCCCCCCTGCATTGGGAACAGGAGTCTTAGCCACTGGGCCACCAGGAAAGTCCCCACACCAGGCGTTTTTAATCCTTTCCTCTGGGCCTTTTCTCATGCCGCTTTCTCTCCTTTGACTGTGCTGACCTTGCACTGGAACTAGCCCTCTTCCTTCTCTGAAGCCCGTGCCAGTAACATTTCCCAGTACATCCGCCTCACGACCCACCCTGTCTCCCTCCCTCACCTTCCAAATCAGGAGGATGTTGCTTCCCCAGCCTCGCAAAGTCCAGCCCGGGGAACTGCTCTCCTGCAGCCTCAACACATGTAACCCTTGTGTGTGTGTGTGTGCGTTCGTGTCCAACTCTTTGTGACCCCATGGACCGTGGCCTGCCAGGCTCCTCTGTCCGTGGAATTTTCCGGGCAAGAATACTAGAGGCAGTACTAGTTGCCATTTCTAACTCCAGGGGATCTTCCCAACCCAAGGATTGAACTCTAGACTCTTGCATCTCCTGTATTGGGAGGCAGATTCTTTACCGCTTGCGCCACCTGGGAAGCCCATTTCACCCTTAGTTACAGTGACTTTGTACCCAGGTGATTTGAACTCTTTTAAGTTCTAAAAATTCACTGAGGTCAGGTTCTATTCATCTTTTTTTTTTTTTTCAAGGACAGTATTTATGCTTTACAAGTGCTTTTATAGCTCTGTTTTCTCAAGAGCAATTCTAAATTTATAGCAGAAGTGAATACAAAGTAGAGATTTCCTATATATCTCCTTCCTTCTCATATGCAGTTTTCTACTCATCTTTTTATTCCCCCCATGCTTCCTGTCATTACTTTCCAGGTTGTGCTAGTGGTAAAGAACTCACTTGCCAGTGCAGGAGACTTAAGAGACTCGGGTTCCATCCCTGGGTCAGGAAGGTTCCCTGGAGGAGGGCATGGCCACCCGCTCCAGCATTCTTGTCTTACAGTGCATGGGGTCGCAGGGTTGGACCTGACGGAGTGTGCACGCACACATTTCCTGTCAGAGAACTTGGCATGTTGTATTTATTGAACAACATGGAAAAGAAATATTGTTTCTGTAGCTTCCACATCAGAAAAGAAAGCTAATAAAGAGTTGTTGACCTTGCCAGGGCGGGCCTGGCGTGGAGTAGGTAGATGAAAGTCTGGTTGGAAAACAGAAAGGCAGTGAGGGGTGTGATTCATTTCACTGCTTCTTAAATAGATGGCATGAAGAATCCACATCATTAGGGATAATTTTATTACAGTATTACTTCTCTTATCCCAATACCCGTATTCTAGAATCTTCATTTGAAAGGAAGCAGGGAGACCTCTGAGAGGCGGTCAGCTGGTCTCCATTTAGCCAGTCAGGGGGCTGCCCTCTCCCAGATGACTGGGAATACAACGAGATCCTGCAGTCCTGGCCCCTTGGGGTCAGGGGGTCACCAGGGGAAGCTCTGAGAAGGGGAGTCGCCTTTTGAAGGCAGACATGGAGAATTCCAGAAGCACAGCTTTGGGTTCTGTTTGGCATAAAATAAGCCGGCAGGCTCTGACACGTAAGTGGGCTTCGAGAATGTCAGCACACCACATCAAAGGACAGAAATGGGTCAGCAGGATGACGCTCAGTCCAGGAGAGATCAAGTCGGAGTTGGCATATTTTGGCTCTGCTGTACAAGGCAGGAACACATGTGGTGCATTTCAGAAAGATGTCTAAAATAAAAGTGGCTTAAAATAAGATAGTAATAAATTTGTGCTTAAAGAGCCAGAGTTTCAGTTATACCATTTCAGTCATACAGTTATACAGGCACCAATCCCAGGAGAAACTTTGGTTGTTGTTTAGTCGCTAAGTCGCGTCTGACTCTTTGCGACCCAGTGGACTGTAGCCTGCCAGGCTCCTCTGTCCATGGTAATTACCAGGTAAGAATCCTGAAGTGGGTTGCTGTTCCCTTTCCCAGGGGATCTTCCTGCCCAGGGATTGAACCTGCATCTCCTCCGTCACAGGTGGATTCTTTACTAGCTTCCCTGGTAGCTCAGATGGTAAAGAATCTGCCTACAATGCAGGAGACCCAGATTCGATCCCTGGGTCAGGAAGATCCCTTGAAGCAGGAAATGGCAACCCACTCCAGTATTCTTGCCTGGAGAATCCCATGGACAAAGGACCCTGGCGGGATATAGTTCACAGGGTCTCAAAGAGTCGGACACGACTGAAGCAACTTAGCACTTGCACACTTGGAAAAATATAGTAATAAATTTGTACTTAAGGGGCTGAGTTTCACTTATACAGAAAAGCTCACTCTCCAATCCCAAGAGAAAGTAACTTGACTACTCTTAGCTATATACCTGTATGGCACCTGCTCTTTGCCTCCGACTCTTCTTTCTGTCTTTCAGTATTATAGATGTTGACTCTTTCTCCTTATCATCCTTGGAGCCATTTATTTTATATTCCTTCTTTCTGTAGTTTTCATACTGTGCTTTGTCCCTATCCGCACATTAGCTGTAGTGTGATAGTTCATCCCTGGTACCTTCCCCACAAACACCTGCCTTTGGGCTGTCCTGACCCTGTGGGCACTCCTGTGTGACTGCCAGTTTCATAAGGAACTTGCTTGTTGACAAGTGCTAACTCTATCCTCTCATCCACGCACCGCATCAAATTGGAGGCCTTGTTTGGTCACCTGTGCTCTCCTACTTCCCATGGCAACGTGTACAACCTTGCAAGGTCTGCACAAGGTCTTGTAAAGCCTGTCAAGTGACCCATGGCTCCTTGACCTTTTAGAGAATTTGGTTTTCTTTTGCGCTGCAACCCCCTGCCCTCTCACTAAATTTTTTTCTTTTTGGTTAGAGCTTCCCTGATGGCTGAGATGGAAAGAATCTGCCCGTGATGCAGGAGATCTGGATTCAATCCCTGAGTCAGGAAGATCCCCTGGAGAAAGGAATGGCAACCCCACTCCAGTATTCTTGCCTGGGGAATTGCATGGACAGAGGAGACTGGCGGGGTATAGTCCATGGGGTTGCAAAGAGTTGGACATCACTAAGAGACGAACACTTTGACTTTTCACTTTCCTAGTTGATTTACAAGGTTGTGTTAATTTCTAGTCCTTTGTGAATTTCTTCCACTGACTCTTTGGAGCCAAGATGGAATTCAGAAATGATGTGGTTGAAGATAGAAATTTGAGGACGTTCTTCAAGAATTTAGAGACATTCTTCCAGACAGACTTTATTTCATCTGGGCTGCAGGAATCAGGGTCATCTCTGGGAAGGCTGAGTGCCTCTGGAGAGACGAGCAGACTTTGAAAGCTCCTCAAGGTGGTTTGTTTTGGGTCTAAACAGAACAGAGTATACAACTGAATGAATTTGGTGGTAGTTTAATCACTATGTCCAACTCTTTCAACCCCATGGACTGTAGCCCATCAGGCTCCTCTGTCCATGGGATTCTCTAGGCAAGAATCCTGGAGTGGGTGGTCATTTCCTAATCCAGAGGATCTTCCTGACCCAGGGATCGAGCCCAGGTCTCTTGTATAGCAAGCTTATTCTTTACCAGCTGAGCAACCCACTCAGGAAGCCCGTGAATGAAATTTGATAGTTGGAATTTTCATCAGAGAGGGCGCCCTGGCCTGGCTTAGTATCCCACCAAGGGAGGAGAAAGCTGATGGGAGCTGGCCCATGGGATGTGGGTGAGAATGCCCAGAATTTCTCTGGGGCATCAGTGTGTCCCACTATGGAAATGTGAACTCATTGGGTGATCTCCCATAAAATGCAACTGTGAGAACGGTCTACTGTCCCCATGCCGCTGCTGCTAAGTCACTTCAGTCGTGTCCGACTCTGTGCGACCCCGCAGACGGCAGCCCACCAGGCTCCTCTGTCCCTGGGATTCTCCAGGCAAGAACACTGGAGTGGGGTGCCGTTTACCGTCCCCATATTCTTTGTCAAATGTGAATAAACATCATTTCTAGATTACCTCTTAGGATCTCTTTTTGCACACCCGAGGATGGACTGGCATAGCAATGGGAAGAGCGTGTTGCAAAAACACTGTGGCAGTGTAGCGCCCTGGCCATCGATAAAGGCTTGGCTTTTGTCTGCAGTCCTGTCATACTTGGTGGAAAATACCATCGTCAGCAGGATTTCCTCCTTACTGCAGAGGATTTGGACTATTACAGCAAGTTCTGCTGGAGCAGCTTTTTCTACAGAGTATCCTCTAATTAACAGGAAACGTGTGTGAGAACAGTAGTATATCATTTTCTTAGGTAGTCTTGCAAAATAGTGGCATTTTAAGTTGGTGTTTTATACTTGGCTGACTTTTTCCTTTGAGGAAATAAACATGTAGTCTTGACAGGCAATGTAAAAACAATAGCATCAAACTACCCACATCTTTCATTCCAGGTTTTTGCTAATGTTTTTTATGGCTTTACATTGCTAAGTAACACAAGTTGGTTTTGTTTTGCTTTTTTTTTGCTAAAATGCAGAGTAAAAATAGTCTAATGTATGAGTTGATAGAGAAATTAAGAAATTAGTTAGAGCCGTATATATTGCATCAAGCAGGTGGGAAAGGAGACAGATCGGCTAACAGGTATGTGGTGAGCCACTCGTTGGAGCCACTCTCCAGAGTCCTATGGGGGACGCAGATATGATACACACATGGTCTTCATCCTCCAGAGGAATTTACAGTTAAGTTGGGGAAAGACACACACACACGACTGTTATAAACAGTGCCAGGCTGTATATCATTAAATTCTAGGTTGATGGTGACTGTGGGTATAATGGGAGTTTGGTTAGGAGATGATCTGGGAGGGCAGTGGTTGGTACAAGTCAGGGTTCCTCAGCGTCATCACTGTTGATAATTTGGGGGGCTGTCCTGTACGTTGGAGGATGTTTAGTAGCACCCCTGGCCTTTGCCTTCCAAGTGCCAGTTGTATCCCTTAATTGTGAAGCCAAAAATGTCTGCAGATATTGACCACTGTTTCCTAGGGGGGAACAAACTTGCCCCAGCTTTGAACCACTGGGTAGGCGTAGTTGAGTGCAGTGTGGGTTTAGGGCTGAATCTTAAAGAATAAATAGAACTTGGATAGGAAGTGTGAACTATTTGGAGATGGTTTAGTTACCAGGCCCCATTATGTAAAGTCCCAGTCAGTTTTTGGTTTTGATTTTGATTTATTTATTTGAGTGTAGTGAAATTACAATATTCTGTTAGTTTTAAGTATACAGCAAAATGATTCAGTCCCAGTCAATTTTTTGTTTTGATTTTGATTTATTTATTTGAGTATAGTGAATTTACAATATTGTGTTAGTTTCAAGTGTACAGCAAAATGATTCAGTTGTATATATTTATATATTCTTTTTTCAGATTCTTTTCCATCTTAGATTATTACAAGATGTTGAGGATAGTTTGTCATGCTGTATAGTAGGTCCTTGTTTATCTATTTTGTATGTAAGAGTGTGTATATGTTAATCCTGAGCTCCTCCTAATTTATTCCTCCCCCTACTCCATCCCCCCAGCCCCAGCCCCAGTCAGTCTTGGAGCAGCCTGCTCAGAGTAGCCTCTGTGGACTGGAACCTTGTTGCTGATGGAAGTACTGCAATTGAGGGTAAACATTTAGCAACATCTATGACAAGTTTACAGAATTACCTTTATGGTTTTTTGACTATAATCATGAAAACTTTAGGCTTCTGTTTTATATGTTTTTGATCATTTCATTTCTCTTGAAATTCATTTTCCGACAGTCTCATAACGTTAAACATTGGAAGGTTGAAGTATGGGAACAGTAAAACAGTAAGAACAATAGCAGAGTGGTCCTTTACCACTGACGCTCCAGAAGCATCGTGACTCTGACCAGACTGGACTTAGGATGCCAGTGTGAAATAAGATGGGCTAGGTTTGGCCCATGTGGACTATGGAGTTGGACTGGTTTCTGAGCCCTCACAGGGTGCTTGCCACATCTTAGACCTGACAGCTCAGTATTTTCAGGATGACTGAATGAATTAATGCCTGGAAAGCCTCCGCCCCAAGCACAGTGGATCTCAGCAGGGGGACCTGATGGATATTTTTGAGACAGGAGTGATGTTTAGGAGGGTGTTTGTCGTTTGGCCTGTCTCTGGGTTTAGTCTTCAGTCATCTGATTATTCCCCCTTAGAAACCTTTTCTAGTTGCTTGCCCTAGGACCATGATTTTGAAACTTTCATTAATATATTTTAGACTTGGTGTTCACTTTTTGTGTGTCTCTCCCTCTTGGGATTTGTAAACAATTTAGTGTCTTTGGCACAAAGTAATTTTTGTGATTATTTGCCAGTGCTTAAGGCCATTCCTTAAGGAAAGAAAGGAGAATGTGTTTTGGCGAATTTGCATTTCTACGAGTGGAGAAAAGTCTGTGCCCTTGGCACTGTTTTTATAGTGGCGTTAGTGGGTATGTGCCTCTCTACTTGTGGTTTGAATTCCTGTTTCGACACGTGGATGGTGTGGGTGTGGGGTTGTGAAGGCTGATTGTTTAGCCTGTGGTTGTTGTCCTTTGCTTATGTCTTCCCAAGAAACTTTGAAGAACTTTAGTTTGCTTTGAAATTCCTCCTGCTGCTTGAACTTTTTTTTCTTCTTAAGTTTTATTGAAGTATAGTTGGTTTACAATGTGTTAATTACTGCTGTACAGCAAAGTGATTCAGTTTTATATATATATATAAATTCTTTTTCATATTCTTTTCCATTATGGTTAATCATAGGATATTCAATATGGTTCTCTGTGCTATACAGTACTACCTTGTTGTTTATCCAGAGTCTATATATAATAGTGTGCATTTGCTAATCCCAGACTCCCAATCCCTCCTTTGCCCACTCCACCCCCTTCTGCTGCTTACTTTTCAATTACCCCTCTTTTCTTTCTTTGAACAAATTGCACTTACTTATATTCCATATCTGATCATTTTAAGATCTAAAATGTTCATGTTTTTTTTTTTCTTTCCTTTTTTTTTTGCATCCCTGACTCATGGTGCATTGTGTAATTCTAGAATGGTTAAAGTTTGAATATTAACTGCTTCCTTGCTTAAAACTAGTTGCTTGAAATAACGCATAGAGCTCAAAGCTTTGTATTTTCATTTGGCATAATAGTCTGGGACAAGAATTCTCAGTTTTTCAATTCCTTAATGTAAATTACTTGGTAGGACTTCCCTGGTGGCTCAATGGTGAAGAATCCACCTGCAGTGTGGAAGACGGGAGTTTGATCTATGGGTTGGGTAGATCCCCTGGAGAAGAAAATAGCAGCCCACTCCAGTATTCTTGCCTGGAGAATTCCATGGACAGAGGAGCCCAGCAGGCTACAGTCCATCGGGCTGTAAAAGAGTCAGACATGACTTGGCAACTACACAACAAAAATCACTTGGCAGAGTGGGGAAGCGGATGTGGGATTGCTTATTAGGAGATGTGGATTCCAGCCCTGTCTGCTGGGTAAATTACTTAACTAACCTGTGTTTCTGTTTTATTGTTTTGTCAAAGAGGAGGTTGAATAGGTGTAGAATAAATGACTCATTTCAGGATCACAGTCATCTAGGCGTTGGCAGTTTCACATCCATTGTTTCTGCAACTTCATCATTTGCAGCGTGCAAGGTACTTTAAAGTCAGAGAGACATAGCATAAATTCCCTGCCCTCCGGGACTGAAAGTTCCTTGACTCGACGGGACCTAGGAGCTCTTAGACATACAGTGAATGTGGGTCATGTTCTTTGGAAGTTCAGGGGAAATAAGTGGAGAATATTCTGTATTGAGGTAGTACTGTGTGATAGAGGTGGGCTTGAAGTAGAGCTTTGTTAGGGGGTAGGATTTCACTGTTGAGAAGGCAAGAGGGCATTCCAGGTGTGGGAAGCAAGGGTTATCAGTGTGGTGAGGATGTAAGTGTAGGATAGAAGATGTGGTCGATTGCATGGAGAAGTTGGGACCACAGATGCCAATCCCGCACCCCTTACCCACACCTGCCATGTCCTCATCCTCCTCACTCCAGCCCTGGACAGCCACGCATCTACTTTCTGTCCATAAATTAGCCTATTCTCTGGACATTTTATTTAAATGGAGTTACACAATATATGATCCTTTATGACTAGCCTTTTTTCACTTTAGCATAACGTTTTCAGGGTTCTTCCACATTGTGTGAGTGTCAATACTTTGTTCATTGATGGATATGAAGTGCAAATTCTTTTTAAAAAAACATTTATTTTTGTGGTTCTCCTGGGTCTGAATTGCAGCATGTGAAATCTAATTCCCTGAACAGGATTTGAACCTGGGTTCCCTGCATTGGGAGTACAGAATCTTAGCCACTAGACCATCAGGGAAGTCTCTGAAATGCAAATTATTGAGCCCTGCCCAAGTCTTACCAAATCCTAGACAAGCCCTCCCAGTGACTCAAGTGTACTTAGGGGTGGAGAGCCAGGGCTCCCGAGGGGTGGGGGAGCTGGAGAGATGGGCCCTTGTGGGCCTGAGCAGGGATTTCTACCTTCATTTCAAGGATAATAGGAAGTTTCTGGAAGGTTCTTAAAGGTATAAAACCGTTAGGTTTATGCTTTTTAAAAATTTTCATTTTAAAAAGGATGTTTGGCAACATTCTTGCCTGGAGAATTAATTACATGGACAGAGGAGCCTGACATGTTATAGTCCATGGAGTTGCAGAGTCGGACACAACTGAGAAACTAACTCTATCCACTATTTGTACAAAATGGGCAGTATAGCCAATATTTTTTAATAATTGTAAACAGAAAGTAACCTTTAATATAAAAGTAAAAAGTTTTTAAAAATAAATTAAAAAATTTAAAGTCTCATTTTAGCTCCTGTGTAAAAAGTAGCTTCGGGGGAAATCTGGCTAGAAGAAGATATAGGAAGACCAGACATGATAGCTTGGCATGGACAAGTAGGGGTGAAAATGGAGAAACATGGATGGATTCAAGAAAAAATTCGAAAGCAGAAACTTGATGATTAATTAACCGTCGGGGTAGAGTCAAAGATAGAATCCAGGTTTCTGGGTTGGTCAGATATGTGGGTATCATCACTAGATGTTCTGAATTTTCTAGTTTTCTAATATGTGGGTAAATCTTAGTTTCCTTTTCTCCCCCTGGAATCTACTTTTTCAGGCAACCCTTGGGGACAATGTATCAGATAACATCTGAGTACATACTTTGTGGACAATACTCTAGGGAGACACGCCTACACATCTAGAACCATAATATTAATACTATTGTGTATATATAAAAATAATATCTGAGAAGTTGGAAAATAAAGGTGTAACCAAGGTGTTTGGACTCCGATGTGTGTCTTTGCAAGCACATGAGGTGACTCTCCACAGTTTAGAGAGAAGAGATAGGAGGGTTTGATGAGTGGAGAGAAGAGACCTGAGGTTCAGGTCAATTCTGGAAGAGCCTCCGGGATGAGGTGAGGTGATTGGCCATTAGGGATGTGATCTCAGATTCTGAAGGTGAGATGGAAACAGGGCATGGCTGCCGAGAGGCCTGGGAATCTAGGGGCAGGAGACAGTAGAACTCTCTGAAGGTTTTTTGAAGTCGAGAGCCCGTGAGGAATTATGAAAGCCTGGAAAGGTAGTAATATGTGCTTGAGAAGAACATTCTCATGGGCTTTTAGAGGGGTGGGGTAAGACAGCCTTACCCTGGGGGTAAGGCTGAGGGCAGCATAAGCGCTGTGGAAATGGGAAATCGACAAGATGGAGTGGTAGAGTTTTCAGCAGCTGTAGGAGAAAGCAAAGGAGCCAAGAGAAGAAGGAGGTGACTTCATGCTTTCTAGGAAGCCGAAAGAACCTTATGCCCATCATAACTTGTGATGGAGGACTTAAGAGAGGAAGGCTGAGACAGACAGTGATTGTCTTTTAACATGAGTGAGTGCTCCCATGGAATTAAATAAATTAGTGTGGTTTTGAAAATTAAATCTTTAAAAGTTGAGGTAGCAGATTTTATTGACTCCTTTATCTTTTTCATTATCATCCGGTTTTCATATGGTCCTACTAGCCTATCTTTTAAAATTATACCAAGAATTAGAAGCAAATGTTGTTTCAGTAACTTATGATGTGGAGTGTGAAAGGACTTGCCCAGGCTATTCTGAACTGCCAACCCACTCCAGTATTCTTGCCTGGGAAATCCCATGGACAGAGGAGCCTGGCAGGCTACAGTCCACGGGGGTCACAAAGAGTTGGACAAGGCGCAGCAACTAAACAACAACAAAGCTATTCTGAGAAAACCAGTTCCCAATCAGAAAATACATAAATTTTTATTAGTGACAAATTAGATTCGAGTTCATGGGAACAGCCATTTTGCCAGCCTCAGGGCAGCAGGAACCTCTCTTTGAAATATTTCTTTAAACTCAAGAACTGTAGACCATAAACTCCAACAGCCGCCAAAAGTTTGAGTCAGGGAACTAAATGAAGTGATTGGATTTGCTTCTATCTTAACTTCTTGATCTTAATCTTCATTTCGAAACCTGAGTATGACTTCAGATAAGCAGGTGTTTAAATTGATGTTGGTTATTGGTTTAAAAATATGCCAGGATGGACTTTTAGTCCTAGAGGACAGCTCTGGAGACATTTGTTAATTGCTCTTTACTTTATGGTTCTCTCCGTTCCACTTTCTAGTTTTTGTTCTTTTTTAATGAAGTCTAGTTAATTCACAGCATTGTGGCAATTTCTGCTATACAGTCAAGTGGTTCAGTTACACGTACACTTAAACATCCTTCTTCGTATTCTTTTCCATTCTGCTGTATCGCAGGATATTGAATATAGTTCCCTGTGCTGCGTAGTGGGACCTCGTTGTTTATCCACTGTCAGCATAACAGTTGGCATCTCCCGACCCGGAATTCCCAATCCTTCCCTCTCCTCCCGCCCCCACTTTCTAGTTTCAACTCTACCATTCTTTTTTCTCAGTCCCTGTATGCAACAGAGGTAGGAAAGTCCAAAAGGGTGATTCCCACGAACAGGCAACAGGGACAGCGCCTGCCTGTTGCCGGGTTTGGCGAGTCTGGCCAGGGCAGTTGAGCCGCATTGTGCTGTGATGAGCTCTGTGCAGGGATGCCCAAGGAGACCCCTTCCTGCCCTCACCACTTTCATGCTGCCCTAGCCTGCCTCCCGGGAGGGGGGCGTGACAGTGTTAGCATGAGAATACGGCCTCAGGAATCTATGCTAGTGTGATAGCAATCACCCTCGCATCTAAAGAGGAGCCCGTTTTTACCGATGGGTGTGCTCCGTGCGGGAGACCGGTTCGATCCCTGGGTCGGGAAGATTCCCCTGGAGGAGGAAATGGCACCCCACTCCGGTACTCTTGCCTGGAGAATCCCATGGACGGGGGAGCCTCGTAGGCTACAGTCCACGGGGTCGCAGAGAGTCGGACACGACTGAGCGACTTCACTGCACTGCACTTCAGTCTTTAATACTAGAAATAAGCATGTGCTTCCTGGGGTTGAGCTGAAGGAAGGCAGGTGCACACCCGCTAAGCCTAGTATAGTGCCTCGCGCCTGCTTAGCCCTCAGAATGCCCTTCTGGAAAGAACAGATGAGTGACTCCCTGAATGAATGGCATCGTGTCCTCAGTGACTAGGGGGAGCGTACACTTACCGAAGAACAGGACAGCTAATGAGGTTTGTGGCCTTGGCCCTAGCAGTTCAATGATTGGGACTGCGGTGCCCATGCAGGGAGCATGGGTTCGATCCCTGGTCAGGGAGCTAAGATCGCACCTGCCGCAGGGCATGGCCAAAATAAACAGATACGGCAAACTAGCCTTAAAAAAAAGTAGCAGTAACAGTAACTAAGTGTGTTGAGCTTTTTCAGTGGGTGCCTGCTATGGCTTAAGAACTGTGAGTATTGATTGCATCATTTAAATTTTCACTGCTACTGTCTGCCCTAAATTTTGATCTGCATTTTACCAATAAGGAAACTGAGGCTTTGATAGAAGTAACTTGCTTGAGGCAACACAGATCCATCCCTTGCTGGTTGTCCAGAACTAGAACATAAATCAAAGTTAAGTGGCCCAAGTGAGGATCAGGCCACTGCCCTTGACATCATCATCAAAAGTTCTAACCATCAAGGAAAAAAGTCACAGACGAACCAGGACCCCTCAGAGGCACTCTTCCAGTACCTTCTCTGCACTGTTCCTATTCTGTTCACTGTTCACACTGTTCACTGTTCCTGTGTCTCAGCCACACTGAGCTCAGAGACACTCTTCCCAGAAAGAGAAAAACAGATACTTTGTAACATTGTATATGGAATATAGAAAAATGGTACACATGAACCTATTTGCAAAGCAGAAATGGAAACATGGATATAGAGAACAAGCTTATGGATACCAAGGGGAGGAGAGGGTGGTGGGATGAATTGGGAGATAGGGTTTGACATACATACACTGCTGTGTATTAATGTAAAAGAAGAAAACTGTTGAGAACCAACTATATAGCACAGAGACCTCTGCTCAGTCCCCTGTGGTGACCTACATGAGAAGGAAATCTAAAAAAGAGGGGATATATGTATATATATAACGGATTCACTTTGCTGTACAGCAGAAAATAACACAATGTTGTAAAGCAACTGTATTCCAATAAAGATAAAAAGAGGAGAGAGTGTGAGAGAGGCTGTCACTTAGGTAGGTAGTTAAGGTTAAGTGTTGGACTGACAGGCTGGTCTGTGATCATGCTGAGTCATCAGCACAGTGATGTATCCTAAACAGAAACAGAGAGGTTAGGAGGAGGTAGACTGGTAGGTAAATCTTGTGGCAACAAGGTTTTATTGTTTTTGTTGTAAGTATACATTTTGAGAAAGGCTTTGGAACTGTGGTTTGGCCATCATGAAAGAGGCCAATTTTGAAATGCAGATTTTAGATGTGGCTTCCATCGAGGGGCTAGTTGAAGTTGTGGAAATGTTTGAAGTCTTCAAAATAGTAGTGTGAAGAGCAAGCAGATTATAAAGGACATTGTGTTTTTAAACTCCGGACGGGTTTTTTTCTCCTGCTCTTGGGGGGGACCCGGAGGGAGCGGCGCCCCCTCCCCCTGCCCCCGCTGCCCCCGCGTGCGCCCAGCTCGCCCGCAGCTGAGACGGCAGAGGACCTGGCTCTGCGTGCAGAAAATGGAAACAGCGCGAGAGACGCAAGGAAGGCGTGGACGTGAGGAGCCGGAGCTTGGAGGGCGCGGTGGACGAGGCGTGAGCGCAGCGCACCCGTAGGCAGAGGCGTCCGATGCGGAGGCAGCAGGAGGGACCCACGGCCTCGAGGAGAAGCCAAAGATGTTGACCAGAAAGATTAAACTCTGGGACATAAACGCCCACATCACCTGCCGGCTGTGCAGCGGGTACCTCATCGACGCAACCACGGTGACCGAGTGTCTGCACACATTCTGCCGCAGCTGCCTGGTGAAGTACCTGGAGGAGAACAACACGTGCCCGGCCTGCAGGATCGTCATCCACCAGAGCCACCCCCTGCAGTACATCGGTCATGACAGAACCATGCAGGATATTGTTTACAAATTGGTCCCAGGCCTCCAAGAGGCGGAAATGAGAAAGCAGAGGGAATTCTACCACAAATTAGGCCTGGAAGTGCCTGGAGATGTCAAGGGGGAGACGTGTTCTGCAAGGCAGCACCTGGACCCCCACCGGAATGGAGAAACCAAAGCGGATGACAGTTCGAACAAAGAGGCAGCGGAGGAGAAGCAGGAGGAAGATGGCGATTACCACCGGAGTGACGAGCAGGTGAGCATCTGTCTGGAATGCAACAGCAGCAAACTGCGGGGCTTGAAGCGAAAATGGATCCGCTGCTCAGCCCAGGCCACAGTCCTGCATCTGAAGAAGTTCATTGCCAAAAAACTTAACCTCTCGTCTTTCAATGAGCTGGACATTTTATGCAACGAGGAGATCCTTGGCAAGGACCATACACTCAAATTCGTCGTCGTCACGAGGTGGAGATTCAAGAAGGCACCCCTCCTGTTGCACTACAGACCCAAGATGGACCTGCTGTGAGCGCGGCAGGGACTCGGCACCCAGGTGCCCGAGGGCACGGGCCAGGCGGGGCCGCCGCACTTGGGGGCTGCCCTGGGCACCGTGTGGACCGGACCACGAACACAGAGTATTTGTCACTTTTGTATGAGAAAATTCACACGCGATGAGACGCTCGGTACAGGGTTACAGACGTGACACGCATGGGGACCCGTGAGGACGGATGAGGCGGTGGCCTTCACTCCGACACGTGACCTTTGCTTGCTTTCCAGGTCTTGAAAATCTCAGTCACTTCCGTTCAGTTTATGAATTAGGTTTCACGACAGCCCCCAAATACTTGTACGTTTATTGAATCTTTCCTAAGTTATTGAAAAAAATGTCTTTTCATGGTGAATGACAATATTTATGTTGCCTTTAGCTTCCTGAAGACTTAGAAGATATATAAAAATTTAATTTAAAAGCAACCAAAAGAGGTTTCATGAGTATCATGAGTCAACCATGGTATTTCATTCTCCACGTTAGGGAATATGAAGCCGAGGGGGCTCTGACCCCCGGGAGACCCAGAGCCCAGGGCAGGGTGCTGCACCCCGACACCAACGCAGCTGCTCAGCAGAGCGGACCGGACCAGTCAACGCTGGCTCTCAGAACAGCTCTTTTTCTCAAAACTTGCTTTTATTAAATAGGGCGCAAGTTGCTCAGTGCCACCGGTTAACTTCACGCTGATGCTTTCCCTTTTTCGTTTTGCTGAAGGAATTCATGGTGGTTGCGGGGTTGGGGCTGGCACCTGGGGGTGTGTCTCCACTGAAGCCCCAGGCGTGCAGACGCCAGGGCCCGCCAGGTCCACCCTCAGCGGTGGGCACGTCCGCCCTGCCCACCTCCTTCTCCCGGAGCAGACGGCGGGGCCGGTGGGGTCCTTGGCATCAGAAGCTGCTGTCCTCAGTTACTTGGGACCTAAAACCCGGCAAAGGCAGCATGCCCTCTGTTAACCTTTCTCCTCCCAAATGTTCGTATTTTTGTGGAATTGGAGAATAAACTCTTTGCCAGCAAAAAAAATAAATAAATAAAATAAAGGACATTGTAAGATGTTGTGATGATTCAAGCATGTATCGCCTGATTCAGCTATATTAGTATGTGCTTATATTCCTGTCTTTCCCGCCTCTAGATTTATTACCATGTCTGAGTTGTGTTAACCCAACAGAAAATATATTAGGATAGTATACTCATTTATTTACAGTGAAACTCTGGTTAGTTTCCTGAACTTTTAGAGAATATGGTAGGATTCACCTCCCTCCATTTTTGCTGGTTTTGCAAGATAGGAATTTATAAGCTGACCTTCAAACATAGTTAAGAAATAAGGCCCTAAAAAATTAGAATAATATAATTTAATGTTTATCAAATGTTTGGAAAAGAGATTTGCCTTCTGACTTGGAAGCTGTTTAGACATATTGTTTTATATTATAAAAGAAAATAATGTAAAATCCTCTGATTTGCATACTCATGTTTCTTGTGGTCCCCACGGTTCTCTAGTACAATGGTCTGCGAAGTTTTTTGATCCCGTATCCCAATGATAAAAAATCCTTTGAGCATATTTCCCCAATATGTATGTATTTTAAATGAATTTTATGTATACATTACTATACTCATAAAGTACATGCATTTTTAAATGTCAGTTAAAGCAGTTATAATTATAGAATAATGGGATACAGTTAAAATCGTGTTCTTTTATTTTTAATGATAAAAATCTTTCATCAAAATTTTTTTCTTAATGAGAACAATGAGAGCTAAAGATCAATACTACAATTTGAAAGTCTGCTTTTAACGGCTGTCATTTTTTTTAATTAACTAATTTATTTTTGGCTAAGTCTTCATTCCTGTGCAAGGGCTTTCTCTGGTTGTGGTGCATGGGCTTCCCATTGCAGTGGCTTCTCTTGCTGCAGAATGCAAGCTCTAGAGCACCAGCTTAGTAGTTGTGGCACGGGGGCTTAGTTGCCCTGAGGCATGTGGAATCTTCCCGAACCAGGGATCGAACTCATGGCCCCTGCATTGGCGATGTCTTAACCACTGGCCCACCAGGGAAGTCCCAACAGTTGTAACTCCTAAAAATATGTCCATGCAAACAGAGGATAAGCATCATTAGAATTAAAGGATGGTGATAATCATTTTTCTGATCCCATTCATCAGTAGTGCAGAAGTGGTAAACATTTTGTCATTAAAATCATACTGTCTTCCCTGATATCTTTTAGTTGTTCCCGAAAACTAATTGAAAGATGTTGTTAGATTTCTACACTTAAAAAAAGGCACTGAAATTTTTCATTTGAAAGACTTAGTGGATTAGAAAATTATGTTTCTAGGTTTTCATAGTGACAGTGTTTATAGATGACAAGCTCTGTTTACAGTAACAAAATAAAAAAAACATTTCCTAAAATCCATTTTGTGAAACAGTTACTTAATAAAAAGTATCATCTTTACTTTGAAGGAACAAATAAAGAAAGAAGAGAGTCTGTGTGTACCTCTGAGTGACTCTTGTGTGTTAATATCTGTTAGGTAGCTTACTGTTGATATCATTTGTAACCATGAAAAATGTCAGCCCATTTAGAACATTTTTTTATATAAAAGAAAAATATTTCTAGTATATACTTAGATTTCCAATGGTAGGATAATGTTCTAAATATTAGAATAAATAATAGAATCCATCGTGTGGTAAGATAACTGTGAAGATTATAAAAGCATAAAATTTTTGTAGTACATCTGAAACATTCTACCCCAAGTATATATGTTTTTGTGGCAGCCATATAAAGTCTATTTATGAATGTTGAATCCTTGGAAAGTAATATGAAAAATAATTACTTCAGGATGATACTATGGGTTTTTTTTTTAATTGAAAAGATGAGTTAACATTATAAACATGGGGGAAAGAAGCCAATGCAAGGAAACAGGATCCAAAAAATTTACTGGTTAAAAAGAAAGTATGTTAATAGTATTTATTCAAACTCAGTAATGTTTATTTGTTTAATGCAAACATATGGAGTGCCTCATAAGTACCAGGGAGTTTGCTAATGATACACAGATGAAAAAGCACGATCTTTTCCATCATCGAAAATGTGTTGCTTTAATTGACAACATATAATAGTGATTCTTTTGAAAATTGCCCTGTGGTTCACAATTCCCCTTTCTGACACTGATTCCTTGATTGAAACTCAAGTTTCAATCTCTTGCAGGACAGCCTCTCTCGTTATCTCTGGAGTGGTGACCTGGTATTTGCTTTCTAGTAAGACAGACTGAAATAGACATCAGAGACACAGCCCTTCCTGTGTAATTGCATGTGGAGTTAAACAGTGCTTGAATGTTGCCAGTGAGTTGATAGCTTGTTGGGGTGTAGTCTGCACCCCTACCCTGCTCTCTAGCAAGGAAACATACCAGTGGTTGTTTCAGAAACGAGTTATGTCTGTCTGAAGGTAAAACCTGAGTCACGTGAGCTTAAATGAACAGGTGTTTTGGTCTCTGTTGGAGACTGACTTGTTCAGACCCGTGTTTCTGGGATTCTCTTGACATTTTCCTGATGTCTGTTGCCCGACAGTGGAAAGGTGGCCCTTGCACCTCCAGCCCTCACGCCAAGGTTTTGAGCAAGAAGAGGAAGGAGGGGCAGCTATAGCAGGAAAGCAGAGCCTTGTTCAGAAACCCTGCCCCTGGACTTCGGCCCCTCCTCAGCTGTGGCCTCTGGGTCCTGTGGCTGCCCAGCTGCAAGGATGGCTGGGAACCTGGGGCTTTCACTTTCCAGGCTTCATGGGAGAAGTAGAGAATAGCTTGCATCCAATTCCTAAATCTGCAATTTGCATCCTCTTTATGAGACTATAATGCCTAGTGAGTCCGACAGTGTGGTATTAGTTGAAGAATTTGCCATGAAATGATCAATCTTTGAGGCACCCTGCTTAATCCCGGGAAAGTTCCCGGGTCTTTGACCAGTGAAGGATCATCGGCCCATTACTTCCTTTTGGGTTGGAAGGAGGAGTGGTCCTCAGGCCCATTCCGCTTCCTAGTTTAGTCCAGCCCCTTCTCTATAGGCTTCATCAAGTTATAAGAAAAGATGTCTTCTCTGTCCTTCCTCTGCCTGCCTTTGACTTTTTCCTCGTGAGAAACATAAAAGGCCCTAACCAGCCTTACATCTGTCTCAAGTCAAAAGAAAGAAATCTGTGTATTTGAAGTGCAGAAGGAGGTGAAATGAAGAACTACTGCATCCAATTCCTAAAGCCTCTGAAAGTTTTCAGAAGTTACTTTGTATTTTTGCCAAAGGCATGTCTAGGGTAAAGGAAGAAAAGTTAATGTGCTTGAATGAATGAAGTAATTGAGCAATCCTGTTGCTGTTTGCACGCATGCTAAGTTACTACAGTCCTGTCCCACTCTTTGCGACCCTGTGGACCGTCACCCAGCAGGCTCCCCTGTCCATGGGGTGTCTCAGGCAAAAATACTGTTGAGCTCTTTTCTTACCTAATCCTTCCAATAAACCTATGAAAAAAGATACTGAGTCTGTTTCACAGATATGAAAACTAGGGCTGAAAGAGAAGCTTAATAAAATCAGCTAGGCTCCTCAACTGACAGGGCCAGGGTTAAAACCAGGATGGTCTAACTCTAAAATACTTATTTTTCCTCTAGTTTTTCCTTGTCTTCCATCTGTGCTTTGTCTTTTCCCTTTTTTAATTTCTTCACTGAAGTATATGTGATTTACAGTGTTGTGTTAGTTTCAAGTGTACGGCAAAGTGATGCAGATGTGTATAAATACATATGTTCTTTTTCAGATTCCTTTCCCATATGTGTGTATGTATGTTAGTCACTCAGTCATGTCCAACTCTTTGTAACCCCATGGACTGTAGCCCACAGGCTCCTCTGTCCATGGAATTCTTGACGCAAAAATACTGGAGTGAGTTGACATTCCCTTCTCCAGGGGATCTTCCCACCTCAGGGATCGAACCCAGGTCTCCTGCATTGCAGGCAGATTCTTTACGGTCTGAGCCACCAGAGAAGCCCCTTTTCCCATATAGATTATAACAGAATATTGAGTAGTCCCTGTGCTATGAAGTAGGTATTTGTTGCTTATGTATTTTATGTATAGTAGTGTGTCTGTGTTCCTTCCAAATTCCTAGTTTATCTCCCTCCCTCTTCCTCTTTGGTATTCATGTCTGTTTTCTTTGTCTGTGACTCTTTCTGTTTTATAAGCGAGCTCATTTGTATCTTTTATTTGTTTTTTAGATTCTGCATGTAAGTGTTGCCATAAGATACTTGTTCCTTTCTGCCTGACTTCCTTCACTCAGTATGACAGTCTCTAGGTTCATCCATGATGCTGCAGATGGCATTATTTCATTCTTATTGTGCTTGTGTGCTTTTTCTGTAAACTTGCTTTCCTACAATTGCTCACATTAAATCTTAGTTAAAAAGCAAAAAAAAAAAAGTCCTCTTGTTCTAACTGATAATATGTTTATTTACCAGTAGACTCCCAAGGTCCCAGGATATAGCCTCGGCTGTGTTCAGCCTGGAATTCAAACATGACTAGACACGTCTGGAAGCGTATGGAAGGAATCTGGCAGGGGATGCTTAATTATGTAAGTTAACTGGCAGCCTTCTGGGAGAGCTAATCCTACACGAAGAGAGGGTGGAGGAGTGCAGGTGTCCTTATAAGCCAGTGCCTCAGAATAGGGGTAAGTGCAAGTCAAGTGTGGTGTCATTTATTTAGCCTGGCCTCTGATCCACACCCTAGGGATTCCTGGACTGAGGAGGTTGCCAGTGGAAACCAGCAGCATCTTCACTGGGATGTCCGTGAGTCATTGAGGGTTCATGCTACGTCAGCAGATTCAGCAGCCCCAGCCCAGACACCTTCTCACCAGGGGTGGGTCCTCAGGGCTTGAGAGCATAGGATCTGGGTCCTGCGGGGCTCCAGAGTTGAAAGGGTAAAAGGTCTATTGTCTTAGTCCATCCAGGCTGCTATAAGAAAATACCACAGACTGGGTGGCTTCTCAACAACAGAAGGTTCTCACCGTTCTGGAGGCTGGAGGTCTAAGAACAGAGTGTCAGCGTGGTTGGGTGCCGGGGAAATCCCAGTTCAGGGAGCAAACTGTTGTCTTGGCTGTGTCCTCACGTTTGGCCAGGGGCAGGAGAGCTCCTGGGCCTCCTTGATAAGAGCACTCCATCCTCATCACCTGATTACCTCCCTTAACCTCGTCTTCCGATGCTGTCATCTTAGGGGTGAGGTTTCAACATAGCAGTTTGGGGGTGCCACCTTTGGGGCACAGCACTTACCAATGCAGTGGCCAAGAAGGCTGCTTGGAGACACGTGTGAGGGTCTCACTTCAGAGTTCCAGGAGACGGGGGGGTAAGGGGTTGGGGAGGGTGTGGAGGTGCCATTGATAGAACGCTGTGGTAGCAGTTGGAAGCAGGGTCCGGGAAATACCAACATATCTGCTTAGTTTTCAGTTGCCATCAGTTAGCAGATAAATCAGCAAACCTTTTCAAAGATGTTCTCCTGAGCTCCAGATATGTTTCTCATGAGCAGTCATTTTTAAAAGCAATTGGACTGTTCAGTTCTGTTCAGTCGCTCAGACGTGTCCGACTCTTTGAGACCCCTGACAGCACGCCAGGCCTCCCTGTCCATCACCAACTCGAGGAGTCCACCCAAACCCATGTCCATTGAGTCGGTGATGCCATCCAACCATCTCATCCTCTGTCGTCCCCTTCTCCTCCTGCCCTCAATCCTTCCCAGCATCAGGATCTTTTCCAGTGAGTCAGCTAAAAGTATTGGAGTTTCAGCTTCAGCATCAGTCCTTCCAATGAATATTCAGGACTGATCTCCTTTAGGATGGACTGGTTGGATCTCCTTGCAGCCCAAGGGACTCTCAAGAGTCTTGTCCAACACCATAGTTCAAAAGCATCAATTATTCTGCATTCAGCAGTCTTTATAGTCCAACTCTCACATCCATACACGACTACTGGAAAAACTATAGCCTTGGCTAGACTTTGTTGACAAAGTAATGTCTCTGCTTTTCAATATGCTGTCTAGGTTGGTCATAACTTTCTTTCCAAGGAGTAAATGTCTTTTAATTTCATGGCTGCAATCACCATCTGCAGTGATTTTGAATCCCAGAAAAATAAAGTCAGCCACTGTTTCCCCATCTATTTGCCATGAAGTGATGGGACTGGATGGTGTGATATTAGTTTTCTGAAAGTTGAGCTTTAAGCCAACTTTTTCACTCTCCTCTTTCACTTTCATCAAGAGGCTCTTTAGTTCTTCTTCACCTTCTGCCATAAGGGTGGTGTCATCTGCACATCTGAGGTTATTGATATTTCTCCCAGCAATTTTGATTCCAGCTTGTGCTTCCTCTAGCCCAGCATTTCTCATGATGTACTCGGCATATAAGTTAAATAAACAGGGTGACAATATACAGCCTTGATGTTCTCCTTTTCCTATTTGGAACCAGTCTGTTGTTCCATGTCCAGTTCTAACTGTGGCTTCCTGACCTGCATACAGGTTTCTCAAGAGGTCAGGTGGGTCTGGTATTCCCATCTCTTTCAGAATTTTCCAGTTTATTGTGATCCACACAGTCAAGGGCTTTGGCATAGTCAATAAACTAAGTAAAACATCATCATAACTGAACTATATGATGATGTTTTACTTTTATCTAGTTTGTATCACTTTCAAAAATAATTGGACTATATGATGTTTTACTTTTATCTAGTTTGTTTCACTTTTTCTATTTCATGTTCAGTGCTCCCATTTCATTTAGTTTATGTTTTCCAGTTTCTCCATCTCTTCGTTTTTTTTTTTAACGTTCTTTCTCAAGCCTTTATCAACCATAGTAGGAAAGCTTTTGTATATTTATAATAATATGTATAGTATACATATTTTTTAAAAACTTAGGAGTTTTTGCCTGACTAAAAAATTTACGACATTTTGATTCCGTATTGTTTGAGTTAATATGACTAGAATGCTAAATTTTTAATTAAAAAACCCAGATATGTGACAAGCAGCAAAGGTTTACTGTATAGCACAGGAAACTATATATAGTCAATGTCTTGTAATAACCAATGATGGACAATAATTTCAAAAATAATATATGTGTATTTGCATAACTGAATCACCTAGCTGTGCACCTGAAACATTGTAAGTCAACTATACTTCAAGAATACTTCTATATATATATATATATACTTCTATATACTACATAGATATATATCAGGAAAAAGATATATTTATTTATTTTTGGTGGCACTGGGTCTTTGTTGCTGTGCATGGGCTTTCTCTAGTTGCGTCAGACGAGAGCTGCCCTCTTGCCACAGTGTGCTGGCTTCTCGTTGTAGTGACTTCTTTTGCTGGGGAGTGTAGGCTCGAGGCGTGCAGGCTTCAGTTGTGGTGCCTGGACTTAGCTGCTCAGCAGCATACGCAGTCTTCTCGGCCCAGGGATTGAACCTGTATCCCCTGCATTGGCAGGTGGACTCTTAACCACTGGACCAGCAGGGAAGAATCTATCTGCAATCTTATAAAAAACAAAACCATTTGGGCGAAACAAAATACTATGATACATAACGCACTTGCAGTTTTTAAAATTAGCTGACTGTAGCATTTATTTAAACATAGAATCACATCCAGCTTCCTTCTTCAAGGTCAGTGTCAACGTTAGAAGGGCTGCCTTTTTCACATTCGGGGTCCAGAGATTCGTCTGAATTATTTAGGTTGTTTCCAGTTCCATGTAGCATGATAGACCTTTTTAAAGTCATTCAGCTTTAGCGTTCATTGAAAAATATTGGTGATTGATCTACATTCCTGTTTGGCTAAACTTCAATTCCATTGGTTCCTAAATTAAATTATCAATTCAGTGTGATCTCTAGAATGTCACCTGGAAAGCTTTGATGTTCAGCACTGGGGTGATAGCTCTTTAATCATCCACTCAGTTAATATTTTCTGAGCGCCTCCTGTGCACCCCTGTGCTTAAAGAGGGCTGACACTGCGGAGGGAGAGGTGATCATAAAAACAAGTAAACAGATAAAGAAAACTGTAATAAATGTAACTAATAAAACTTCAGCTGAGGAAGCTAGAGGGGGCTCTCCATGGACGGTGGTACCTGCGGTATCTCATCCTCACGATGAATCAGTCGGTGAAAGTCCTGGCTGTCCATTAACCACTTGTGAGTGTCTCTGTGCCAGATAACATTCTAGACCCAGGGATACAGCAGTGAACACAAGAGCAGGCAAAGCACCCTGCCCTGGTAGAATCTGTATCCTGATAGGAAGAGGTGGACAAACACATGGGTAAAACGGACCAATACGTCAGATGGTAAGTGCTATGGTGAAAAATAAAGCGTTGAAGGAAGAATAGGGGGTTGTGGGGTTGGTGGGGGCAAGGTGGTGGCTGGGGAAAATACAGAATCACATGGTCGGGGAAGGCCTCACCGAGAAAGTGAGCTTTGAGCCGGAAATGAGGATCTGTGACCTAGTGCAGAGCTGGCAAACGTTTTCTGAAACGGGCGGCTGGGAAATACCTTAGGCTTTGGGAACCATGCGGTGCGCCTGCGTGCTCAGCTGTGTCTGACTCTTTGTGACCCTAGTGGACTGTAGCCCACTAGGCGCTTCTGTCCATGGAATTTTCCAGGCAAGAATACTGGAGACCATGGCCGTTCCCTTCTCCACGGGGGAGTCTTTCCCACCCAGGGATCGAACTCATATTTCCTGCATTGGCAGGTGGATTCTCTACCACCTAGCCACCTGGGAACCAGGCAACCTCTGTTTTAATGGCTCAACTATGCTAATTTTTCTTGAGTGGAAGCAGCCGTGGAGAGGATGGAAATGAATGTATGTAGTTCCGAGACAATTTTTTTTTCACTTTTTTTTTTGGTTACACTGCAGGGTGTGTAGGATTTTAGCTCCCACCCAGGGATCAAACCTGCGGCCCCTGACGCAGAAATGTGGAGTTTTAACCACTGGACCCCCAGGAAGGAGCCTACAACTGTATCTATAGGTACTGAAATTGGTATCTCATAGAATTTTCACATGTCATGAAATACTATTATTCTTTCCGGTTTTTTTCAACCACTTAAAGACTGTTTTTGTCTGTGGGCCATACACACACAGTCGGCGGGCTAGAATTGGTCTGAGGGCTTCCCTGTGTTAAAGCCTGAGAGATTTAACAGTGTACTTTGCCCACCTGATACCAAGAGCCAACTCATTAGAAAAGACCCTGATTCTGGGCAAGATTGAGGCAGGAGGAGAAGGGGACAACAGAGGATAAGAGGGTTGAATGGCATTACCAACTCAATGAACACGTGATTGAGCAAGCTCCAGGAGTTGGTGATGGACAGGGAAGCCTGGTGTGCTGCAGTCCATGGGGTCGCAAAGTGTCAGACACGACTGAGTGGCTGAACAAGAGCAATGGCTTCCCTTTAACGGCTTTGGATGACCTGTAATGGTGTTTGGTTAATGATAAGGTGAAATGCAACTTTCATGCTTCTGTAGATATCTTGCTATTTTAGGTCCAGCCGCTTTGTTGTTGCTTTACGAAGAAAAGGAAAATTCATCCGTGCATCTAGTGACAGATACTCATTTCACTTATGTGAAATTTATGCCTTACAGCTGTTATTTCTAGACTCTGCTGTGCAATAGTAACTTTTATTTTCAACCCATCATACCACAGTATTGCCGAAGACATTTTATGTAGCAATTAAGAGTTTTACCAGATAGCATTGCATTGGGATGCAAGCTGTAGAAAAGTTGTTATAGAGTGGCTTAACTGATTATGGATTTATTTGTCTAATAGTGGAAGGTTAGCTTGGGCTGCATAAGACTAGTGTAGCAGCCGTCAAATACCAAGGACTCAGGCTTTCTGATCTTCTGCTTGACCACCACCATTTTTGCATAAGGGATTGGTTTTCACATTTGCCAAATCGTTTCTGTACCTCCAGGCACCATGGGTCTATTTCTGCAAGAGAGAAAGAATTTGTTGTTGTTGTTTAGTCACTAAGTTGTCCAACTCTTTGAGACCCCGTGACTGTAGCTCTACAGGCTCCTCTGTCCTCCAGGATCTCCTGGGGCTTGCTCATATTCATGTCCACTGAGTCAGTGATGCTATGTAACCATCTCATCCTCTGCCATCCCCTCTCCTTTTGCCTTCAGTCTTTCCCAGCATCAGGATCTTTTCCAATGAGTTAGTTCTTCGCATCAGGTGGCCAAAGTATTGGAGCTTCTGCTTCAGCAACAGTCCTTCCAATGAATAGGTGCAAAATGGGCTTCGTCTTTTCATTCGTTAAGTGGAGCCTTTCCAAGGAGCAGCCGCCTCACATCTCACTGTGTTCTGTGATCGCCCCTAGCTACGGAGGAGTTTGAGTCAACAAGTTTTTGTAGCTGAGCATATTGCTTTCTTAAATAAAATCAGCCTTTGGTAATTAAGAAAGAATGGGAGATTAGCTACTGGGTAAATAACTAGCATTATCTGCCGTGGCTTGTACCTGTTTCTGTTTAAAAAAACAAAAACAGCTACAAGGCTAAATTGACGGGGGTAAAGGAAGCGACAGACGCCCCACAGTTTACTTGTTCTCTTTGACAAGTTTCTCTCCCCAGTTTCCTCTAATATTAATTGTAAGGTGTGTTTTGTTCCAGGACAGTTGAAATAAAGAATAAAGCTCTTTGTCAAGGAAGTGATGGTGTATGTTATTGTTATCTGAATCCTGGGTTTATGCCAGTATGTGCAGTGCCCTTCATGGCTTCCTCTCGCCTTGTGGGAACAGCCTTCCTATTACCTGGTACCCCAGCCTCTCCGGGGTCCTGCCATCCCTGCCGCTCACCCCTGGCCTCCCGCTGTTCCAACCACATTCACCTGATAAATCTCAAAATTAGCCCTAGGGCCGTGACGCATCTTCCTTCCTAAGGCTAATGTTGTAAGCAAACATCCCCTTGAAACTTCCTTCTTTGGGGTAAATCTCTCCCTTTTGTTTATTTGGTTGATTTGCTGTGATATCAATTTTCTGTGACCTTAGTTCTTTTTTATTTTTTAAAATTTTGCTCTCTCTAAATTTCAACAAGAGTAAAAGCAAAACAGATTTCGATTCACTTTGCCTCAAAAAAGTGAACTTTTTTGAAAACTGATACTGCATTCTAAAAGATTTTATGTGATGTCAAATAGCAAACTCAGCAATAATAACTGACAACATTAGACATTATGTGCCAGGCAGTATTGTAAGCTACACGTAATTTAAATGGAACCCTTACAGTGATCCAATGAGGTAGGTAATACTATTGTTCCCATTTTAAAGATGGAAAAACTGAGGCATAGAGAGGTAACTTGGCTCAAACTCACCCTGTAAATAAATGAAGAAACCAAGATTTAGAACTCTCTTTTTCCTTTTCCCCTCCTTTTTCTTATACGTATAAAGAGTCAAGGAGGCCAGCAAGCAACAAAACACTCAGAGTCCAGCTTCACACTCTGTTAGGAAGCATGCTTTAATAAAATGCCCCAGTTCTCCATGGACGTGGACTACCATCCCCCTCCAGGTTGTTTTCTATGGGACGTTCTTTCTCTCTCAAATTAATTTCTTGTATTTAATCTTGTAAATATAGACGCATTGACATTTTTCAAAAAAGTGTACCTACATAGAGCGCTAACTCCTCCTCTCACTGCGTCCCCCTCCTCCTCGCCCCACCCCCTAGGCCACCACTTTGGTTAGTTTCTTATATAACCTTCAGCCATTTTTCTAAGAAATGAAAGTACAGGTAAATATAGATATGTTCCTATTTTTTCTATTTTTTAAGAAAGTGCTTAGTGTACACACAAATCTGCCTTTTTTTTTTCACTTATAAATCTTGGGAACTTTTGCACGGCAGTGTCAACTGTACATACAGAATTTCTCATTTTTTCTTTTTTTATTGATTAAAAAAATTGTTTATAAAGTATCCAGGTGCTTTATTTTATTTTTTGGTGGCACCATGTGGCATTCAGCATGTTAGTTCCCTAATCAGGGATAGAACCCAGGCCCCCCCTGCATTGGGAGCATGGAGTCTTAACCACTAGACCACCAGGGAAGTCCCTCCTTATTTCTTTCTAAGATGCATAGTATTAAGTGGTCTCTTTGCACATAAACCTGGTCATGCCTCTCCTGATTTTCTCCTAAAATACAAATATAATTGCATTTGGCCAGTGTGAGTGATGACCTGTCCTTTGCTTCTGAACGTTGATAGGGTATAATGATGCATCTGAATTTTCTTCTTAGAGTAATGACCATTTTTCCACCAGTTTCATTAAGGTATAATTGATATACAACACTGTATAAGCTTAAGGTGTATCGTATAATGGACTGATGTATGTATACACTGTGAGTTGATCACCACAATAAGTTTAGTTAACATCCATCACCCCATGCCATCTGAATTTTAATATTCTACAATACAGCTTGCAGAGCCTGGTTTTAAGGAAGAGGGATGTTGAGACATGGACGCTCCTAGACATTGCTGATGTAAAGTGAGGAATGTAAATTGGGAATGTAAATTGAGGTGGCTGTGTTGAAAGACATTTTTAGCTTGAGTCCTTCAGGAATCTGAAAAATGTCTTTGCCCTTTCACCTGGCTTTCATTCCTAGGACTTTGTCCTAAAATAGTATTGAGGTGGTGGTGGCTTAGTTGCCAAGTTGTGTCTGGCTCTTGTGATCCCATGGACTGTAGCCCGCCAGGCTTCTCTGATTCTCCAGGTGAGAATCCTGGAGTGGGTTGCCATTTCCTTTTCCAGAGGATCTTCCTGACCCACTAATCGAAACTGGGTCTTCTGCATTGTTGGCAGATTCTTTACCGACTGAACTATGAGGGAAGCCAAAGAGTATGCAGAGATACCATCAAAGGTTTACAGGGACTTCCCTGGGGGTCCAGCGGTTAAGAATCCTTCCAATCCAAGGGATGCAGGTTCAAGCCCCGGTCAGGGAACTAAGATCCCGCATGCTGCAGGGCAACCAGGCCTATGAGCCACAACTCAAGAGCTGCTATTAAGTCCTAACACAGCCAAAAATAAATGAATAAAATATTTTTAAAAGATTGGTAACGATGTTCGTGTGATATGATTTCTAATGGTGAAACTGAGAAGGGTGCTGAGTATTAAAACGGTAGAGTAATAGTTTTAGCTATGCATCTACAAGATGAAATTGCCAGGAAGATATTAAAATGTGTGCTTTTGAAAAAAGTTTTAAATGACAGGGGGCAGTGCTTATGATATATTTTTAAATGAAATGGGAGGGTGCAGCTATTTTTACCGAGTGTGAGCCTGTGAAAGAAAAGACCAGGTGGGCTGTAGGGGATTATAGTCCAGCAGTAAATACTGTGTGTGTGTGTCTTTGTGCCTCTATGTTGAGGGTCAGGAGGCTGGGGAGTAAAGAAGTTGTGTATATGTCTTGATATATCCTCATACTGAAAATGTTTGACCCTTTACTCACATTTTGGGGTAGTGGTGGATGTTACATGTCCATACCTTACATGTGACAAGTGAAAGTGTTAGTCGCTCAGTTGTGTCTGATTCTTTCTGTCCGTGTAATTCTCCAGGCAAGAATAATGGCGTGAGTAGCCATTCCCTTCTCCAGGGGGACCTTCCCAACCCAGGGATCAAACCCAGGTCTCCTGCATCGTAGGCAGTTTCTTTAACATCTGAGCCACCAGGGAAGCCCATACCTTATATACAGAAAACCAAGATAAGTTTCATTTTTTATCACACTCATGAGTGACTGAAATGTGCTGGGTACGTCAAGCTCCAAACAGGGACATTAAATCCAGACCCTTTTCTCTGTTTAAATTTTGGCAGTGGCTGCCGGATAGTAGAATTATAGGTAACTTTTTGTTTGTTCTACAAAGATCATTGGGGATCCACTGAACAAGGATTTTAGGACAATGACATGATTGTCTTGAGAAGAACACCCACTAGGACTTTGATCAAAATAGGTGAATACTTTCAATCTCAGGGATGATGAACTCTACCTGGTAGGGTTGTAAGGGAAAATTAAGTAGGATGGATGATAGCATTTTACACATTGGAGTTACAAAATAACATATATTCTGAAATAGTATGAGTGAGGAGGAAAGTTAACTTTTTCAGACATGAGAAATCGCTTCTCCAATTTCTTCTCCATAGCAGCAGCAGCAAGAAATTGAGATAATGGCATTTTCAACTTGGATTTACAACCACATGACAATTCTCTCCTTTTATAATATTGAGCTTAAAGATGTCATATTTTGCCAGCCTTTTATTTCTGTCTGTTCTAATTATGCCATCTCCTTATTCATTCGTAGACTTGAACCCAGGGATCTGGGTTTCTGTATATAAGGTATGGGCTTCCCAATGCCTTTGTTCTCATGGCATTTAACAGACTTCCACCTCAGAGAAACATGTCACTGAAGCTTTGGGAGAGGACTTGGATTGAGGGGGCGGGTAAGGCTGGGAGGGATGGGCTGCGGCTATCGGTATGTGGAGGTTTGTTCTTTAGCATTTAATTTTCTATGTCAAGAGGTCTTTCCAGCTGCTTCACTTCTCAAAATGATTCTTTCCTTTGGCCATTATAACATTTACTTCACCTCTTAAGTTTTTTTTTTCTTTTTTTAAGATCACATCCTAGTTTTGCAGGATCTTAGGTCCCCAACCAGGGATCAGACCTGCATCCTCAGCAGTGAGAACATGGAGTCCTAACCACTGGCCGTCTCGGGAATTCCCTTGTTTGTTTCTTATGCATATTTCCCAGAGTCATTTAGAAAAAGCACGCCTGTTTGCTCATGCTTTATGCTGTGTTGAAGATACTAAATATTGTCGGCCCATCTTAATTTGTTGATACGTACCTTAAATGACAAAGATTTGCAACAGTTGGAAAACCTGCACAGGTGTTTGCAGTCAGGAGCCCACCTGGCCCCTAGTGACTGGAAGGAAACATAAAGATCAGAGAAACAAGCAGGGTTAAGAGAGGGAGTCCAAAGTTAGGTGGTGCGTGTTGCTTACTCTCACCTTAGAAGTGGAGAACATTGTCCTCTTGTGAGCCGATGAAAGGACGCTTTCCTGACAGTAGCTACAGCTGTGGAATATCTGAAAGAGGCTGCTGAGGGGAAGAAAAATGTTGCCACTCCCAGGAATCAGTGAAGTGTCAACACCTCAGATGGGTTATATGTGGTTTTCAAATGGTTGGGGGCACAGGGGGTCTTTGTGACTGTGCATGTCAACTTCGACGGGTGGGAGGGGGAGTGGTTATGGCCCCCAGAAAACTAAGTGAATCTCCTACCTCAGACCTAGTCTGTCCCTCCCAGACCATCTGAGATGTGCCCCAAAATTCTGTGCAGAAATCTCTGGGTCACGACTTGCTTAGCCATCTGCTTGATAACCAGGGAGTGGGTAGTGTGTGGGGTCTGCAAAAATCACCTCTTTTTTTGAGGGGGTTGGTGGCTCAGTGGCCTTTGACAATGAGCAGTCAAATCTAGTTCACATTGGAAACTTGTACATATGGTTTCAGAAGAGCATTTCTCCTTATGTATTTGTCCTTTCTCTGCAGATAAAGAAGAAACAGCAGGATGTGGTTAGATTTCTAGAAGCCAACAAGATAGAGTTTGAAGAGGTGGACATCACGATGTCAGAAGAGCAGAGGCAATGGATGTATAAGAACATCCCCCCGGAGAAGAAGCCTGCTCAGGGCAACCCTCTGCCCCCTCAGATATTTAATGATGACCGATACTGTGGAGTAAGTAGTTAGATTGTTACTACATCATTTCTTTGCCTGGGGTGTGGTGGGGGTTTTTCACTGCAGACTGTGACCTCCTCACCTAGTACCTCTTCAGGTCCACGAATCTAACAGAGAGTGAAGTTAAGTGGGCATGTTAGTCCAAGGTCACAGACTATGTCTTCCTGTTTGCTTTGAGACAAGGAGATGGGAAGAGAAGCTGTGTATATGCATGTTTATTGTGTTCTACATTTTAAAGCATATTTTTTGATTCATACATTTTGGGGGGACAGAATGTAAAGGGTATGTTCTTAAATATTTATTTCTCTAAAACTTCTAATACCTGATAATAAGTTAGCGTTTTACTTTTTTATGATCATGAACCAGATGGATCATCAGTGGTGGTGGTTTAGTTGCTAAGTCATGTCCGACTCTTGTGACCCCAAGAACCTGCCAGGCTCTTCTGGGTCATTATGAACAACTGAAATATATCAGATGCCTTTTTGCTGTTTGTGGCATTGAGAAAATGAAGGCATTTTCGACTATCTATTTTCCGTCTTATTCCTTAGGTTAAAAAATTCTTTTGAGAAATTTCTCTCATGAGTAGTTAGGATTTGCCTTCTGCCAGACCTCTAAGTATGTAAGTCAGTGTTTATTTTGAGACCTGCATCGCAGTTCTTTAAGGATGGCCTGGAGAGAGGGGAGGGGCCACAGTGTGGAGGTACTTAAGGGGAAATAAAGAACTGGGTTGTCGCTAGAATGGAGAAATGGGGTAATAGTGTTTCCTTTCGGTGGCTCAAAAGGAAACTGGGTCTCCATGAACATGAGAGAGAATGAGATGTTCAAACATGAAGCCATAAAGACTGTGCCCAGCATCTTTACATGTCATGAAGAGAAAATTGAGCCTGGTGCTAGACACCGATTTGAGTTCTAGTACCACTTTGTGTTGGCCTAACACCTTTGGAAAGTCACTTATCTCTTTATACCTCAATTTTCTCATCTTTACACAAAGGATGATGATATCTGTCTTACTTCCCAGGATATTTGTGACTGTTTCTAAAGTACTCCTAAAATTTTATGCTCAGCCAAATTACCACTCAATTACAAGACCAGAATAAAGGCATTTTCACAGCTGCAGAATCTGAGAAACAGAATGAAGGAAAACCACTGGATTTTTAACTTTTCTTGCACTGCGTAACTAATAGCTTTGTTTTATTTTTTAATATTTACTTACTCATTTGGCTGCACTGGGTCTCAGTTGCCGCATGCGGGATCTTCCTTCTTTGTTGTGGTATGTGTGCGTGGCCTGTGGAAACTTAGCTGTGGCATGTATGTGGGATCTAGTTGCCTGACCAAGGATCACACCTGGGCCCCCTGCATTGGAGTATGAGTCTTAGCCACAGCACCGCCAGGGAAGTCCCTAACAGCTTTATTTTGAATTGTACAGTTTACACAAATTTTCAATTATTATCTCTTTTTGGTCTGCAGGCACGAAAGTATTGATACATTTTCTAGACTCTGTAATCATGAGTGGGACACACCCTTGGTGTGTATACTTTCTCTAATAAAATATGTGATCATGACACAGTAAAATCCACAAAAAATAGTAACCTTTATTCTTATATAATAATGCAGCTTATTTCTTGTTGATGCTGCCTCTTCAGACACTGAAGTGTGACCATCCTCTGCTCTCAACTTGTCTCTCCATTTCTCTACCCACTTGCTGCTTATGTGGTTCAGGACTATCAGCATCTCCTAGTTTTATTTTAAAAGCGGAGTTGTTTTTAATCCTTGTTGTTTCATAGCCCTGTTGAGAGGAGGGAGGTAGAGACATCTTTGCTTTGTCACCATAAAAGCCCAAGTCTTCAGGGCCCTTTTGAGTAGAGGAATGTATTTAAAGCATAAAAAGGAATGTGATGTGGAATAAAGTTAATTCCTTTTCTTTATCTTCACTTCTTTATGACTTTCTAAATCTCTGTGTATCTTTGCCCCATGGAGTCTATGGAACTTTTCTCAGGTAGGCTGGCAGCCGGCTAGAGGCTTCCATATTTATCAGCTGGGCCAGATAAATGGCATCTTCTCTGCTTGAGCAGAGTCAGTCCCGCCGTGGTGGGGACAGCAGTGTTGTTTGTGCATTCTGTCTTCATAGTCTGTTCTGGCAGCAGTTTTGAAGACAGTGTCTGCTTTTATCAAGGTCACATAAATTCGACTTTGACAAAAACAAAAGAACTAGAGGGCGGTGAACCATGGCTTCATTCAAACCACCTGCTCCTGTGCAGCTTTCTTTGCCCTGTGACAGTTTATGAGTGGTCTTATCTGGTTGGATAACCTGTGGAAACCTGCCATACTGCAAATGACAGGATCCAGTAAGCATGAAGATTCTCCTGTTTCCTGAACTGGCTGGAAATTTTACTACTTTGATTTAAACTGGATGAGCTAGGCATGTGAGACATTCGTAGCTGCTTAGCTATTTGCTAACCAGTGTGGACATTTGCCCTCTCTCTTCCTTTAGCTTTTGAAAATCCTGCCTTTAGCATTTGAAATTTTCCACCAAATGACAGCACCCTGGCATGGCCTCTTCCCACCCTAGATTTGGACATCGAGGAAATGATGCAGAAATAGCATCAGTTGGAGGAGGCTCAGTGAGTATCAGGGAGTGATGGGGCCAGTATAGCCTGAGGCTATACGTTTACTTAAAACTTAAGTTTGGCGCCTTAAGGAAGTTGATCCTGGGGTGTGGCCTGGCTGTGTTGTTGGCTTCCCAGACATGGAAATTCCTCTTGTTTTCTAACCTGGATCTCCACCCCTAATACAGATTCTGTGAGTTCCCCCCATACCTTTATACATTTCTTTCAAGTTGCCAGTGTCTTATTTCAGTTCTTTGTGGGCAAGAGCGCTTATTAACGCAGACTGGTTGCTCTTGCTGTTTCTATGAAATGTCCTACCATGAGCAAGATTCTTCTCTGGAAATGAAATCCTGAAGGTCAGCATCCCAACATGTAGGCTTTTCTCCTTTTAGAAGGCTCAGATCCTCATGTTCAAGGTTTAAACTCTCTTCTCTGTCTGTGGAACTGGCATGTGTGGAATGCACCAGAAATGAAAATGCACACATCTGCATAGAATGAAAACATTTCCTCCCATTTCTGTTCTCCCTCCCTATTCAGAAGGAAGAAAAAAATTAAAAGATTTGGATTTCTTTATATACATATTTTTTGTTAAAAATATTTATCATTAAATTTACTTTTTCTTTTTTTTTTTGGTTGCACCAATTGGCATGTGGGATTTTAGTTCCCCAACCAGAGAATGAACCTGTGCTTCCTGCAATGGATGCACAGTCTTCCCCACTGGACCATCAGGAAGGCCCCCAAATTTACTGTCTTAATCACTTTTAAGTGTACAATTGGGTAATGTTATGTATATTCACAATGCTGCAAGCAGGTCCCCAGGATTTTTCATCTGGCGGAGCTGAGATTCTTATACCCATTAAATACACCTGTTTGTCCTCTCCCCCAGCCCCTGGTAACCATCATTCTACTTTCTATATCTATTGAATTTGACTAGCTTAGAGACCTCCTAGAAGTGAAGTCGTACAGTCTTTGTCCTTTGAGCACAGTGTCCTCAAGGTTCATCCATCTTGCATGTATGTCTTCATCCATTAAGACTGTTGCAACCAAATACCACAGACTGGGTGGCTTACAAACAGTAGAAATTTATTTCTCAGAGTTTTGGAGGTTGCAAGATCAGGGTTACACTAGGGTTGGGTTCTGGTGAAGGCCCTCTTCTGGGTTGCAGATTGCCTAGTGTCCTCTTGTAGTAAAGGGGTTAGTGGAGCTGTAAGCTCACCCCTGAGGGCTCTGCAGACCTCATCACCTCCCAGAGCCCTCTGGACGTTGGCATTGCAATGGATGAATTCTGAAAGGCTCCTGTTGTATGTGTACATCACATTTTGTTTTTCTACTCATCCACAATGAACACTGGGGTGCTTCTACCTCTTGGCTGTTGTGAATAGTGCTGCTATGAACATGGGTTTGCAATAATCTCTTCAAGGTACTGTTTTCAGTTCTTTGGGATACATACGTAAAAGTGGAATTGCTGCATATCATATGCTAATTCTGTTTTTAATTTTTTGAGGAATGGCCAAACTGTTTTCATGGTGGTTGAACCATTTTATAACCCCGCCAGTAGTGCACAAAGGTTCCAACTTCGCCACATCTCATCCAGCACTTGCTACAACACTTGTTATATTCTGTTCTTTGAGTGGTTTTTTGTTTTTTATTTTTTGGAGAGTAGCCATCCTAATGGGTGTTAGATGATATCTCATTGTGGTTTTGATTTGCATTTTTTTGATGATTAGTGATGTTGAACGCCTCCTATACTTTGTTTTCTGTTTGTATGTTGGCTTTGGAGAAATGTCTGAAGTCCTTTGCCCAGTTTTTAATTGGTTTATTTGACTTTTTGTCATGGAGTGTAAGATTTCTTTGTATATTCTGAATATTAACCTCCTATCAGGTATGTAATTTGCAAATATTTTCTCCCATCCTTAGATTGCCTTTCACTTTTCTTGATTCTGTCTTTTGAGGAACAAACTTTCTAAAGTTTGATATTGACCCATTTGTCTGTTTTGTTTTTGTTGTCTGGGCTTTTGGAGTTATTCTCAAGAAATCATTACTTGCCAAATGCAACATTATGAAGCTGTTTCCCTGTGTTTTCTGTTAGGAATTTTGTAGTTTGGGGGTCTTATGTTTAGGTCTGTAATTCTTTTATTTTTTTTACTGATTTTTTTATATGGTATAAGATAAGGGTCCAGCTTCATTCTTTTGCATGTTGTTATCTAGTTTTCCTGTTACCATTTGTTGATGACACCATGCTTTTCCCATTGAGTGATCTCGGCACTTTTGTCTAAGATCGTTGGACTATATATGTGAGGGCTTATTTATTTCTATTTTGGACTCTCTTCTGTTTCATTTTTCTGTGTGCCTGTTTTTGTGCAAGTACCACACTGTTTTGATTACTGTAACTTTGTAATATGTCTTGAAATTGGAAGTGTGATTTCTTTATCTTTCTTCAAACTTGTTTTGGCTTGAGGTTCTATATGAATTTTAAAATTTTGCTTATTTCTGTGAAATATGCCATTAGAATTTTGATATGGAATATGTTGGATATTTAGATTGCTTTGGGCAGCACTGACATCTTGCCAATATTAAGTCTTTCAATCTATGCACATGGGATTCTTTTCATTTTATGTGTCTCTGTTCATTTCTTTAAGCAGTGTTTTGTAGTTTTTAGTGTTCAAATCTTTTACTACTTGGTTATTCCTAAGTGGTTTTTTTTTTTTTTGGGTGCTATTATAAATAGAATTATTTTCTTAACTTCCTTTTGCAGTTGTTGATTATTAGTGTGTAGAGACACAAGTGAATTTTATATGTTGTTGTGTTTTGTGTTTTGTTTTTTGGTTTTTTTTTTTTTGGTCCTGCAACTTTGCCAAATAAGTTTAGTAATTCTTTCATTTTATTAAAACAGTTGGGAGCTTGAAATGGGAATGCAGCCAAATTTTATTTGACTGGGGCCATGAATCACTGCAGATGGTGATTGCAGCCATGAAATTGAAAGACGTTTACTCCTTGGAAGAAAAGTTGTGACCAACCTACACAGCATATTAAAAAGCAGAGACATTACTTTGCCGACAAAAGTCCGTCTAGTCAAGGCTATGATTTTTCCAATAGCATGTATGGATGTGAGAGTTGGACTATAAAGAAAGCTGAGCACAGAATTGATGCTTTTGAATTGTGGTGTTGGAGAAGACTCTTGAGAGTCCCTTGGACTGCAAGGAGATCCAACCAGGATCCTAAAGGAGTCCTGGGTATTCATTGGAAGGACTGATGTTGAAGCTGAAACTCCAATACTTTGGTCACCTGATGCGAAGAGATGACTCATTTGAAAAGACCCTGATGTTGGAAAAGATTAAAGGCAGGAGGAGAAGGGGACGACAGAGGATGAGATGGTTAGATGGCATTACCAACTCAATGGACATGAGTTTGGGTAAACTCCGGGAGTTGGTGATGGACAGGGAGGCCTGACATGCTCCGGTTCATGGGATCACAAAGAGTTGGTCACTACTGAGCTATTGAACTGAACTGAACTGAACTGGCGTCTGCGGTGGGGTGGTTCCAGGACCATGAATGAGTATACTGTGTCTACCATTTTGTGCCCTGCTTTGTTTCTCCAACAGAAATAGCTTCCATGTCATTGCAAACTTAATTTTTTAGATGTTGCATATTGTTTCTTTTGATGGATTATTAGAGGGCTTCACTGGTGGCTCAGACGATAAAGAATCTGCCTATAATGCAAGAGACCCAGATGCAATCCCTGGGTTGGGAAGATTATTAGAAGGATTATTAGAACTTAATCATCACCTGTCCTCCCACCTGCCGTGGGCTATTTAGTTTGTTTCAGCCACTTGAAACAACAGTTTGTAACTGGCAGACCATTCTAATCTCCTAGCTCATGGGCCCCTCCATGACCCACTCACATTTCCCTGTGCTTCCTAGAGTTCAGTCACAGTCTCATTGGAGAAACAAAGAATTAGCTTTTTAAGTCTCCTTCAGGAAAATTAAGCATATTGTCTGGCAGAATGGCATAGAGCATAGTGATGGAGAGCAGCTTGGCCCCTGTTGAAGTACAGTTGTCTGTAATTATGAGTCAATAGGATTTTTGTGAGAGTCAGTAAGAAAAATAAAAAGGAAAGTTAAAGTCCAGTTTTCATCATTCACAGGAGATGTCTCTATAAAGTATGGATGTTGTTTATTTAGGTTCAGGGCTACAACATTCATGGATATTATTTATCTAGGTTCTAGGCAAAGCCCTGAAAGTCACCCCACACCCATTTTCCTCATCTCCATACTCCCTTGAGTAACAAGTCCTGTGATTTTTACTCCTACAAAATTCTTCCCTGTCTCTCTTTCAAAGCTCAGTTCAGATGGGCCTTGTTGTTGACACTCTCTAATTAGGACGCTGGTTATTCCCCATCCCCTGCATCATGCCCAAAACCTGTCTCATGCCTCTCATTGTGACCCCTAGCTCATAGAATTTTTTTTCATGACTTTGCCTTCAACCAGTCTCTGAGTTCCTTGTGCTCACCCTCAGCAGACTCCGTGGCATATTTATCTTAGTACCTGCTACCTACGAGAACACTAGGAACATAGAACGTATTAAAAATTGACTATAGGAATGGGTGAATAGTTCCACAGATGTTTTCAGTCAAGCAGGAAGCTAACCCATTCTGTTGGATCTTGCCTTGTCAAGGTCCTGAACATTTTGCATTCCTGTTTATTAATAAAACTCAAAGCCAAAGCCAAATATCTTAAAAGCAAGTTTATTGAACCATCTTCTAAATTTTACAGTGAAATCTATTGGGGAAATCACCTTTATTAGAAGCTCACCTGCACTGCAGGCAGAATTTTCTTAGAAACCTTTCGATCTGAATTTGAAAATCTGTATTCCAAGGTTTTCTGTCTAAAAGATCAGAAGAGGTCTAATCAAGAGAAATCTTCAAATGTTCTACTGTAAATGATCTAATGCAGCATCCTAACAGATACTAGAGGGTGGTGGGGAAGGGTGATATCAATCCCTCTTTATTACTGGATGCCCAGAAGCATAGCATTTTAATTAGATATTCTTTGCAGTTTTATCTCTTCTGTATAACCCTGTTTTTTATTCTTCTCTCTATAAATGTTTAATCTCCCATTTTCACCTCGCCGAGATGTTTGTCTCAATATTCTATAGTAACACATCCCTGGGACGTGTCTTTCATGAAAACCATGGCTTGTGCTCTGAATGTTGAACATCTCCATCCATTCAGGGCACCCCAGTTGTATGCTTAGCTGTGTGTCTTAATAGATATCCAAACTGGCGGTTTTCCTTTTGTTAAATTTTTCCTCTTTTCTGAGCCTACGCAGTTAATGAAAAGAAAACAAAACTGTAAAGCACTAAGACCATGTTAATAACAGTGTTAAGATAATAAAGTCTGTCGACAGGAGGGTCCATAGTCAAAGGTCAGTCTCCCCCAGATTCCCAAGATATAGCCTCTTTTATGAGATATGCTGCTTTGTGATTTGAAGTTGTCAGCTCTCTGAAAACAGAGATATAGAGAAACATGGAGATAATGTTTCTCTCTGTGTTCTAGATACTAGAGATACTAGTATCTCTATTCCTTGATTTTAAATTGGACAGTATTTGCTTTTTTCTTTAGAGGATGAGAAATTTGAATTCCTATAGCTTCTCTCATTTCTCCCCCATTTTGATCTATAAACACGTGCACACACATGATTACACACATATGGCATTGCTTAAGTTTAGAACAGTGACATTGTCTTCTGCACCTGTAATAACTCTTCTATACCATGTAAATATGCCACATTTATATTGTTTTAGACATATTATTCTCTACCGAACTGTTTAGTTGTGTGAGCAGTTGTAGCAGAGGGTATATAATCCTACTTTATTAAATTCCTGTGGCTTAGAGAAGAATGACTTTATTAATGAGAGATTCTCGTAACTGACTTTAGCCTTTGCACTTACTCCTCTGGGTATTTATTAAACTTTTGTTTCTGGTTGCCTTTGCTATGTTTAGCCCAAAGTTTTTCCCCCACCCCAGTTTCAGTGGGCACTTGGGTAGATGTATTTGCTTCCTTTGCCCTCTTGTAGCAGAGCGGTCACAAATGTAAACATAAGTTAGGAATCTTAAATCTTCAGCTTTAGGCGTATTTGTATTTTTGGTATTTGGCCTGAAAGTTGTTGAATAAAGCTATTTTAGACAATTGCATCGTGCCTGTCCTTCCAGGATTGGAGCCGTCAACTATTTTTTCCTTCTAAATCAAGAATTCTCAAAGTAGGCTATAGCAGTAAATGGTCCTTAACCACTGAATGAAGACATTCTGCTCAGAGGCTACCCTTAGACTTGAAAGAAATTTCAGGAAGGGGTCTGTGTGCATTTGCAGCAGCGGTAACTCTTGCAGTCTTAGCAAGAATGTTTTAAAAGAATCCCTTCTTTGGAGTAGACCAGACTCTCTCTGGCTCATTTAGAGGTGGCTGCTGCCACTGTTTCCTGTGGGCCACGTGTTGTTTGTGTTCCCTGTGGCCTTCTGTTTGGAAGAGCCCCTGGTGTGTAGGAATAGTGTGGGGTTGTCACGTAATTGTCATGGACTGAGCGTGGGAAGCGATACCTCTTCTCAGAGTGGCTGCTGCCGGTTTTCCCGGCCATTCTCTTAGGGAACGCTGATAGGGCAAAGAGCTTTAAGGCCTTTGTCTCAAATGCTTGTCCAGTCCATAATAGTCTAGCCGTGGTGAACGGGTAATGTCCTTAAGTAAGCTCTGTGGTGAATGAAACTATTGTGAGCTCTACCTGTTGTAGACTTTATCATGAGCTTATAAATGTCTCTAACATTGGTTTTCACTTGAAAAGCAAACCCAAGTGTAGGTAATGGAAGCGTCCCCCCCCTCCTTTTTCTTAACAGCTGTTTAAGCTCTATTCTTCTTAAAATTTTAGCATTTAGATAAATATCCCACTTGTAATAGTGCTCATTTATGCTGATATCTTTATAGCCCTGAATTTTTTTCTTTTCCTGAGTAGTTGGCACTAGAAACAGAGTGAATTTTTCAGCCTTTGTTTTAAATGTACCAGCTTCTGAAAATGAATGTTTTTTTTTTTTTCCCTTGTATATGCTTTGTGTTTTTGTACTTTTCTCCAAAGGTGATATTAACTGATTATTATATTCTATAGTCACAGGAATTGTCTTACAGTGTGCAGTTTGCAGTTGTGTATTTACAAACACTTTATAGAGAGTGTTTTTGAGTATAAGAAATTCAGCAAGCCCATTTGGGAACTTTATAGTGAGTTTCAAAAATGCAGTGCTTTTAAAAAAAAAAAAAAATGCAGTGCTTTTAACTTTTGCCCTAGGTGTTTTCTTTTAAATAGAAATTTTGTTAAGAAAGCCAATCTTTCTCTTTTATTGGGGAATACCTAAGGCCATAATATAAGAACTTCTATCTTAATAGAAGGTGATTTTAAAATTTCTAAAACTGTTTTACTCAAATTAGATCATACTGTTTAGTTTATTATCTCTAAAAGAAGGTATTAAGAAGATCTAGATTTTAAATTATCAGTCACTTACTCTTTGTCTCAACATGACAGAGAAAATAACTTCTTACAATTTGAGATTCGTCAGAGCACTCAAAAGCTCTTATATGTCAGAAGGTAAATTTTTTACATAGTGATTTAAAATTTACATGTAACTTAGAGTAGAAATAAAAATTACTCAAATTACATTACTAGCATGAGATTACCTAAAACATGAGCTGTTTTTATTAACAGACACAGCTCATCACCCTCTTTGCCTGGTGTGTATCAGGTACTGTTCTCACATTGATTTTTAAAAGTTGTTTCCTTTGAATTATTTTGCTTTTAAAGTTAATTGCCAAATTTTATATTTATGGCTCCAGAAGGAATTAATTACCTTAGGTGACAATTTCTAAACTGTTGGGAGAATTTGATTTAATATTCAGGGGAGAAGCCCTCTGGCCAGAGTGTGATATGTTAAAAGTTCATAAACTAAAAGTAATGGTTATAACTTTTATAACAGAAATACAGTTTAAGAGAATTTTTTTATATAAATAAGTAATGTTGCTGTTCTGAAGTTTCTTAATGTCTGACATTTCTAAATAACTTTGGTTGATAGCTATTCTTTGTTGATGACTGATCATATCTTTAAGAGTAAAATAGTATTAGAAATTTTAAAATCACCTCCTATTAAGAATAGTTTTGGTTCAGTGTGGTTAAATGGATTGTTTATAATGTTACATATTTTTCTCTATGTGTATATAGTCTCTATCTTGTTTTATATGTATGAAACTCGCTTGTGAGAGTTGACTTTATTTCTAGTTTTGTGATGTGGAGAACTGTAATCATTTTAAGATTAAGGTTTTTAATATAAACACTGAATTAAACATATTAAGTATTTTTGTAATGTGCCTTTTAATCTTTTGCATGCACTGTATTTTCATGTTAGCACTTCGATCTTTAAAGAAAATTCACACTGCATTTATAGAGATTGAGTCAGGCACTGTTTCTCATTTTTCATTTTTTAGATTATTAGTTTTTTTCATTCCTCTGTTTTCACACTGACATCACAGATTATTCATTAGGTAGAAACAGGTAAAATGATCTTTCTGAATTCAAGAGCAGCAATAACGTTTTGATAACAGTCACTAGTCCTCAATTTTTTTTTTTAAATTTTGGCTCTTCCCTTACCTGTTCTGTTAAATCTGTTTCCTGTTCAGAGAAGGGTAAACTCTTCAAATGGTATCTCTGGGAACGGGACTACATGGACCAGACTTTACATCTGGACAACAGCTAACAGCCCTTTAAGAGCAACTTCACTGAATGCTCCATCATTTTATCGTGTCCTGGAGTTTCAGGGGGCTTTGGTCATATCTGATCCAGAAGTAAGAAGCCGTCTGAGGAGGCTAAATGATGGTCATGGTCATAAGTTAGATGTAGATTGCCAGACCTCACACCTCCGGTTGTCTCACTGTATATACCACTCAATTTCCCAGAAACGAAGCTGAGACAGACGTTGGGTTGGTGCAGGTAGAACCAGAGCCATTATAACGAAGACAGCAATGGACAGACTGGAGATATATTTTGGAGGCAGAGTTGATCATACTCAATTGTGGAACTGATGTAGACGGTTAGGGAGAGTTAAGAATTAAAGCAGCTCTCACACAACTCTCATACCATCCCCTCGTCTCCCCAGGGAGCAGTAAGTCTTGAAGGAGAGGACTTAAGTGGAGGGTGATATGATCAGATTTGCATTTGCTTGTTTGTTTGGGGTTTCCCCCTTTTAATTGGGGGTACAGTTGCTTACGATATTGTGTTGGTTTCTGTTGTACAGTGAAGTGAATCAGCTCCATGTCTACATACATGCCCTCCCTCATGAGCCTCCCTCATGAGCCTCCCTCCTGCCCACCCACCCCATCACACCCCACTAGGTTACCACAGAGCGCTGAGCTGGGCTCAGATTCAAAATTTTAAAGGATAAGTACATCCCCACTTGAGAATGGCTGGGGAGTAGGTTAGACTGGAGGGTGGTTGGTGTGTTGAGATGCTATTGCAAGTGTCTAGTTTGACTTAGGGCAGTAAGACTGATGTAGAAAAATAGAGAGGTTGAAAGGACAGTAAGATAGTCATTGGTCGAGGGGAGAGTGGAGTTCTCTGACACCTTGCTTTCTGACTGGTAGAGCCTGTGAGATGGCGATGCCACAAGCTGGATAGAAGGAAGAGCATGAATTGCCATTTAGAACCATTATGTTTAAGAGTCTGTGAACAGGGGTTCCCTGGTGGTCCAGTGGTTAAAAATCTGCCTTGTAATGCAGGGGGCACCAGTTTGGTCCATGGTTTGGGAAGATAACGCATGCCACAGTGTGGCTAAGCCTATGAGCCACAACTACTGAAACTCCCGCTTTGCAGTCCAAAGACTCTACTATATAGAGTCTGTAACAAGAGAGGCCTCCGCAGTGGGAAGCTTGCACCCAGCTAGAGCCCACACAACAACAAAGACCCAAATAAATAAAGTTTATATATTTATTTAATTTATAAATATAAATATAAATTATATTTATAAATTTTATTTATAAATATAAATATATAAACTTTATTAAAAGTAAAGCTTATTATTTATTAAAAATAAACTATTTAATGTTTATTAAAAACAACCATTTATAAATTTATTTTATAAAATAAATTATAGTAATTTTTAAATTAAAAAAATATATTTTTTAATGAGTCTATGAAGAGTTGCTTACTTGGAATCAGAGTTGAGAGGAGAATCAGAGCTAGGGATCTGAATTTAATTAAAACCATGGCTTTGAGTGAGATTCTGTAAGGGAAAGAATTTAGATCGCGTAGTGGCAGAATGTGGTGTGGAGAGAAACAGGTCCGCCAATTTTCACAGGGTAGATATCTAAAAGGATGAGATAAGCTGGATGTAGTTTAGTGCTTGTCCTCCCATTACCACATTAAATATAGGTGACAAATGATCAGGTAGAGAAAGTATGTGTCAAACAGGATTATTTCCTGAACCAGAGCCAATGAGATGCTACTCAACTATTTAGAACTACCTTTGTTGCAAAGAATATCAACAACATTTTTAGTTCATGGAATTTTGCCTAAATTCTACATCAGACTGAGACATAATTTTTATTAAAAGGTTTCCGTGAAAAAAAATTCTATGACCTAGAGTCATTTGAAACTTCCAAATGCTCCATTGAGATTTTCTTCACACATTGTCTCATACAATTTCTCAAATTTAACATTTTGAAAGTCAGCTTCAACCTTATCCTCAAACGTGCTTTTTTCCTCTGGTCTTTCTCCTTAAGTCACAAAGCTCAGACCTTTCATTTTTTTTTCCTCCAATTTTTTTTTAATTGAACTATAGTTTTTACAGTATTATATGTTTCAGGCACACAACAGTGATTCACAATTTTTAAAGGTTCTACTCCATTTATCAGTTCAGTCAGTTCAGTCGCTCAGTCGTGTCCGACTCTTTTCGACCCCTTGGACTGCAGCATGCCAGGCCTCCCTGCCCATCACCGACTCCCAGAGTTTACTCAAACTCATGTCCATTGAGTCGGTGATGCCATCCAACCATCTCATCCTCTGTCATCCCCTCTTCCTGCCTTCAAGCTTTCCTAGCATCAGGATCTTTTCAAATGAGTCAGCTCTTCGCATCAGGTGGCCAAAGTATTGGAGTTTCAGCTTCAACATCAGTCCTTCCAATGAACATTCAGGACTGATTTCCTTTAGGATGGACTGGTTGGATGTCCTTGCAGTCCAAGGGGCTCCCAAGAGTCTTCTCCAATATCACAGTTCAAAAGCATTAATCCTTCGGTGCTCAGCTTTCTTTATAGTCCAACGCTCACATTCAAACATGAAAAACCATAGCCTTGACTAGATGGACCTTTGTTGGCAAAGTAACAACTCTACTCCATTTATAGTTATAAAATATCAGCTCTATTTCCTGTGCTATATGATATATCCTTATAGCTCATTTATTTTATACATAGTATTTTGTACCCGTCTATCCCCTACCCATATCTTATGTCTCTTTTCTCTCCCACTAGTTTTTGTCTCTGTATCTGTGAGTCTGTTTCTTTTTTGCTATAATCACTAGTCTATTTTGGGCTTCCTTGGTAGCTCAGACAGTTAAGAATCTGCCTGCAATGCAGGAGACATGGGTTCAATCCGTGGGTCAAAAAGATCCCCTGGAGAAAGGAATGGCAACTCACTCCAGTATTCTTTCCTGGAGAATTCCATGAACAGAGGAGCCTGGTGGGCTACAGTCCATGGGATCTCAAAGAGTTGGATATGATTGAGTGACTTTCACACTTCACAATCTGTTTTATTTTTCAGATTGCACATGTAAGTGATATCAAACAGTGTTTGTCTTGCTCTGTCTTATTTCACTAGGCATAATAACCTTCAAGTCCAATGAAGAAAATTTCTTCCTTTTTTATGACTAAGTACTATTCCATTGTATATATGTACCACATCTTCTTTATTCATTTATCTGTTGGTGGCCACTTAAGTTGCTGCCAGATCTTGACTATTGTAAATAGTACTGCAGTGAACATATAGTTGTATAAATCTTTTTGAGTTAAAGTCTTTGTCATCTTCAAATATATACCTGAGAGCGGAATTGCTTGATCATATGGTAGTTGTATTTTTAATTTTTTGAGGAATCTTCATACTGTTTTCCACAGTGGTTGCTCCAGTTTACATTCCCCACAACATTATTCGAGGGTTCCCTTTCTTTCCACATCCTAGACAACACTTTTTGTTTGTGGTCTTTTTGGTGATAGCCATTCTGATGGGTGCGAGGTAATACCTCATGTAGTTTTGATTTGCATTTCCCTGATGATTTGAAAAGACCCTGATGCTGAGAAAGATTGAGAGCAGGAGGAGAAGGGGACGACAGAGGATGAGATGGTTGGATGGCATCACTGACTCAATGGACGTGGGTTTGAGTGGGCTCCAGCAGTTGGTGGACAGGGAGGCCTGCTGTGTTGCGGCTAATGGGGTTGCAAAGAGTCGCACATGACTGAGCAACTGAACTGAACTGATGATTATCAGTGTTGAGCATCTTCATGTGTCTGTTGGCTGTCTGTATGTCTTCTTTGGAAAAATGTTTGTTCAGGTCTTCTGCCCGTTTTTTAACCAGATTGTTTGATGGGTTGTATGAGAGTTGCTTTAATTCATAATTCTCCCTAAACCTCTGCATCAGTTCCACAATTGAGCACAATCCTTTCCTCCTCCCTGTCTCTCCTCCTCCCAACTTGTCCGACCCTGTCTCTGTTATGCTTTACCTGGTTCAGACTGCCTCCATCTCTTACCTGAATCCCCACGGTGTGCTCCTCACGTCTCCCTGCTTCCCTCCCTCTGAGACACACTCCACATGCTTGACATGGGGATTTTCTTAAAGGAAATACAGTAAGTCCCCTACATACGAACAGGTTCTGTTCCGAGAGCACATTCATGAGTCCAATTTTTTCATAAATCCAACAAAGTTAGCCTAGGTAACCCGCTAACACAATCAGCTGTGTACCACTGCTTTTATGCTTGCTTCCAGACATCCTGTGCTTGGAATAAAGATACCATACTGCTGTACTCTATACACAAAAGCACATATAAGTACACGAAAGCACAGCCAGTTGTAGGGGATGCATACTCAGGACAGTACTGAGTGTGAACTTATGTGATTGGACATGCAAGCACACATTCGCATCTTTGAAAGGTCACAGCCTGAAGGTTCATATGTAGGGAGCTTACTATGTAGATCGTTTTGCTTGCTCCCTTGCTCAGAACCCGGACATGATTTCCTTTTGTACTTAAGGTAAAATTCAGAATCTTTCTCTTGCTTTCCAAAGTCTGGCTCATGCTGATTCGAGTCATATCTGCCAGCTCTGCTCTTCCCTGGTGTTATTTCCTGTCCCAAAGGCTCCTATCCCAGCCCTTCACTTATCTAGTCCCATTCATTCTAAAAAACTTCAGCTTAAAATTCCATTTTCCAAGGAAGTATTTGCTGAAGAATCTCCCTCTTCAGAAGTGTTATTCCTTCTTGGCTTGGTCAGGGAAGGCCACTCTTTGGGGGTGACTAGCCTCAGGGCTGATCCGAAATGACAGCAGGAATGACTGCTCCAGGATCTACAGAAGGAGCTGTGCACGAATCCCTGGGGCTGGGATGACTGGGCACAAAAAATCAAGCTGCCTTCAAGCCAGTCGAGACTCAACTTACTAAAACACTTGGACAACAGAGTCTCTCCGTAAAGTCAAATAATTTAAAGATTTTTCATCAACCAAGGCCTGCTTTGCAAGAAGCAGATCTCCACTCTGAGTCATCGGCTCTCATTTAGATTCCTAGACAGATTTCAAAAGTGTTTGTCATGACATTGACCCAGCTCAGCAGCGGCTTCATTAGTGCTCCGTGACTCATGTACAGGGTGCCCCATACCTGGTTTCCTCTTGGGCAAGAAGCATCGTAGAATACAAAAAGCATTGATTTCAGCACCCATGAAACTTGGGCCCAAATCTCAGTCCTCTTATGCATCGGCTGTAGAGCTTGGGTACCGTAATTCTTTGCTCTGAGCCAGTTTCTAACCTGGTGGTGGGGATTAAATAATATGCTGGACTTCCCTGGTGGTCCAGTAGTTAAGAATCCTCCCCGCCAATGTGGGGCTGGGGGTGGGGTGGGGGTGGGACGGGGCAGGGGTAGCAGGGAGTGGGATGAGTTCTCTCTCCATTTCAGGAAGATTCCACACGGCATGGAGCAGCTAAGCGCATGTGGCACAGCTGCTGCAGGCCAAGTGACCTGTGCTCTGCAACAAGAGAAGCTGCTGCAGTGAGAATGCGATGCATGGCAATGAAGAGGAGCCCTCCCACGCTGCTACTAGAGAAAGAATCCCGTGTGCAGCAGTGAAGACCCAGCACAACTGAAAATTAAATAATTTTGCAAGAACCTCTCCCATTAAAAATTATGAAATAACCTTTGAATGATGTGCTGATGATAAGATACCGAACTCAAAGTACATGCCTAGCAGTGATGCTGATCATTATCGGCTTGCAGTGTTTATCCTCTGCGTAAAGTGACCCAAGGGACTTCTGTCAGATTTTAAGACCCCCTGCTTCACATCCGCTTAGCAACTGTGTAGTATTATACAGGCAGATTTTGGAAAAGGAAACAGCCAATGAAGACATTGGCCAGAACCCCATTGATGGCTTCTCTCTTGACAGTAGGAAGAGAAAAGTGATTCTGTGTCTGAGGCAAAGATAAATGTTAGAGAGAATATTTCCTCCTTGAGGTTTTACTTGATCTTTTTCTTTTTCTCTCTGAAGACACAGTCTCAAAGAATGTGGAGAAACTTCAAAAGCAGAATAGAAGCACGCACGTTGACACATGGAAACCTTTACAACTTTTCTGTTTACGCAGTGATTTTTTCTTTTTTTTAAACCCTAGATAACAAAATATCAAGAGTGGAATTGGGAGGCTGCCTTCCACATTGAAATGCTTAAGTAAAAATCTTAGGTCAGAGTGACTCCGTAGAAATAAATGTTAGTTTGACACGCGAGTGAGCATGTTCTGACTTCCTTTCTGTTGTCGATGGTTTACATTTTAAATCCTGTCACAGGCTTTGGATTAAAAAATGTGTTGCCTTCATCATCGTGCTCATCTGTTCAGAGACTCAAACAGAGGAAATCCAGTAGATTTATGTAGCTTTTCCCTGGCCTGGATGGAACAGTGGTACATTTTTCATTGACATAAAGACTTTGTCAAAAGCACCAAGTACAAAGATGGTTGTTTGTTTTTGTTTATTTTCTCCTTCTCCTTTTTCTAGGATTATGACAGTTTTTTTGAATCCAAGGAGAGCAACACAGTCTTTTCATTCTTAGGCCTGAAATCACAGTTGGCGTCAAAGGTAGGTTAACCTTTTCTTGTTTTAAAATGTATCTTTCTTGAGTTGTTCTTAGGGATTGAAGTAGAAGGAGTGTACAGCTAGTCTTCCACATTTTCAGCTTTTGCTTTCTCAGGTGCACACTTAGGACTGCCCAGGATAAAGCCACACAAAGATGCCAGTTTTTTTTTTCTTTCTTTCTCATTTTTAACTGTTTCTGTATATTAGAATTTATCTTAATTTAAAATTCAATTTATTCATAATCTGAACTCCCTTCTTCCAAGAAAAATTTAAGGTAGCAAAAAATCATAGGTGCTTTTTACTTTAAAGTGCAAGCTCACATTACTTTACGTTTTTTGAAAAAGAATCAAAACCATGCTTTTAAGGTCTTCTGCCTATTTAATTCATTTACATTGGAAGGGACATGATTTGCAATAACAAATGGTCAACCTTGAAAAAAGGGTAATTCCAAAACTAGTCCAAGTGTTTTTGAAACCACCTTACTGTGTCAAATGTCTTTTAGAAAATGTAAAAGGTTCAAGCTTTTGTAACATTTAGAACCATAGATGATATATTTTATTATAACTTTGTAAAGCACATAAATTCCACTTCTTTATTAAATAAGGTAGTATTTTTAGTGTATTTCCCCTTCAAAAAATACTTTTTTTCTGTTTATGTAAATAGCCTAGACTTATTTTAAAAAATTGGAAAAATGCAAAATGTATAAAATAGAAAATAAAAAGTCACCATAGAAAACCACATATACATTTTTGGTGTATTTCCTTGCAGTCTTTATGTACATGGCAATGGAGGTTTTGACTGTATTTCAAATTGAGACTGAATTCTAAAGCATCTATTTTTAACACTGAGTTAAAATGAAACAGCATTACCGGGAACTTTGATGTCTATAAGTAATAGGTCTTTTGAGGCCACCCGGGATCTGTACCATTTCTGGAACACCTGTGGGAGGAAGGCAGAGACTATCAATAATGTAAATGACACCCCAGCACCTGTAGTTCCTCGCCAGTGTGAAATTGTGCTTTGTTATACATCAGTAAGTCCACAGATGGTGGTGGGTGGATTCTGTGCACATGTTTTAAACAGAGGCAAAACCCACACATAAAATATTTAAAGGCTCTTAAAACTATTTTTATAAAGATGGAACACTGGAATACTTGGGAAAATGAAAGTATTTTTATAACATGTTTCATACAAAGATATTAAACAATCCAGATTTATCTTCAAAGAACTGGAAAAAACTGGGATAAGAGCAGTCTAATGGATGCATAAATCCAGTGGACAGTGTCTGTGCAAACATCTTTGAAAAATACTGTGTGCTTGCCATCTTTGTTCTCATTTTCCCCGAAGATGTAGATTCCTTTGAGACGCTGTGGGCTGACATTTTTTACTCTTCGAAACTCTTTATATTCTCTTAGAAATTTTTTAGGAAACCTATGATCTGTAAAATATGCATTCTCCCATAACTTGTGGTCATGGGATTAAAGTTAGTCTTATGTTTTAAATGTTTTAATGGATTTATAATTTATGTACCATACACTTCACTTGTTTTTACAGTTCAACGATTTTTGGCATATTTACAGGATTGTGTAACTGTCACCACAGGCATAGAGTTCATTTATTTATTTTTGGCTGCTCAGCATGTGGGATCTCCGTTTCTACCCGGGGATCAAACCCGTGCCCCCTGCATTGAAGTGTGGCTGGACCACTAAGGAAGTTCCAAAGTTGGTTTTGATGCCATTGAAGTTTGTTTGATTTCAGGAGACCGTCCCATCAGCAGTGAGAGCTCTGGGCATCCCCACCCATTCCAACCCCCATTTTCAGACTCCTGAGTAAATCGTACGTGTGCAGGAGCCCATGGAGCCAAGGCAGAAGGCTGTGGTACAGTGTACGTTTTACTCTTAAACCACTCAAGGCCTTAAGTGTTAATAGCATCTCACACTTCATTTCCGTAGGAGAGAAGTGCAGGTATCTTTAAGAGCAAATCAGCATCTCCCCCCATTCTAGTTATTAATTTTATGTGTGCTCAATCCTGTCCCTCTCTGCGATCCCAAGGACTGTAGCCCTCCAGGCTCGTGTCCTTGGGATTTTTTTTGGCAAAAATACTGGAGTGGGTTGCCATTTTCTCCTCCAAGGGATCTTCCTGACCCAGGATCAAACCTATGTCTCCTGCATTGGCAGGCGGATTGTTTACTACTGAGCCACCTGGGAATCCCTATTTATTTTGTACCTTGGTAGTAATTCATTATACAGCCTACACTCTTAAGGCCTAGATGGAGCCTTCACTGGTGTAATGTACCATACAATGGAGCCTCCTTTCCTGTCTTCTTTCCTACCCTCTCTGCAGCACAAGCACATGAAGGACAGGGTAAGCTAGCCCACCAGGGGACATAAAGACTCTGTTAGCATCTGATTGCTCCGTGGAACAGTGAGGGGAGAGAAGCTCAATAGGAAAAGAACATTCAGCACCCAGGTCTAGACACTGAACAGTGTTCAGAGTGGACGGGACACCAGACGGTAGAAGGTCCCAGAATGGTGGCCTTCAGGACCACCATCCATACAGTGTGTGTGTGTGTGTGTGTGTGTGTGTGTGTGTGTGTAATGGGATGATACATCGTCATGCTTCACAATAAAATTTAATTACATTAAAGCAAAAACATCCGTGCAGGACAAACGCATCCGGAGCCAGTTTGCCCTGCGTAATAATGAATACGTTGAATACCAACTTTGCTTCCAATGTTTTGCATTCTTAGTAGTGCCCAGAAACATCCTTGTAGCTACTGACACTCTGCTGCATGTATGTTTTTTAAAGAATTCAAGTGAGTTGCTGATACTTAAAATACTGATTTCCCATGTTTCTCTAGACCTTGAATTGTCCAAACCCTGGTTGGGAGTGGGAGGGCAGGGGCACACCCTCCTATGGATGTCTGGGGCTCACTGTGGTACCCACCTAAGAGAAAAGACATTTTCACCAATAATTTTCAAAGGAAATCATCAACCTCATTCTCATAATAGACTCAGAACAGAGCTTGAAATGGAAGTTTCTGCTTTTGGATTGCCCCCACTCAGGGCTGATATTGAAAACATGGAAGCACCAGTAAACCCTGGGCACTGAACCAACAGGGGGCTCATCTCAGAGCTCCCACCCCCGCCCACACCAGGGGTTGGATCCAGCGGTTGGATCATGGTGGCTCTTGGGGGATTGGGGTATCTGCCATTTACCAATAGGTGTGGTGTTTTTTCCCCTGGGATTACCCTCTGTGGGGCCCCCAAGTGGGATTACCCCCACCCCATTCACCCAGGTGCAAGAGGCATTTCATCAATGTTGAAAACAGGTGACTTTGTTTCCCCTTTCCTATTTGGCAGGTCAGGTGGGTGTGGCTTAAATCTGGGTTCTGATCCTGAAACCTAGGATTCGCTCTTATCCATCACATGAGGGTGATTTATTGCGATTCCTAACCTTTCTGTTCCTAACATTTCAGATATCCCTGCCAGGGTCCAGTGGTTAAGACTCCACGCTCCCATTGCAGGAGGCAGGGGTTCAACACCTAGTCGGGGAACTAAGTTCTCACATGCTACAGGGTGCGGCCAATAAATAAATGAATAAATAATATAAATCACTTGCCAGGGTGAATTTTGTTGTCCATGTAATGCAATAACTAGCTTCTTCTTTTTTTTTTTTAATAAATAGGCAGAACCTTAGTGAAGACAAGTGGAAGAGGATGGAGATGCATTTCAGAGTCCCCTCTGGTACTCGGTGCACACCTGCTCCCCTAATGCATCACTGTGACAGAAGCCACATGCGTTATCAGTAACTTTGCTTGCCATGGAAAAGGTGTTTGGGGAAGTCTTGGGTCTAATGGGATTGCATGATTGCTTTAAACCAAATCAGGACTGTGGTGGGTTTTTTTCTTGTTTTCAGAATTGCCTGCAGTTGCCTCACTTTACCCAGAGGAACTGTCACCCCTTCCAGGTGTGCTTCCTGAATGACTGAGTGATAAAGCGGGTGGCACCATCAGAGAGAAAATATTGGATCTGCCCTGGTTTGTAGTTGATGCCAGGATTGCTCAAACCTGCTTCTCTTCTAACTACCTAGGTGATACCCTTGAAATTAGTCTGCCAGGCTTTTAGAATATTTTGATCAGAAAGAAAAAATAGCAATGTTGGTTGACAAAGGGCTGAAGGTCTTTGCTGCACAATCAAAAATATTCCAGGGCTTTGTCATAACTGTAGAAAAAGTTAGATGCTCTAGCCTCCTCTTGGTGATGAAAATTCTTACCCCATAAATCCTCCAAGCTCTTCCTGATGTGTCCGGAAATCGTAGTTGATTACAGTATATGATCAGAACTCTGTTATAGGGATGAAAAGAATTCCTATTTTGAAAAATACATGCTTCTTTATCTCTTGCAAGGGTCAGGTCTCACTTAATGCATAAGATTGCATAAAAGGTGTATTTCAAGAGGTGTACTAACTAGATAGTAAATTTATAGGGGACATTATCTGACTCATATCTGAACGCATTTCAGCTCTAGCAACTTAGTATGTATAAGTGCACATATATTTTTGAATGCAGCTCCCCTAACTAGTAGCTGCTTATATATTTTGTGAAAGGATTATATTTTTTGAGAAGGGAAGATCTTGGTTAGATGTATTTTGGGAACCCTTGATGAGGCATATTGAAAAAATAACTAGTATTGCTATACATTTTAATTTTTTTTTCCTGTGTTACTTTTCATTGGTCCTCTCACTCTACCAACTTACATTTCTGGCCAGTGCACAGTCCCAGATTTTCAGAGTAATGTCAGTACATGTTCTTATTCCATGTATGAGCACCAGTGATTTTTCAGAACAGAGTACGTACAGGAAAGAGGCTGTCAGATTCGCTCTGGGTAGTACACGGCATGTGAAGTCTCTGTTCCCTTTGAAGTGGCTGCAGGTAAATACTGGACCTGTCTACTTCATTAAGGCAGAGGCTCCTTTTACTGCATCCTTGTCCCTGCTCACACTTCTTAAGAGTCTTTAGTTGCCAAACCTGGGAATAGTCTTGCATAGGATAAACTCTTAGAGGACTGTGTAAGATACTCTGCTATTCTCGGCATCCTGACGGTGGACCTGCCCTTTGGATTCTGAGCAGGAAGTTTGTAAGAAAGGAAAAGAACAACAGAATTGAGTTCCTGTCACCTGTGTTTTCTCTCATTCCAACTTGCTGAATGTGGATTCTGCTAAAGAACTGGTTGAATGCTAAAGCTGACACCCCCAGCCTGAGGTTTGCAGTCCAGGACTATAACCAGAGGGAAAGCATTCCACTGATTCCTACTTAACTGGAACAGACACATAATCCACAGTTTTCTCTCCAGGGAAAGCTGCTGTGAAATCAGGAGTATGACTGCTTAGTTGGCATTAAATACAATCCAGGTCACATTCCACTTGATAAATCCCAGGGACTATCCAGGAAATTGTTTTTGAACAGGGTATTGTGTTAAAGTCTTAATATTAAGACTTAGTATTTCTTTTTAAGATACAGCAGTTTAAAACATTAATGTTACTGTGATCTAACTTGTATTTTGTCTGCTCTTGCCAGTGAGTTACCAGGAAGCAACTTGGTAAGACTGAGTCTTTGGGAGTTAAATTTAAATTCTGGGGTCATAGGATCAATACAATACTTGCCAGACCAAGAAAACTACTCAGACTTATTTGTCTCAAAACCTTCGAATTACTCTGATTGTAGCAGATTCTCCTAAGCAGACTAGATGAATAGGAGAGCTAAATTATTATCACAGTTACACACCTTCTACCCTCACCTGTACTTTTTTTTATTTGATCAGCAAAGAAGTAGGAGAGACCAGCTTGAGCTGGTATTGTGCTTGTTACAAGTGAGCTTAGAAATCACACTGTGTGGTATTTCCTGTGGTATCCAGACTCTGCAGAGTCCAGAGGGTATTGTTCTCTGGGCTTACCTGAGCCACATTGTGTTAAGATAATATCATGCCCTTACTTGTCATGTTTTACCAGCTAAATTCCAAACATATAGTGATTTTCTTCATCCCTTCTTTACTAGCTGCCTTTAGATCCGGATAATCACCTAGGAAAGAAGTGGATGGGAATTGTAGACATAGATATTATATCAGGAGCATTTCAAGATAGAATTTTTCTTTCCTATAGCAGGCTTGTTGGAGCAAAGGAAATGTGCTGCTAAAAATCAGATTATGCCTTTTTAAAATTAGACAAAATACAGAGTGCCATCCTGCTAGGTATATGCAGACCAGAAGAAAATTTATTTGGGGAAGTACTTGTTTTTCCAGATTCTGGTGTTCTATTAAAGAGGAGAAAAGGAAGATTTTTTTTTTCTCTCAGGCTCTAATATATTTTAGATTTGTTTCTGTTTTATGGATTTATCCAATACTCCCACATAGAAGTTTTTATATTACATGAATTTAATAATGAACTAAACTTATTTGTTCTCTGTTGTTGAAGGGTACCAAAGCCTCTTGCTATTTCGTTTTGTTTTGTTTTTAATTTGATTCTGCTATATAGGGTTTTGCTTTTTCTACAGATGCTTTTCATTTAATATCTTTTCTAAAGTGTCAAGACCCACTTTGATCTGCAAAATTATTGTTTTTAGATTTCAATTTGTATGCATTTGTCTCTAAAGGCATTGGTGAAATCTCAGATTTTATATTCAGCATTAAAGAGGAATAAATTCCAGAAAATGAAAAAGAAACAGTCTGAAAATGGAGTGTTTGTTCCCTACCATGTCTTATACCTTTTCTAATTTTACTTTTGTGTTTGTTTGAACCTTCCTGTTGGGCTGCTCAACCCATACCTGAAAGCTGTAGAGTAGTTGTAAAAATGCATATGGCTCATTGACCACTCAAAGAGACACTTGTGTGTGTGTGTGCGTGCGTGCGTGTGTGTGTGTGTGTGTGTGTGTGTGTGTATTGGAGGTGACTGCAGAATCATCTCAGTGACCAGGACCAAGAATGGCATTAAATCACTCATCCCTTGGTTGGTTCAAATACCTGACAGTGGTTTCCTGAGTACACTGAAGCGCTGGGCTGTGGATTCTCTTCCCTTGGTTGGTTGGTGGGTTGGTTGGTTGGTTTAGTCTCTTAAGTCGTGTCCGACTCTTGTAACTCCATGGATTGTAGCCTGCCAGGCTCCTCTGTCCAGGGATTGCCCAGGCAAGAACACTGGAGTGGGTTGCCATTTCCTTCTCTATCACTTCCCTAATTTTGTGCAAAAAGATAAAGCAAAAGTAGTGTAGCCGCAACCTGTAATAGCAGGGCTCTGTTTGCTGCAGCCACTCCTGAAGGCAGAAGACATTTCTGAAGGCGGCGTCTGAAGTTAAGCCCATCACTGAACTGTTTCTAACCTTAGACACCAGGATGAGGGAGGCGAAGGAGGACATCAAGAGAATAGGCTGTTCGTTTCCAGAAATGTGCTAAATTGTGAAACCAGGGGAGCCGAGTAAATCGCCGCCTACTTGTAACCCAGATTTTCAGACTTGCTCGTGTGTTGGCAGTGCAGGCCAGGTTAGTTTGGTCATCCAGTTAATCACTATGTGTCGCGCCCCTAGAATGCGAGGGGGGCAGTCTGAGCAGGACAGTAGTCTCAGGCCTCCAGGAGGAGAGGAAACGAAAGCATTCGCTGCAAGGACAGTGGGTGGTGACCCGAGAGACAGGTAAGTTCAGTGTTCTAGGTGATGGTTCATCTGAAACGTGGTGTATAATCTTTTTCTTTGTATGTTTCAGCCATTCTGGTTTTTTAAGTTATCTCATACCTGCAGTGGAATCAACATGCACGCACACACCTATATAATATATATGCTGACACACACACAAAAATACACGAACCTGGTGGTGTCTGCCAGCAGCTTCCTGCCGTTCCATGTGGTCTTCCCTGTCCCTATCGCATCCCCATTTAATAGTGGGAGAGCGTCCTGAATGCTGTGTTGATCGTAACCTTTCTGTTCTTTATTATTTTACCTTTGTGTAGATACCTAAATGTACATATCTTGAATGAATGGAATTAGACTGTATTCTTCTATCATCTTCATTTTTATGTTCATTGCTTTTGGGCATAATCATTTTGAAGCAAGTACCCTAGCTTGTTTATTTTCACTGCTAAGTATTAGTTCACTGTATAAATATATCACAGTTTTCCCCTTCTCCATATGGAAACACACCTTTCTTTGAAATAGAAAAAGGAAATGTTGCTACAAACATTCTTCTGGTGATTTCTGGGGCACATACACAAGTAGATGTATACCTTGAATGGAGTTGTTATATTACACGTTCTATAAGGCACATCATTAACTAAATAGACAAGGCTAAGTTGTTTTCCAAAGTAATGGTACCTATTGACATTCCTACTGGGGTACAAGAATTTCTGGTACTCTCAATCTCACCAGGGTTTACGATCATCAGACTCAACACGTTACCAAGCTGAGGAGTGTAAAATGGTATCTTGTGATTTCATATATTTGATTATTAATATGACAAATATGTTTTACTATGGAATTCCTGTTTCTTCTTCCTGGTAATCCCTCTTAGGTCTTCTACCATTTTTTTCTATTGTGTTTATTTTTTAATCAAATTTTGAAAGTTCTTTCTATTTTTATTGGTAAATGCTTAACTATTCTAGTAGAAACCATATTTAGAGTAAAAATTCTTCTGAAACTGTTTGCAAAATTATGAAAAAAGCATGTGAAACTTTATCTGGAGGAAATAAAGTTAAATGCGTAAATAATGTGTTGTGTGCTAATTTTCACCTCAGCGTCTCAGCCAAGAGACAATGTACCTTGGAAACCTTTCTACGTCCTGGAGGAGGAAATGGCTACCCACTCCTGTATTCTTGCCCAGAAAGTCCTAAGGACAGAGGAGCCCGATGGGTCACAAAGAGTTGGACACGACTTAACAACTTAGCACACAGACACACACACAAACTATGCTCTCAAAGTGTTCCTTCTTTGAGGTAATTTTAAGGATCATCAATTCCAGCTAGTTGGTAGGAAATTAATGTGATTTATTTTTCTGCTGCAGAAAAGTAAAAATAAAATAAAATAATAAAATAATAAAAAATAAAACCAAAAGGAAATCTTTATGTAGATTGCATGTTTATGCATATTTCCTTTGTATGTTAATATAGAATAGGCCACAATGATGTTATACTTGAAAGGACATTTAAAAAATAATTTTTTTGTGGGGCACACAGTTTTGAGGGCATTAACCTGTTAAGACCCCTTTGCCAGGCAAAGGAATAAAGCTATTCTTTTCTACTTCACCCCTTCTCCACCAGAATGATTTTTTTGAGTTTAAGGAGATGGCATTGAACCTATACTCATAATTAAATAAATCTTAAACTGAATGAAGTATCACCATCGTGTGAATAAACCCAGTATGTTGTGGTGGTGGTTGTTCAGTCCCTAGATTGTGTCCAAGTCTGTGACTCCACGGACTGCAGCAAGCCCGCTCCCCTGTCCTTCGCTATCTCCCAGAGCTTGTTCATCTGTCCATTGCATCAATGATGCCATCCAACCATCTTATTCTCTGTCGCCCCCTTCTTCTGATCTCAGTCTTAACCCAGCATCAGGGTCTTTTCCAGTGAATCAGCTCTTTACATCAATCAGATGACCAAAGTATTGGAACTTCAGCTTCAGCATCAGTCCTTCCAGTGAATATTCAGGGTTGATTTCCTTTAGGATTGACTGGTTGGATCTCCTTGCAGTCCAAGGGACTCTGAAAAGTCTTCTCCAGCACAATTCAAAAGCATCAGTTCTTTTGCACTCAGCCTTCTTTATGGTCCAACTCTCACATATGTACATGACTACTGGAAAAACCATAGCTTTGACTGTATGGACATTTGTCAGCTAAGTGATGTGAATATTTTCATATCTGATTTGCAGCTATAAGAACAAGAAACTCCAATACAGTCTTCTGAGGCTCCTGCTAATCAGAGGGCAGTGTTTTTCATAGGCCAAGGACCCTGGCGTTTGAAATCATACTAACTGAAAACTTGGTACTGCTTACAATGAATAGCACAAAGATTTAGACCTTTTTTTTTTTATTATTAAAACAGCAGTCCACACTCTTGTAATATACATCCTTTTGGGTTCTATAATCATAAACTTAACTGTCACCAGACTTTCCACTGAAAAAGCTCTAGTGCAAATATCTATCATCATTAATGTAATGGAAACAAAAGCTCAATAGTACAGAACAGCTGTTCGGTGTGGTTCCAGCAAGCCACGTAGAATTATTAGCCACCTGAAATGTACTTGGCTAACCTTGTTATGTGCTGTGAATTTAAAACATGGTTCAGGTTTTGAAGACTTATGAAAAAATATCTTAATTTTTATATCGATGACATTTTAAATGATAATATTTTGGACATATTGGTTTAAATGTTAACTGATATCACCATTTTTTAATGTGGTCACTAGGAAATTTTCAATTACGTATATGGCTTATGTTATAGTTCTCTTGGACAGTACTGTTCTTTACCTGAATTTACAATAAAGAAAGACCTTAAATAGGTGTTTGAGTTTTGGCAAAATATCTCCTTTCTTTATTTATAAAATGAAGGGTGAACATCTTCTGGAATATAATTTTCTAATGTGCTGCCAAGATAAATGCTTTTTCATTTGGTTTTTCTGTCCCTCTAGCTTGACCCATTCAAGGCAGAGGTTCTTTTTTTTTCTGGAACAAAAGAGTAATGTGTATGTCTTGTAACATGGGACATGTCTCTCTGTCCAGCCTCTTCCTTTATTATCATATCACGTGATGTCCCCTGTTGAATCAATTCATGCCTGTGAACTAAGTCATGGTGGCATTTTTGTGGGTTTTTTTTAAAGGGAATTTAATGAATCAGATCCTATCTATAATCTGCAGAACAGTGATGAATATTAATAGGGTTTTTGTCCTAGATTTCCTAAAGTGTTCTCTGTATCTGTAAAACTTACTTGAGCTCAGAAGAATATATGGATCATCTGCTTTTTAAAAGTTTCATTCTGATCTCATTGCCAAATTTTGAAACAGAATGTGAATATTAACGGAGAATAGCGTCCTTTTCATGCCTAGAATTTTTAACCTTTTTTTGTTGTTGTTACTCTCCGCAAAATAGTTTGGGGGAAAATATGTATGATTTTTGTTGTGAAAATAATTGATGGTAACAGTACTCGTTAAGTGGAAGAATGTTTCTTCAGATTATTTCATTTAGGACCCTTCTCTGAAATAAGAGGAAGATTGTAATACAGCCCTTGCCAGCTAAGAGGTGCTGGCCATCTGTGATGCTTGCTGCTCCAGGGCTGTTGGTTTCTCATTATAATGAGCTACCACACTTAGACAGGATTAGTCTCTGGGCTTCCTTGGTGGCAAAGGGGTAAAGAACTCACCCCTCAATGCAGGAGATGCAAGAGACAAGGGTTCGATCCCTGGGTCGGGAAGATCTCCTGGAGGAGGAAATGGGGCAACCAACTGCAGTGTTCTTACCTGGGAAGTCCCATGGATGGTGGAGCCTGGTGGGCTACAGTCCATGGGGTTACAAAGGCTCGGACATGACTGAGGGACTGAGCACAAATGGGTGGAACAACTTGTCTGAGATAAATGATAGACACATTTTCATGCTAATTTTATTTAGCTTATTGGTACTATTGTCCCATCTGTTCAGTTGAGATCATATTTTTCTCTTAATTTTCTCCCTGTCAATCCATTTCATGTTGTGGGTTAATAGTACCATGAGGTTGAAATAAAGATCCTGGGGTCCAGGACAGCCCACGGTTAGGCTCAAAGAACACCCTGAGCTCAACAGCTGGGTCAGAAAGACCAGCATTTCAACACTAACTCTCTTCCCCTTGCCCAGACTTGTCTTTTTCTCTCTCCCTGCCCGTCTTCATGGCAAACCACTCAAACAGTCAACTTCTAGCCACATCCTAACCAACAAGTACAGGGAACAGAAGTGATGACAACAGCAATATTTTTACTCCCCAGGTTGGCAACCAGAAGGAAGGACTCAGACAGCTGCTTCCCTTCCTGTATGGTTTTACATGCCTAAGAAATATTTATTCTACTGTATCTCAGTCGTAAATGAGAAATCAGATATGACAGGATTGCCATCCTAGTTGAAAAATGACTGGGCACAGAATGTTACCGGTTACATAACAGGTAAAATGACTGTAGCATTCAGACTGGTGGGTAGTTTCTGAATAATGACAGCAAGCAACCTCTTTCCTGTGCATACATGCTCAGTCCTGTCCAACTCTTTGTGACCCCATGGGCTGTAGCCTGCCAGGCTCCTCTGTCCATGGGATTTTTCTCGGCAAGGACACTGGGGTGGGTTGCCATGCCCTCCAGGGGGTGTTCCTGACCCAGGGAGCAAACTTGGATCTCCTGTGTCTCCTGTGTTGCAGACAGAGTCTTTACCACTGAGCTACCAGGGAAGCCCAACCTTTTCCCTGTCATGGACTCATTCAGTGAACAGGTTGCCTCTTGGTGAGACCGTTCCAGGGTGACCCAGTTCTCTAGGGACAGCTTTGCTCAAGTCACCAGGTGTAAACAGTTACATCTGCAGTGAGGATAGGCAGATTTTGCTGCAGGCAGAATGACAAGTGAATGAGGGAAGTTTCAGTGGTACCAGGGTCTATCCAGGGAGAGGGCTCTCTTCCTAAATATGGCTCGTTTTAACAGGGAATGGATTTTAAGTTTTCTCCAGTGTTAACTGAACATTGTGAATTAGTCATTCTCATTGCAAATAGCCCTCTGCATGCCTGCTAAGTTGCTTCAGTCATGTCTGACTGTGACCCTGTGGACTGTAGCCTGCCAGGCTCCTCTGCATCTCTTTCCTGGTAAACATCTGAGAAAGGACAGAATATGCCCTATCCTATTTCAGAAATGGCATAATCACCAGTCAAACTCAAACATGATGTTATTAAACCAGATCCATATTGTTTATATCGAAGCTATCACGAGGAGTTTGTTGGTACCTACATTGGTACCTGTATATTTACATTTGTATGATAACGTACTCTTTGTACCTGCTTCCCTGGTGGCTCAGCAGTAAAGAATCTGCCTGCAATGCAGGAGATGTGGGTTTGATCCATAGGTTGGGAAGATCCCCTGGAAGAGGGAGTGGCAACCCACTCCTATATTCTTGCCTGGAAAATCCTATGGACTGAGGAGGCTGGTGGGCTATGGTCTAATAGGGTCACTAAGAGTTGGACACGATTCAGCACAGCACAGTACAGTGTTCTTTGTACCTTATCTAGGAGTGTAAATGTGTACTTTTTAGTATCTCAGAAGCTTCTTTTTTTGTTTTTTTTTTTTAATCTTATATTATTTGGTCTGGGTCAGCTCTGTATTAAGAGAGAGGAATTACATATATATCCTCTTTCTTACTTGTATTCAGTAAATTTGTTATGTAATAGCTTGCCCTACAGTCAGATGAAATACATGGCTTATTATCATGTGCTAATGGTATATTTGATAATTAAATGTATGACCATGTACTGAAAAGTTGATTTTTTTCTTATTGTGTCACTAGTAACTATGATGCCTTGTATCTTTTCTGCTGACAAGTATTAGTAAGTGAGAAATGTGTTGTATCAGACTGTGACCAATCAGAAGATACACATCACATGGTGATTTAAACAAGGGAAGTTAAATATCAAGAATGATTACACTTTGATGAAAGGGTGACTCTCAGATATGAGAAAACTGCGTTTTACCCTGTGGCTGAGGGAGAACATCCAAGGAAGAACAAACTTGGGAGGAAGGGAGGTCGGGCTTCAGAGTTTGTAGGAAAAGTTGTGTTTACAATCTACAGGTTGGCAGAGAAGTTAACAGGTTTCCCTGGGCAGGACTGGACTACAGTTGCTTGGCAACAAACAGGAAGCAAACACTCCACCTGCATGGGGCTGGGGTGGGTGGTGGGGGTACCAGGTGAGCATGGCCACGCCAGAGCTACAAGTTCCCCGAGACACCGCATGTTCTAGGACCCAGAGTTAAAGCAGCGCCATCAGACCCAACCCACTGACCCACCATGTAGCAGCCTCACAGGAGGGCCCCCTTCCTCCTGCATTGTCCTTCCAGCACCTTCTGTCTGAACAAGTGGAGCATCATGCCCACTGTGATGGAAAGATGCTTACAGGAGTTCTGTCCATCCTTACAGAACATGTGTTGGCAGGTGAATTTGGAACAAAGACACAATACAGTGACAGCTGGCACATATCATAAAAGGATTCTCTTTGTTATGACTTCTCACCTGGAATTACACGTTAGTTAAGAACAAATGATGATCCATGTTTTGTGAAGTATAGGTAATTCCAATGAAAATTTGCATCTTAAGCAGTACTTGAGGCCTGGCTGTCAAATATAGAAAGCTGGCTGCTCAGTTGCTAACTAAGCTGGTGAGCATCTTGTCACAAATATAAACATTACAGGAAGATGTGAAGCTCAGGATGTAACCTTGATTTCTAGTCATCCTTACTTTGTGGTTCTCAGTTTTATAAAGCTGTTGAAATTTAAAGGGAAAAAAACCATGATACTGAGGAGTATATTTAAAGTTTCTAGAAGTGACTCCTCATGTAATCAGTTCTTTAGAGGCTATACATCAACCTATTTTTAGAGCATTGATCTTAGCCTAGCACTAGAATTTCTCTTGAATTCCCCAACAATAAACGCCAAGAACTTGCATAAAGGACGTAGATCTTGGCTCTTTCTCTTTTTGTTTTTAATTTACTCCTGTAGTGAACAAAAAATTGAAAAGACTCTCTGTAAAGTCTGACCTATTTGCTCACCCTAAAAGATCTACCTCTAATGGAAGACAAGGCAGAAAAAGTTATTAGGAAATGGTAGGTGCCAGGTCCAATTAAATCCAATGATTAGGCGCTTTCCCAGACTTGCAGTCCGTGGTGGCTAGTGATTAAGTGGATGGATAAAGGAGAGATAGATTATCCTGCCAGATAGCCTTCCTTTATTAACTTTTAAGTGAGCCTGAGGTGAAAGAAAAATTAATTTTACTAAGAAAGTAATTGGCTTCACGAGATGACCTGTCCAGGATTCCCTGTTCCTTCTCAACGCCTTTCTTAGCTTGCTGCTGGAATGCTTGTCTTTGGCTTCAGTTTCTCAACAGTGTTGGAGGGGTTGGTGTGCCATCAAGCCATATTTACTAAATCAAGAGTAACATATTCAGAGTACCAGCACCGTTCTGGACTTTGTTGGGAATAGAAAAGTGACTTCCGGTGTGGCTCTGTTGTTTTAGGAGCTTACCGTGTTGATGTCACTGTTGGTGGCACAAAGTTCACCTGTAGAGAAGATTTCTGGGGCGCTGAGGAGCTGCCCAGGGCAGCCTCTGCACTCTAATTCTTAGGTTCTATGGTGTAGATTTCATAGGTGTCAGTAAATCAGTGGTAACGTTGGTGTTAGTTCCGGGAATTCATTTCATTTACCCACAAGCCCAGACTTGTCAACTGTTATTAGGTATGCCAGGGAGGTTTGAGATTTTATTACTTTACAAAAGTATTGGTTAAGTAAACATTCTAATTTCCCCAGTAGTCACGTAGAAGAGTCACTGTTGACTTACAATGGAAGCAGATCCAAATTTGATACTTTTATTGTGTAATTATGCACTTTCTCAATTTTTAAAAATATTTATTTTGTTGAAGTTTAGTTAATTTACAGTGTTGTGTTAATTTCTGCTGTACAGCAAAGTGATTTGGTTATAGATATATATACACTCTTTTTTCATTTTATTTTCTACTATGGTTTATCACAGGATATTCACCTCCCTGTGTTATACAGTGGGACTTTGTTGTTTATCCATTCCATAGGGAGTAGTTTGTCCCACCTTTTCAATTTGGTTGCTATTCTTTTATATACACACTTTAAAACAACAAGACTTCATGAGCACAGCCAATTCATTCACTAACATAGCCTTTGGGTTGTTTGTCTGTTCAAGGAAAAATCCTGGCCTTCCTGGGCTCCTTATTAATTTTAGCTCCAAAGTCAGAAATCAATGTGAATTGCTTTTAGAAGCCTGACAGAAATCTGCCAGTTGAGCAGTAACTAGACATAGGCCTTAATATGAGCTCACTGCTGTTCAGTATTTTTCTTGGGTAGAACAAGGGGGTGGATGGTAAAAACAGCGTGTTCTCTTGTCTTACAATAACCTTGATTACAGTCAAAGCTCTTTGCCTAACAATAGCTTTGGTTATATTCAAAGTTCTCAGGAAATGGCTCTCTAAATTGCAAATGTAAGATGTGGATTTATTTATGTCTGTGTGCACACACACGTGTATACACATACATACATACATGTCTTGATGGAGATTTGTCTCCGTTTTTAGTTCTACCAAACCTTAGTTTTTAGAAAAAGGAGAGGCAAAGAATATCTTTAAACATAATGTCCTTTCTAATTATTTGTCTGGGCCTAGCCTATGAAATGTAACCTACATCAGCTATTAGAAATAAAATGCAATAATTACAGAGCCAGGAGCAAGAGAAATCCTAGGGTGAGAGTGACCAGCAAAACCACAGAAGCCATAGCCCTGCCATGGCGTAAATAAAGACTCAGGACCAAAGGAGACAAGTCTAGAATAAAGAGGGAGAGTAGAACAACTGAACTGATCATTTTTGTGAAACTTTGTCATATGTTTTCAAATTGAAGTGGCTGCTTAGAGAAAACCTTCTTCAGATCACAGAGGAGCAGAACTGGAAGGCGGACTTGCAACTCTACTGGACCCTTCTGAATTCACCCACCCAGCATTCTTATTTCAGATTCCACATACCATGTAGGTACATTTATAAGCTTAAAATTTCAGAATGGGAAAGAACCAAACATTAATGATTAACTAGCGACATTTTGAAGTATTTTTAAGTGCCTCTTTCATGTTTGCTGCTTTACACTTTCTTTGAAAACCAACTCACAGTAGTCTCTGAAAACAGACGAGACTCCAGAGGAAGGGAACACACCGATCCTGTTATATGAAATGAACAATTTTTTGTGTGTATCTGTAGAACTGGGTGCATCTTTAGTGAATATTTTGATAGTCAAACGAAATCCAGGATGTTCCAATGCTAATGGGCAAACAGAACAAAAGAATAAAATTTAAAAGTACCCAGATACATCACTTACTTTCTTGTGTGTATATGTGCTCAGTCATGTCCAACTCTTTGCGACCCCGTGGACTGCAGCCTGCCAGGCTCCTCTATCCATGGCATTCTCCAAGCAAGAATACTGGAGCTGGTTGCCATTTTCTCCTTCAGGGGATCTTCCTGACCCAGGGATTGAACCTGTGTCTCTCGAGTCTCCTGCATTGCCAGGTGGATTCTTTACCACCGTACCACTTTTACTCTCTTATTTGAATTTTGCACAGAAAGCTAGAGCTGGAAAGGGGGAAATGCCAATGTTCTTTAAATGTATATAAGATCTAGGCAAAAAAAAAAATTTGTTATATGTGTAATATAGGTGCAAATATATACATTGTATATTGGAAGTGTTGTTGCTCAATTATGTCCGACTCTGTGGCTCTATGTACTGTAGCCCTCCAGGCTTCTCTAGAATCCTCCAGGCGAGAATACTGGAGTGGGTGCCATTCCCATCTCCAGGGGATCTTCCCAACCCAGGGGTCTAACCCAGGTCTCCCGTGTTGCAGGCAGATTCTTTACCATCTGAGCCACCAGGGAAACCCATACATTGTATGTATAATATATAATGTATATTTTATGCATTTTTTTTTCCTGAATAATCTCGAAACAATACTGAACACTGAGCTCCTCTGTGCAGAGCCAGCGCCCTCTGATAACAGGACTTGGGAGGTGGCGACACCTAGAGGCCTGATGACTGACTGCAAGTCACAGAGTGGACTTCATCGCGGTTGCATTTTAACCATTGCTGTTGCAGTTAAAAGGTTTGTGAAGACAGCTGTGAAAAGGAAAGCTACCTTTCAAAAAAGGTCTTTTTCAGTATATATTTACATGCCTTACACTGGAAATAAAGGCCTAAGGAGGGGTAATTTTTGCAGTACTTCAGAAGATTAACCTAAGTGGGTGGAGAAACCTAGGTTTCGGACCTAGGAGGTTACCTCTCCAAGGAGATAAGCCGTCCTGTGTTCCTGGGAAAGAAGAGGAGAAGGGATAGACCTGGTGGAGAGGGAAGGATCAACGGCGGTGGTATGCTTGAATTTACCTTGTTGCAGTTCTCAAGGAGTGCTAGAGAATCTTAAACTAGAAACCAAATAAAGGTTTCCTACAGCATCAGCCACAGGGCCCTGCACCGCTAGGTGACGGAGAAAATATTTAATGAAGCAGGACTTCACATTTTGGTGGAGCCCGTCATTATTCCCCTCCCAGCCCTGCCCCAGCTGGACCAACAGAACATGGTGGGGGCGGGGCCGGAAATGGAGGTAGGGGTGTGCAGTGAACCTATGCGTGTGAAAGGTATCTTGCTAAGGTCCTAGAGCCGTCATCTGCACCTTTACCTGCAGCTCAGGGAGAAAGAGGAGACAGAAGGAGCACAAAATCGAGGCGATGAGCCCAGAGGCATTTTTCTATTCCTGCGTTCTGTTAAGGAACATTAATTGAGCACTGTATTAGTTTCCTTTTGCTGCTGCAGCAAATCAGCCAAATGTAGTTGCTTAAAAGAACACTTTTTTTTTCTTCTGCAGCACTGTGCTGGCATATGGAAGCAGCATATGCCTTAGGGATCGAACCTGTGCCTCTTGCATTGCACTGCAAGCACAGTCTTAACCACTGGGCCACCTGGAGAGTCTGATGACTGAATCAGACTGTTAGCTGAGCTAGCTTCTTACTGAGTTACCTATGAAGACCACCATCTGTAATGTTGAAAATCTGATTTTCAGAAAGGTCATGCATGGGTGCTAAGCAGCTGCAGTCACGTCTGACTCTTTGCAATCTGGACTGTAGCCCACCAGGCTTCTCTGTCCATGGATTCTCCAGGCAAGAATACTGGAGTGGGTTGCCATGCTCTCCTCCAGAGGACCTTCCCAACCCAGGGATCGAACCCATGTCTCATGAGTCTCCTGCATTGGCAGGCAGGTTCTTTACCACTAGCACAACCTGGGAAACCCATCTTAGAGTTCAGGAGGTCAGAAATCCAAAATGGGTCCCACCCATCAAAATCTAGGTGTTGGCATTCCTTTCTGTTGGCTTTTAGAGATTTTTTTTTGCCTTTTTCAGCTTGCACAGGCCTTAGCTCCAGGCTGCTTCGCTCAACCTCACGTCTCTTTCTCTGACTCTGACACAATATCTTTCCTCTTAGAAGGATCCTTGTGGCTACATTGGATCCACCCAGATAATAGTCTAGGAAAAACTTCATTTCAAGATTGTGAATTCCATTTGTAATGTCCCTTTAACCAATGGAAAGCCAGTGCAAGAGATTAAGATATGAGTATCTTTGAGAGGAGAGGGCATTCTTCTGTCTACCATAAGAACCGTATGATTTAACACTCTGCCAGCAGGCACAGGAGATATGAGATCTCTGCCTCTAATGGAGTGGGGACTGGGATCATGCAGACAAATCAGATTTTCCACCTTACAAATGGTGGTCCTCATAGGTAACTCAGTAAGAAGCTAGCTCAGCTAAGGCCAGCAGCTCAGGCTTCCCGATCCAGGTGACGTCTGACCTAATTCTGAAAGGTCAGGATGAGTTAGCTGCAGAAGTGAGAAAGGGAATTTTAAGCAGGTCAAGTAGCATATGCAAAAGTACAGAAGAGTGTAAAAACAGCTCAGCAGTTTTCACAACTAATAAAGTGTTGGGTTGTGTTGCTGGGCTTGGGAAGAGATGAGGCTGAACCTAATGGCTCAACTAGGTGATGCGAGATTTTTTCCTGTAGTAGGTTCTGTTCTGGGCTCAAGGAACAAGGAAGTTAATTTTTTCTCATATAAATTAGCAGGTTGGGATTAACACGTATATACTACTATATATAAAATAGATAACTAATAAGGGCATACTGTAATGCACAGGGAACTACACTCAATATCTTATAATAACTTACAATGAAAAAGAATCTGAAGAACATATGTATGTAGAAGCTTCCCAGGCGGCGCTAGTGGTAAAGAACCTGTCTGCCAGTGCAGGAGACGTAAGGTTCAATCCCTGGGACAGGAAGATCCCCTGGCGGAGGGCATGGCAACCCACTCCAGTGTTCTTGCCTGGAGAATCCCATGGACAGAGCAGCCTGGCGGGCTACAGTCCATGGGGTCGCAGAGAATGTGACACGACTGAAGTGACTTGGCACACATGCACACATGTGTATGTATATATAACTGAATCACTTTGGGGTACACTTGAAATTAATACAACATCGTAAATCAACTATACTCCAATAAAAACTTGAAACAAAATGCTGCTTCCCAATATTCATGGTGTTAGGAAAGTATGTTCAACTCTGGTTAAGCAGCCAAATGTATTTTAATCTACCTTTTTATTAGACACTTCTAATGATAAAAGCAAAAGAAGCTATAAAGCTAGAATGAAGATAAGCAATTGATCATCTCATGAAAATATTAAAGACAATATCTAGAAGAAGATGTATAATATATTTTTCATAAGATTCAATATAGTTCTGTTCTCTTACCACTAGCCTCATGAAAATTTTAGTGAGATTTTCATTAAGAAAAAAAAAGATTACTGTGGTAAAGACCCAAAGGTGAATTGCTAAGAAATTTGAAACAAATGTGATATTATTGAACCATTTCACACTAAAGAGCTTGTAAAACATGTATTGCCCTGCTATTATGGAAATTTTATCTGATTTTTATCTTTTGAATATGGACTAATCCCCAGCTGGTACTTATTTCACTGGCTGACAAAAGAAATGGGAAATATATCTAGAAACTCTGAGGGTCCCTGGATCGAGGTAGAATGAAGGTTTGAAGTGACTAAGGTTTGACAGGTAATTCCTGGGCAATGTCAGGAGTCACAGACAAGCAGGAACCAGACTGTAGGGGCTATGGTATTTGGACATGAACTTGGAACTCTTTCTACTCAAAGTGTAATCCAAGGAGCTATAGTAGCGCAGGAAGCCAGCTATGCCCCACCCCATCAAAATCACATTTTAACAAGCTCCCAGGTGAGTGAGTCATACTGATGTTTGAGAAGCACTGCTGTAGAGATCTGAAGACATTAAAGGGTTGAAAGCAAGGATATCAAAGAATCATATTTACATTTTCACAAAATCATACAGTTGGCGGTGAGAGGAGAAGACGCAGTGAAGGGAAAGGTGATGTTGGAAAGAATAGAGGCTGGGAGAAAGGTAACTCAGGGATGATAAGGCTTTGGGCAAGGATCATGACCATGCTGATGTCGTATTAGCTGTTGGCAAGAGGGATGGTGTTACCCACACTTTCTGACTTGATTGATGGAGGCAGTTAAAACAAGGGAGACAATGACGCTGCCTTTGGCCACTGTGAATCTGAGGAGGAGATGAAACACCCAGGTGCTTAAATTCACCATCAGACACCACAGTGGCTCTGATGTTCAGAAAGTCCTGGAGAATGGAAAAGGAAGCATCACCCAGGGAAGCAGGAAAGACGGGAGAAAGGATTCAATATTGTGTGGAAAGCTGTCTCAAAGAAAAGTCAGATCAGACAAACACTCAAGTATATCCTTTGGATTTGACATTTTGGAAATTTCGGTGAGCTTCTTAATTTATTTATATGCAAAAAAAAGTGGGAATGAATTGCTGAAATTAGGAGAAAGTGAAGAGAAATGAAATAGGATGCATACAGGAAGTCACTTAAAAAATATAATTCAGGACAAGTGGACTTGTCGTAGCAGGTGTGATTTTAAGGACTCTTGTGGAAACAGACAAGCCACTTGAAAAGCAGGGTGCCTCAGTAAAATACTTATAAGAGCCAACTGAAGCATGGGGAGCCCAGAAACGAGAAGAAAAATGGAGAAAATGGAGATCAGAGGTGTTAGAGGTGTGATGATTTTTACAGAAAGAAAGCAGAGAAGAATGCTGGAAATAAGTGATTGAGATGGATGACTCTTTTAAACTGTGGCCATTAGGACTTTCTTCGATTTTTGTGCTATTTCATTAACAGCACAGTGTTATGGAAATAGACCTGCCACTGTCTTGCTTAACTAATAGCTTCCACCGCTGGCTGTTGATGCTCCACAACGTGTTCAATCCTTTCTATCTTGGTGTATCTATTGGACGTTTCTGACATATGTTTCCCATGGGGTTCATGTATGTTGACTTATAACTGTGCCCACTTGTTTTAAACTGGTAGTCATTTAAGTTCAGGCACAGTCTAAAAGAGCTATATTTTTACTCCCCGCCCCCACATTTTGTGGTTTTGGTGTTGTATGCTACATCTGCATGTCTATCCCTTGTTTACTGTAGTTGCTTTTACAATCTTTTGTCTTTTAAGCTTCATATTGGCTTACTTAAGTGGTTGGTTCTCAGTCCTTATTATGTTTTTGTCTTTTTTTTTAACTGGGATTTTCCCTTTATATGAATTCTTACTTCATTTCCACTTGGAGAAGACTTTTAACATTTCCTTTAGGGTTGATTTAGTATTGATGAACTCTTTTAGTTTTTGCTTATCTGCCAAATTCTTTATTTCTTCTCTTCTAAATGATAATCTTGCTGGATACAATATCCTAGGTTGTAGGTTTTTCTGTAGAGAAATCAGCTGATAGACTTATGGGGATTCCATTGTATAAGCCGCTTTGTTTTTCTCTTGCTTCCTTTAAAATCTTCTCTTTTTCTTTAACTTTTGCTATTTTAATTATGGTATGTTTTGGTGTGGCTCTATTTGGGTTCATCTTGTTTGGGACTCTGTGCTTCCTGTACCCAAATGTCCATTTCCCTCTTCAGGTTTGGGAAACCAGTTTCCTCAAATACATTTTCAGTCTTCTTCTCTCTCTTCTTCTTCTGGGACCCCTAGGGTGTGAATGTTGATGAGTCTGTGTGTGTGCTCAGTCGTGACTGTCTCTTTGTGACCCCATGGGTGAATGTTGATACAGTTAGTATTATTCCAGAGATCTCTTAATAAACTATTTTCATTTTTTTAAATTTGTTTTTCTTTTTGGTGTTCTGATTTGATGAATTCCATCACTGTGTCTTCTAGGTCATTTTTCTGTATCACTCATTCTGCTAGCCATTCCTTTTAGTGATTTTTGATATCAGCTATTGATTACCAACAAAGGTCCGTCTAGTCAAAGCTATGGCTTTTCCAGTAGTCATGTATGGATGTGAGAGTTGATCCATAAAGAAAGCTGAGTGCTGAAGAACTGATGCTTTTGAACTGTGGTGTTGGAGAAGACTCTTGAGAGTCCCTTGGACTGCGAGGAGATCCAACCAGTCCATCCTAAAGGAGATCAGTCCTGAATGTTCATTGGAAAGACTGATGCTGAAGCTGAAACGCCAATACTCTGGCCATCTGATATGAAGAATCGACTCATTGGAAAAGACCCTGATGCTGGGAAAGATTGAAGGTGGGAGGATAAGGAGACAACAGAGGATGAGACGGTTGGATGGCATCACCGACATGATGGACATGAATTTGAGTGAACTCTGAGAGCTGGTGATGGACGGGGAGGCCTGGTGTGCTGCAGTCCATGCTGTCACAAAGAGTTGGACACGACTGAGCGACTGAACTGAACTGAACTGAATTGACTTCTTCACTTATGATTGAGTCTCTTTTATATTTTCTAGTGCCTTATTACAATTTTCATTGTGTACATCTACTCTTTTCCCCAGTTCAGTTAATATTTTTACTGCCAATGCTTTGAATTTCTTGATCTGGCGAATTGTTTATTTCTAGATCATCATTTATTATTTTCAGGGATTTTTCTCTTGCTCTTTCAATTCAGAGTAGTTCCCCTGCCTTTTCATTTTACTTAACTTTCTCTGCCTCTAGGCATTTAGGTGAAACAGTTACTCATCACAGTCAGAAGGGAGTATTCTTATGCAGGAACATCCTTATGCAGACTGCACATGCCCAGTGCCACTGGGGAGGCGGGCTGGATCTGACATGAATGCCAAGGCGTGTCTTTTGTCAGGGGGCTGCTGGCAGCTCTCGCCTTGGGGGTAGATGAGCTTGGAGATGGAGGAGCTGGAGCTGGATATGAGGTGGGACATTCCATCTGCTCAGTTGCTGTCACTGTCTCTTTAGAGGCAGGAGCTGACCCCATGTTACTGGAGCAGAGCCCTGAAGTTCAGGCCCAAGCTGGCTTTATTCGCCTTTAAGTGTGTGTTTTCTCCTCTGCCCACACTGGGAGCCCCCCACTCCAGAGTGCTGAAGTAAGTGGGGCTTGTGTCAGCTGCAGACACAGCTTAGGTTCAAGTCCCCTTTATCCCTCGCAGAGACCACCATCCCCTGCCTCCCCAGCCCTATTGTGAAGCCTCAAGCCATGACAGGTGGGGCCCGCCTAGACTGCCGGCCTGTATAAGGAGACGAGCTGTGATAGAGCAGCCACTGTCGGTTGGAGAGCTGGGCTTCTGAGGAGCTGCTTGACAAAGTGCCAACAGTGGCCCCCACCGCCCCACCCAGGCTCTGCCCCGGGACCAAGGTGCTTCTGCATCTGTTTGAGTTTGCTCCAGGTCATGGTCACCCCAGCACCGGGGCAGCACTGTGACATGGGGTGAGCGGGGCTGGAGCGTTTGCTTGGCTTGGGCTGGGGGTACTCGCCGAGGTGGTCACAGGAGACACAGCAACCCCAGAGCGGATTTCTCTTCACCCTGCCTGGAGGCAGGCCAGCACACCGGTGCTCCTCACTAGCAGACTCCAGGCTCCAGTCTCCCCACATTTCTCTTGTTAGTCCCCGTGGTCCTCCAACCACCCAGGGGGGCTCTTCTCCCTTGCATAGAACCCCAGGACTGGGGTATCCAATCTGTGGTTCTTACCACTCATTCCTCAGAGCTATATCTAGCAATATTTACTCTTTCAATCAGCTTCTCAGGTGACTCAGTGGTAAAGAATCTACCTGCAGTTCAGGAGAAACAGGTTCAATCCCTGGTCAGGAAGATTTCCCTGGAGGAGGAAATGGCAACCCACTCCAGTATTCTTGCTTGGGAAATCCTGTGGATAGAGGAGCCCGGTGGGCTACAGTCCATGGGGTCGCAAAGAGTTGGACATGACTTAGCGACTAAACAACAACAACACTTTCAATATACAGAGGTTTCCTGAGATTTTCCATGCAGTCCATTCCTAAAGTTCTCTGTGTTTGTTTTCCGGAGCTGCCCTAGCAAAGTATCACATGCTGCATGGCTTGAACAATGGAAATGTATTTTCTCATAGTCTGAAGTCTAAAAGTCTAAGATCAAGGTGTCAGTAGGGCTGGTCTCTTCTGAGGCCTCTCTCCTTGGCTAATAGGTAGCTGTCTTTTCCTTCTGTCCTCATATGGTCTTTTCTCTGTGTGTGTCTGTATTCAAATTCCCTCTTCTTATAAAGACATCAATTATATTGGACTGGGACCCACCAGAATGGCCTCATTTTAGCTCAATTCCCTCTTTAAAGACCTATCTCCAAATACAGTCACATTCTGTGGTCCTAGGGGTTATGACCCCAACATAAAAATTTGGAGGACACAATGCATCCCATCTATAACATTTCGGCCCTGATTTTTTTTTTTTTTTTCCAAACTTGAGATCACTTTGTTCCATCCTGACAAGTAACCAGTTCAGGGATAGTCTCTCTGAATGACTGGGTCATAAAACTCTTAAGTGTGACATTTTACATTTTCATTCTTTAGCATACAAATGATACAAGCTTTGCAAAAGCTTGTATATCATCATCACCATCACTGCTTCATCTAAGTATGTGAGCATCAACAGAAGTTGGGAAATTAAAATGAAGCATGAATGGGATGCTACTTTGTAACAAAGAATTGTACTCATCTCAGTCTCAAACATTACAATTTAAAAAAAAAAAACCCAGAAAACTTCTACTTAGCTATTAAATTTAAACTAAAATATTCAAAACATAGCACTAGTCTATTGCATTCAGTCCTGATATCTACTCAGTAACTTAATTTCAGCCCATTATTGGGTTGTGACATCCAGTTCCTAAACTGTTCAAGGAAAAACAGAGGGTTCCTTTTGTCAAATAATTGTCCAGCTCAGGGCTTGGTGTGCTTTTTCTGTAAAGGACCACAGAAAATGTATCTTAAGCTTCTCTGGTCACATGTGGTCTCTGTTGTATTTTTCTCTCTGTGCTTTATAACACTTTCATTCTTAGCTCAAAGTTCGTACACAAACAGACCACAGATTGAATTTAACCAGCAGAGTTCTAGGCAATTGCCCACTTGGCATGTGCTTCCTTTAAGCCTTATAGAAGCAAATACCGTAGTAAGATAATCTAATCTAATTCCTCCATTCTGACTTCAGTTCTCTTTTTACAACCTCTGGAAAGAATTTACACTTTAAAGTAGATTGTCCAACTTCTTAAGAAAAATTTCCTGATCACAAAACACAATTACTTAGCAGCTATTTTCTAATTTCAAGTTAATAAATTGGCGATCTGAGTTTTGCAATCTCTGTGTGTGTGTATTTGTGTGTGATGTGTTTGAAAAGCTTTAGCTTGGAACTAGACCTTGGAACATGGTTCCAATGGTTACTCCATCCTGGGTGGTCCATCCAGGAAAGCAAGCAGCATACCTTTTCCAAGCACTATCCATTTTCGATAGGGACAAGTGATTGATAGCTGAAATGACTGAATGGCTGAAATCTGACAGAGACATTGCATTCTTGATACCAAAAGGATAGGTTCCATTCCATCCTACTTGTTGGTCCTTTTAGAAATCATTTTACTTCTCTACCCATATCTTTGCACACAGGCTGTCTACAAAGATGGCTGCTAACACATTTTCTGCTCTTGTACCCGCAGACCACTTGCCCCACCAAGAGGCAGAATCCGTTTCCCCAGACTTGGAATCTAGGCAGGCTCAGTGAGTGGCTTTGACCAGCATGAACGACATGGTGGGAGTGATGCTGCACTAATCCCAGGCTTTCCAACATCTGCTTTTGCTCTCGTGGGCTCTAGCTCCTGTGTAAAGAAGCTTACTCTGTTGTTGTTTGGTCACTAAGTCATGTCTGACTCTGCAACCCCATGGGACTATTATAGCCCACCAGGCTCTGTCCATGGGATTTCCCAGCCAAGAATACTGGAGTGGGTGGCCATTTCCTTCTCCAGGGGGTCTTTCCCACCCAGGGGTCAAATCCAAGTCTTCTGCATTGGCAGGCAGGTTCTTTACCACTGAGACACCTGGGAAGCCATAAGCTTAGTCTAAGCTACTGAATAATGGCAGACCACGTGGTGAGAACCAGACAGCCCCACCTGAGGTCCAGACATGAGTGAAGACATCTTGGGTGTTCCAGTCTGAGCTAAGGGCCTGGTTAAGTGCATCTAACTATGTAATCACTATGTGGGCAGCCAAGCCAATCCATCTCACACCATCACAGGAAATAAGAAATTACTGTTTTAATCCACTAAGCTTTAGTGTGGCCTGTTTCAGTACAGTAGGCAACTGAAATATACCATGTCTTCTCTCTCTTTATCTTCTCTTCAGCAGAAGGCCTCACATTCTGCCCCTCCCAGCATCAGAGGAGAGCAGAACGGAGGAGCAGGTCACTCGGAAACCTCCCCAGGGGATCCTGATACTCCCCTCTCTCAGTTAAGGGTAGTTTCGGCTGCAGCTAATAGACAAAGCCCTGGTTACAGTGGCTTAAATGACGTGGAAGTTTCTCTCTTATGTAAAAGCTAGATGCACTTTGTGAAATAAATGCTCAGAAACAGTGTAGAATGTCACAACATTTTCCTTCTTTTTTAAAAAATGAAGTATCCTAATATCTTTTTAAAATTTAATTAATTTATTTTATCTATGGTTGTGCTAGGTCTCTGTTGCTATGCATGCGCTTTCTCTAGTTGCAGTGAGTGGGGGCTCCTCTCTAGTTGTGAGGCATGGGCTTCTCCTTGTGATGGCTTCTTCTGTAGCCAAGCGCAGGCTCTAGAGCTCAGGCTCAGTAGTTGTAGCTCCCAGGCTTAGCTGCTTCAAGGCATGTGGGATCTTTGTGGACCAGGGATCGAACCTGTGTCCCCTGCATTGGCAGGCAAATTCCTAACCACTGGACCACCAGGGAAGTCCCACAGTGTTTCCTGCTTTGGTCAAGAATATGCCTTTTCCAACTTAGTAATTCTACAGCTTTATCTGTTCCCCGATTGACACTTTAATTTCAAATAGTATTTAAGATTGTTCACTATATTAAAAAAAACTGAAATGCCCTGAAATCTTACAATACATACATGGAAGAAATTTCCTAAAAACATACAACCCATTAACAATTATGAGATATGAAGTTCCAATAAACTTTCCTAAGCTATCAACAATTTCTTAAAAGTTCAATCAAGTCTGTCAGAGAAAAGAATGAATGGTTTTGTTTCCAGAAAACTGGATATGAAAATAATTTTAATTTTCTTATGAAGTGATCAAGGATTATACAGTAAAAAATGCTAGATGTATTAGGGACTTAATTATAAGAGACATGTTTCTTTTTGCATTTGGGAATGTTGGTACTTGTCAGTCTTTTTTATTTCATAATTTTAGGTGCTATCTTTCCTCACTCTGCATGCCAAGTCCCTTCAGTCTGACTCTGTGTGACCCCATGGACTGTGTCCCACCAGGCTCCTCTTGTCCATGGGATTCTCCAGGCAAGAATACTGGAGTGGGTGGCCATGCCCTTCTCCAAGGGATCTTCCCAACCCAGGAATTGAACCTGTGTCTCTTACATATCCTATTTTGGCAGGTGGGTTCTTTACCACTAGCGCCACCTGGGAAGCCCCTCTCCTCGCCCTAACCAATGTTTATTTTCATACCTAATTTTATTAAAGAAAAAAAAACTCTGTAAAATTTGAATGCACCTCTGAACACTAGAAGAAAACCTCCATCAGTTCAGCCAAATAAGGCTAGCCTGTTGTCCCAGGAGAACAACAGCTTCCTGTTACGCTATATCGCTGTGAGGCTGAGGGTCCAAGATGGCGCTCCGGACCTGCAGACACTTGTTTACAAGAGCTGTAGCTCTAGAAAGCAAGGCTCCCAGGCTGTGTGGACCGTGTATTATATTATCTGGGGATGGCCTATCTATTGGAAAGCATTATTTTGTTACTATTCTAGGGATTGCTCAGGTCTCTGACAGGGACAGTTCTGGTCTGTTGAATTCTGCCTTCTGTCAGAGCAGGTGGAACCTCCCTGACATAGGTTCACAGTCAGCCGTTTCAGTGGCTACCCCGGCTGTGCACTGAGGTAGGTTGTGTTGACCAGTTGTGCCAAATGCCCTGATTTCTACCTCTGCACTCCTTAATTTGGGTTCCAAACACTAGTTACTTGAACACAAAGATGGGCCATCTTTAGTCTTTTTTTTTTCCTAGCAAAAAAGTGAGTCTTAGATAAGTTATCTTGTTTTACATTTAAATTTCGTCTATAAGTACATCTTTCCTCCCATGAACAGTGAACTTGGTTGTATTTACCTTCATTTTCCTTATTTACTCTTTAAAATAAACATTTCTTTACAATAAAAATGTATAACCGAATCGTTTGCTGTACATCTGAAACTAAAACAACATTGTACATCGACTATACTGTGACTGCAGCCATGAAATTAAAAGACACTTGCTCCTTGGAAGGAAAGATATGACAAACCTAGATGGTGTATTGAAAAGCAGAGGCATCACTTTGCAGACAAAAGTCCGTATAGTCAAGGCTACTGTTTTTCCAGTAGTAGTGTATGGATGTGAGATTTGGACCATAGAGAAGTCTGAGCTTCCAAGAATTAAGCTTTCGAATTACAGTGCTGAAGAAGACTCTTGAGAGTCCCTTGGACTGTGAGGAGATCAAATCAGTCAATCTTAAAGGAAATCAACCCTGAATACTCATTGGAAGGACTGATGCTGAAGCTGAAGCTCCAATACTTTGACCACCTGATGTGAAGAGCCAGTTCATTGGAAAAGACCCCGATGCTGGGAAAGATTGAGGGCAAGAGGTGAAGGTGATGACAGAGGATGAGATGGTTGGATGGCATCACTGACTCGATGAGTGTGAGCACACTCCAGGAGATAGCGAAGGATAGACAGCTGGCCTGCTGCAGCCCACTGAGTCACAAAGAGTTGGACACGACTTAGTGACTGAAAAACAACGTACTCCAATATAAAATAAAAACTTTAAAAACTGAAAAAACATATATATTTCTCTCAAAGCAATTCAGTTTTAAGCAGAGAAGAAAAAGACATGTAATAATCAAGAGTAATCACTACACAAAATAAGCTCTCCCTTTATTTAAGTGTATGTTCCCTGGGCAGTATCTCAACTCCAAATATGTTAGCAAAATGTTTTATGTATCACCTTCTAATTAGGGTTCAGGAGGTGGTTCTCCCAGCAAATGAGAAAAATATTCTTTCATTTTGACATTGCACCATTGTTAAATTTATGGAGTGGGAGAAAGCATCTGAAATAAGTTTTCACCATTCATTAGTATTCATGACAGGAACTGACCTGAACTTCAAGATTTTTAAAATAACCTTTAAAGAAACCAGACATTGAAATGTGCTTTATTTTCATTTGAAAGGTACACAAATGATGTTTTTCTGAGCTGGCAATTTGTCTTTTGAAGTTTTGTTTTTCCTTTCCTTTTGGAAGCATTTTCTCAAGCTTTAAAATCTAATTCTAATTGCCTAAAGAATCACATTACAAGGTAAAAGGAAGAATTTAATCCAGAAGTTATTTTTTAAATGGAAAAATGTAAAAGCTTTTACACTGAACCAGTTACATTTTCTTTTCAGGTTTAACACTTTATCTTCCCTCTCTGTTGGTAGACATAAATCATGCAAAATTAGATCATGATACCCTTTTATTCTTAATAGAATTTAGATCATTTCACAATATAATCACCCTATTTTACAGAAATTCATCTAGAAACATGTTTCAATGTCAGTGCTGTCAATTCCTGTCCATTCTAGTTACTTTTATAGTTGTAAATTAATTAGCAGAAGATTTAGATGTTTTGGACACCTTTTAAAATATAAAACTGTATAGTCTATGTTTTCTCACTATCACATTAAATCTACTTTTAGAAATAATAATAGAAATAATTAATTCTGTTCATCAAAAAATAGTGGTCTAAAGTTTAAAATTTTTTTCCAAGCCAGTTTCCTCAAGTATACAATGTCAATCTGATCATTGATTATCTTCCATTTCATATCTATAAGGAGCCATCTTAATCATCGAATAAATAATTTTTTATTTATGATGTTTTTTTCCTAGTCTCATGCAAACTCTTTGCCTTTGTTCTCATGCAAACAATAAGTGCATTTATGGCCAGTTTGGCAAGAACCTCCATGTCAGATAAACATGACCTTTGGGCCATCTATCCCAAGCCTGTCTGATCTGCTCAAATCAGGGCTCACTGATGGGGCAGCCAAAGTCGTCTTTTTAAAAAAAATACTGATTCATTTATTTGGCTGCATCAGTTCTTAGTGCCACAGATGGGCTCTTCGTTGGGTGCAAGGACTCCCTAGTTGTGGCGCTTGGGCTCCAGAGTGCAGGGGCTCAGTAGTTGTGGCGTGTGGGATCTTAGTTTCCCAACCAGGGATTGAACCAGCGTACCCTGCATTGCAAGGCAGATCCTTAATCCCTGGACCAGGGAAGTCCCCATTCATGTACTCCTGTTATATTTTGTCTTCGGAAGCTTATCCGTTAGGACTCTTTCCCAGCTTGTAAAACCTGAGATGCACGGTCTTACTTACTGCTCATCTCTCTTCTACTAGATATTCTAGAATATCTAGTCTACTAGACTTGTCTGTTTTCTTTATGTGTATGTAACTTTTCTCTGTGCTATGGCTTTGAAGAATACCAGTTTCTTTTCCTTTCTTTTTACATAGACAAAGTAGGTTTCTCCATTATCAATCTGGGAAACCCTACATCTTGGCTTTCAAAAACCTTCCCAAACACCAGTCCCTGCCCTACTCCTCTGTCTCCAGCTTCTCCCCATCAGACTGATCTGCTTCAGCCTGGGTGATCTCCCCATTTTGGGAAGGGTGCCTTTCTCCCCACAATGCCGAGCCATCTCTCGTCAATTTCCGCATCCAGACCTTGTTCCCCTCCCCTCTGCCCAACCAGCCTTCAAGCTCCAACCTAGTTCCTTCCTTCCTTCTTTAAAAGGGCTTTTTCTTTTTTACTCTGTTTATTTATTTGGCTGCCTTGTGTCTTAGTTTCTTAGTAGCATCATGTGGGATCTTCCTATGCAACACACAGGCTCTCTAGATGTGGTGTGCAGGGTTAGTTGCTCCATGGCTTGTGAGATCCTAGTTCCCTATCCAGGGATCAAACCCTCGTCCCCTGCTTTGCCAAACAGATTCCTTACCACAAGACCCTCAGGGAATTCCCTAGAAGGACTTTCTTGACTATTCCTGCTGATTTGTAGCTCATTCGTTTCTGAATGGTTCCATCATTTGTTTCCAAAATTTCCCATTTGTCACTTGATTATCAGCAATAATCCAACGTATTTTCTTTTTTTTTCCAACATATTTTCTTATCTCCCCAAGGAGATTACGTATTTTTTGGAGAACAGGGGCCAACATTCAGGCTTCCCACCCTTTCTTCCCATTGACTTTAGCATAGGGCCTGCCCAAGGGAGGACCTAAAGAGGTCACCTCTTGGCCAAATGAGTGGCAGCTTCTAGCACTGGACTCTACTGTCTCGTAGATGGGCATTTGCCTGGTGCTGAACTGAGCTTCAGAAAGGATAGCTGATTCACTGGCCACACAGTCTTCTGTTTATGTGTCTAGTTTCCTGCTATCCTTATCAATAAAAATCTAGCAGTTCACATTTGATGGAGACGTTTTTTCCAGTTCAGCAATTCTCCACTCCTCTCACCATCTCTAACCTTTTAAAAACTTCTCTATCATTCTGCTTCCCCATGAGACAGCCTTGTTTTAGTGACACCCATTCCTGGCCTCTGTGTTTTGCAATATCTGGTAGACAGATCCCTTTTCTCAGTACTGATCATACAGGATGAGGTTGACTAACTTTTTCTATAAAGGGCCAGGGCAAAAGTATTTTAAGCTTTGCGTGCCCTGTGGTCTCTGTTGAGACCGCTCAACTTTTCCATTGGAGCATAAAATCAGCAATAGACAATATATACATGTATATGTCACAAATGACATGGCTGTGCTTCAACAAAACTTTTTATGAACTTGGGAATTTGAATTACATACTATTCTCATGTGTGATAAAATATCATTTTTATGTTTATAATCATTAAAAAGTGTAAAAAAAATTCTTAGCTGGTGGGCTTTACAGATACAGATGGTGGGTCAGACTGGGCTTGCCAGCCCCGATATAGTATATCAAAGTGCAGCTTAGACATCAGCCAGGGTAATTTAATTAGAGGCAAAATTGGCTTGAACCCAGTTTCAGCTTGCGGAATTTCAGAGCTGTCCCTAAGATTCCTGTCTATTCTTAGTGAATACAAGACTCCCTCAAACCTCTTGGCTCCTCCTTCGTCATTTCAGGCTTCTACTCTACACCCTGCCGACCCTTCTATGAAATAGAGCCCCTTTACTGAGCAACTCAAAAAAGTCCCCACCCACAGAGCCCTCCTTGAACAAAACAGACTTTACTGAAGATTTTAGAGGAGAAATTTGCCACAGGTCTAAGCTATATCTAATGGAATCATGACACTGCACTTTAAAAAATGATTTTTTTGGCCATGCGGCATGTGGCATCTTGATTACCCAACCAGGGATCCAGCCTGCATCCCTTGCATTGGAAGCACAGAGCCATAACCACTGGCCCACCAGGGAAGCCCCATGACATTATACTCTTAAAAGGTGGTTCTGTCACTTTACCACTGAGTTCTATTCCCACCCCACCCCCGATAAATATTATGTCTTCTTTAAGAAGACTGGGAGCTTCCCAGGTGGCACTAGTGGCAAAGAATCCACCTGCCAATGGAAGAGACGCAGTACACACAGTTTCAATCCCCGAGTCGGGAAGATGCCCTAGAGGAGGACGTGGCAACCACTCCTGTATTCTTGCCGGGAGAATTCCATGGGCAGAGGAGCCTGGCAGGCTACAGTCCATGGACCTGCAAAGAGTGAAATATGACTGAACACATATAGCACATTAAAGGACTGGTTCAACTTTTTACAAAAATGGTGCCTTTTTTCCCCTCTTGAACTTTGGGCATTCATTTGTTCATTCAATTTGTGTATCAAATTTATTTCTTGAATGTCTAATACAGTTCAGTCTGAAGAAACTTTCCACCATGAGGAAAATGTTCACCACTCAACATAGCGGCCACCTGTGACTACTGAACACTTGAAAGTATCTCAAAAGACCAAGGAACTGAATGTTAAGCTGTATTTCATTTAAATGAATTTAAATGTAAACAGCCGCACATGGCTACTGCTATCAACCTGAACAGCACAAATCTACTAAGTGCAGGTCGCTAAGGTTCCCTTCAAGGCTCTATTAATACTCAGTTCCTAAAACTTGGCACAAATCTGGGACTGGGCTTTCACTGCCAGTGTGCAAGATTTAATTAAAATTCCATGGTTTACCATGGCTGCCTTGTAATCAATAATGTTTAAAGCTTTCACTCTTCACTTTTGTCATATTTGAAGAAATTCCCTGGCTTTCAAGGTTCTCTTCTATTTTCCACTTCAGTTGCACACAAAGGCAAAGGCTTTTCCCCCCAAGGGCGTATTCCTCACACAGAACATATCTTCAGCCATGTGTCCAAATGCTATATTGATTCCAGCTGTTTCTTTACCAAGTTCATAGACACAACAGCTGGTCTTTGTTTTTAACACCTCTCCGTTTAAGCAAAATATTTCATTTTAAATACTGCTTTAATATGTTAACATGAGGACGATCCATATGGAAACTATCCTATGGAAATATTGATAGTTTGTACACAGGAGGATTGATCTACCTGGATTAGGAAGGTTTTGAAATAGCACTAGGACATTTCTCAAAAATGTCAAAGAATACTTTTTAATCACTGCAGATAAACACAGTCCCTTTGGAAGTGAAGCCAAGCTTTTGGCACCGTCCCAAGGATATATTGAACCTGTGTTCTATAGCAAAGTTGGAATCTATGTTACCATGTTACTTGGAACCTTCTACCTTCTGCTAGAGAGGGTAGTATTCAGATCCATATGGATCTAGGAGAAGTTTGGGTCTATAACCCTAGAGACTAAATTAGCATAGGAATTCATTCCAAAATTATGAATCAAAACAAGATGGTACCTAAGAGGGCCAGCGTTTTCAGGAGACCAGTTATCTCTAGTCTTTCCTCGTTGTTTGAGTCACTTCGCAACTGGTAGGAGTGTAGGGTTCAAAATGTGAGACATTGAGAGCTACTTTCTAGATTAAAGAAAGCTGAGCACTGAAGAATTGATGTTTTTGAACTGTGGTGTTGGAGAAGACTCCTGAGAGTCCCTTGGGCTGCAAGGAGATTCAACCAGTCCATCCTAAAGGAAATCAGTCTTGAATATTCATTGGAAGGACTGATGCTGAAGCTGAAACTCCAATACTTTGGCCACCTGATGTGAAGAACTGACTCATTGGAACAGACCCTGATGCTGGGAAAGAGTGAAGGCCAGAGGAGAAGGGGATGACAAAGGATGAAATGGTTGGATGGCATCACTGACTCAATGGACATGAGTTTGAGTAAACTCCAGGAGTTGGTGATGGACAGGGAGACCTGGCATGCTGCGGTTCATGGGGTTGCAAAGAGTCGGAGATGACTGAGCGACTGAACTGGAACTGGAACTTCCAGATTAAGACAGATTAGACATAGGCAACCAATTTGGGGTGGTCCAGTGGTTAAGACAGGGCTTCCCAGGTGGTTCAGTGGTAAAGAATCTACCTGCAATGCAGGAGACACAGGAGACACAAGTTCAATCCCTGGGTCAGGAAGATCCCCTGGAGGAGGGCATGGCAACTCACTCCAATATTCTTGCCTGGAGAATCCCATGGACAGAGGAGCCTGGTGGGCTACAGTCCATGAGGTCTAAAAGACTAAGCGCAGCATGCACGCAGGCAGTGTTAAGACTTCGCCTTCCAACACAGAAGGTGTTGGTTTAATCCCTGGTAGGGGAGCTAAAATCTCATAAACACCAAAGCCCAGAAACCAGAACATTAAAGACAACAATAGCAATATTGTAACAAATGCAATAAAGACTTTAAAAATGGTTCAGAGCAACAACAAGAAGGCTTTAAATAAAAAACTAACCAATTTGGATCTTGTCATATAATAATCACCTAGCAAATGTTAATTCCCTTTTCCTAGGTTTTACTCCCTGGCTTTTGAGATTTCAGTCACTGCAGACGTGCCACATTGAAAGTTACTCTTTCCCAGGGATGCTGTGACCAGATAACCTTCATGGAATAGAGGTACCCTGGAGGGACTGTGAGTCAGTACAGAGGTGAGCATTAGCTCTGACCAGCTGCTCTAAACAAGGTCACAATAGTAGGAGATGGTATTGTTCTCTACTGTAAGAGCTGCAAACCCAACACACAAAAAAATCCCTACAGAAGACGTTCCAGGAAACATGAGCCCATTAAAAACCTCTTAAATACAAGAGGAAATAAGCTACCATAACCAAGATTTAGCAGAAACAGCAAACTGCAGAAGTAGAGGTTTGGTATTGGAGATATTTGATACCGGAATATAAAATAAAGTATTACTATGCTTAAAGTAATATGAAAAGTATTGAGAATATGAGTTGGGCAAAGAGACCGGATAAAGAGTCATTACAAAATGACTGGATAGGGTAAAAAAAAAATAAAACTTTTGGAAAATAAAGAAATATATAATTATTGAAGTGAGAAACTCCACAGATAAAGGAGATTTGTGAACTGGAAGCTAAATAGATCTGAAGAAGTTAATTAAATTAGAGATAAACAAGATCAAAAGATATAAAAGGAAGGTCTCTAGTATGAAGTTTTAACTATATTCAATCCAGAGTTTTAGAAAAAGAGAATAGCATAGAGGAAAGGAGATATCCAAAAAGACATTCAAAATTTCCAAAATTGTGGAAAGACTCAAATTCTCAGATGCAGGAAGCCCCCCCAAAATTCCAAACCAGATAGTCTGAATGGAACATTTGGGAGAAGCCCAGACAGGGTGGACTTCAGATGGATTAAACCTAAACATGAGACAGAAAACTTGAAGGGACAATGAATGAACAGATGCACTCAATTATGAAGAAAATATTACTTTATTTCATGATCAAATATTAGATGAAAAGTCTCTTGGCAAAAAAAAACAATGAAATTCTAACTGCATATCTGCATAAATCTCACATAAGTAACTGTCAATGCGCCTTTCATGAGAAAGTCCTGAAAAAAATTTTTTAAGTTAATGACAGATTGACAAAGTTGTAGAAATACAACTGGGAAAAAATTGGCCTTCCTAAAATCTAAATTTTCAGTGGTTACAGATCAAGAGAATAAAAAGTTGTGAAATTAGCTATGAGGAATACTAAAAAATGAGCATTCCTATAGGACAGTGAGAATCATAAAGGAGAGGGTCAGCAGATGAGGAAATATCAGGACTAAGGTAAATAAGATAGACGGCTAAACACCTCCTCTAGCCATGCCCCTAAGGGTTCTAGGAATTCGCCATGAGACAATGCTGGAAGGTATTATAAATACCACTGTGCACAGTGCTTGTAGTTTGTAGTGAAGAATTATGCCCAAGCTAATTCAGAGTAATGTGTTTATACTTCTTATTCCATATGGTCTCCATTAAGTTATCCTCAATTACTCCTTTTGTGATCTCTATGAAGGGTTGCATGAACGAGCGTCTCTAGTACCAAGTTTATATCTGATTGATCTCAGTTGGTGTGTTAACCAGACCTTTGCTTTCCTGATGCTTTGACATCTTGAGACCTTGCTGACCCTGGTGGGGCTACCCAGAGATAGCAAACAACTCACCTGTGAATGAATGCACCTTTCCTAAGGAAACCAGCCAATCCAGAGCCCAGACCCCCAAAGCACCTCCTTTATCAGGGTCTCATACTCTGGGCCACTATCCACCTGCTTTAATCACCCAGGGTCAGGTGTCAGACAACCAGAGACGGCCCCTATACCCCCAGAGTCTGCTGATATTATTCCAACTAGTGAATCCTAAGCCAGATCAGCTTGCCTCACCAGTTTCTTCTCACAGGAACTAAAAGAAAGGCTCATGCCCACATTTCCCCCTGGCTCCCTCTGTCTCCTGATTTGACCTGGCCCATTCCCGTGTGGCCCCTCCTGACACAGCATGGCCTCTCCTCTGAGAATCTATGAGTATAACAAACTCCCTCCTCCATGCCCTTGTCTCAATCTGTTGGCCTTGCCATGCCTGAATTGTAATGAAACCTGTATTCCCTCATGAGCGATCAGATTTTGGTACCCTAGGTGGGAAGACGAGGTCAGAAGCTCTCTTGACTAAATGCCTCCTTGGCCAAGTATACTCCTCTCTGGGTGTGTGATACACATTTCTAAAGACCTTGGCAGCCTTCTTTCCACACTGCCCCTAGAAGAAAAACACGTGATCTGGCAAATGCGGTTATGCTGGCCACTCAGTAAAGAATCCCTGTGGTAGGGTGAAGTGGATGAAATATAATTGTATTCAAGCTTCTTCTGTAGCCAGGGGAGGGAGCAAAGAAGGGTGCCTGGGACACAACCCCATTCAGGGCTGGCCAGTGAGTGAATGTATAAGAATGCACCTGAGGGGAGGAAGGAACGGATGCAGTCAACAAACCAAAGTCCAAAGTATTACACCAACTAAGGGTAAAAATATTTAAATAAGAGAAATATAAGGATTCTCTTCTCCGCATCTTCTACAGCATTTATTGTTTGTAGATTTTCTGATGATGGCCGTTCTGGCTGGTGTGAGGTGATACCTCATGAGGTAGCTGTGATTTGCATTTTTCTATTAATGAGCGATGTTGAGCATCGTTTCATGTGTTTATTAGTCATCTGTATATCTTCTTTGGAGAAATATCTGTTTAGGTCTTCTGTCCATTTTTTGATTGAGTTGTTTGTTTTTCTAATATTGAGCTGCTTGTATGTTTTGGAGATTCATACCTTGCTTTGGGAAACCTCTTGCACTGTTGGTGGGAATGTAAATTGGCATGGCAACTATGGAGAACAGTATGGAGATTCTTTAAAAAACTAAGAATAAAGCTACCATATGACCCAGCAATCCCACTATTGGGCATACACCCTGAGAAAAATGTAATTCAAAGACACATGTGCCCCGTGTTCATTGAAGCACTATTTAAAACAGCCAGGACAAGGAAGCAACCTCTATGTCCATCAACAGATGAATGGAAAAACAAGTTGTGGTGTATATATATATATATATGTGCCATGAGTTATATTAGTATTAACCTGAGTGGAGTGAATTCAAGTCAGTTGAACTGAGATTGGTGAACCTACATCCTGTTATACAGAGTGAAGTAAGTCAGAAAAAGAAAAACAGATGTCATATATTAATGCATATATTATAGAATTTAGGAAAATGGTACTGATAAACCTATTTCCAGGGTGGAAATAGAGACACAGACAGAGGACAGACTTGTGGACACAGTGGGGGAAGGAGAGGGTTGGATGAATTGAGAGACATAATAAAACCTATACATTACCATATGTAAAATAGCTAGTGCGAAGTTATGTATAACATAAAGAGCTCAACCCAGTGCTCTGTGATGGCCTATAGGGGAGGGATGGGGGAGTGGAGGGAGGTTCCAGAGGGAGGGGATATAGGTATCCTTAGGGCTGATTCACATTTTTGTACAGCAGAAACCAATACAACATTGTAAAGCAGGAAAAAAGTGTTAGTTGTCACTCAGTCGTGTCCAACTCTTTGCAACTCCGTGGACTGTAGCCTACCAGGCTCCTCTGTCCTTGGAATTTCCCAGGTAAGAATACTGGAGTGTGTAGCCATTCCCTTCTCCAGGGGATCTTCCAGACCCAGGGATCAAACCTGGGTCTCCTGCATTGCAAGTAGGTTCTTTACCATCTGAGTCACCAGGGAAGCCCCTGTAAAGCAATTATCCTCCAGTTAAAAAAAGGAAAGAAATATGAACCACTCTCATGGGCAAGATGGAGACTTGAAGGGTGGGACAGAAAAAAAATTGTATGTCTCGGTGTGATGCATGTTTGATTTTAGATATTTTAGGAGACAAGGAGCCCAAGTTAGATTGGAAGATCCCACTGGACCCCCTCCTCCCTTGGCATCACATAACTAGGATTCCTGCTTTCCTTCTAGACCCCAGGGACCCCAGGAGTCAAGGGATCAGAGGCAACAGAGCAGTTTACCCACTTCTCCTCTGGGAGCCAGGAGAAACCTGCAGAAGTAGCAAGCCCTCCACCATGAAATGGGACAATTCTGAAAGCTGTCACAGTGGGGCTGGCCTGTCATTGTCTCTGCAGGGAGCAGCAAGGCCTTGGTTTCCTCATCAGTCACCTCTGAGGCTTGTCGTTGGTAGAGAGAGGTCTGCAGTGCGGTGGGCACACAGCCAGGTCCACAGAGTGCTCACTGAGAGTTATTAATATCGATCACTACTATCGGTGTAGCATTTCACAGATGGAACTGCAGCTTTAAGAGACGCTGCCTAGGTATCTATTTCACACGTGGTGGTGTATATATGTCCATCCTAATCTCCCAGTTCGTCCCACCCTTTCTTCTCCCCCTGTGGCCACATGTTCATTCTCTATGTCTACATAATTATTCCTGCCCTAGAAATATGTTCATTTGTACCATTTTTCTAGATTCCACGTATATGTGTTAATATGCAGTATTTGTTTCACTCTTTCTGACTTAACTCTATATGACAGACTCTAGGCCCATCCACATCTCTACAAATGACCCAATTTGTTCCTTTTTATGGCCAAGTAATATTCATATGCATATATCAGGACTGATGCTGAAGCTGAAGCTCCAATACTTTAGCCACCTGATTTGAAGAACTGACTTATTGGAAAAGACTCTGATGCTGGGGAAGATTGAAGGCAAGAGGAGAAGGGGATGACAGAGGATAAGATAGTTGGATGGCATCACCAACTCGATGGACATGAATTTGAGCAAGCTCTGGGAGTTCCTGATGGACAGGGAAGCCTGGCGTGCTGCAGTCTATGGGGTCACAAAGAGTCAGACACGACTGAGAGACTGAACTGAACTGATAAATATATCACATCTTCTTTATTCATTCATTTGTCGATGGACATTTACATTGCTTCCTTGTCTTGGCTATTATATTAATATATGCTATAAAGCACAGGAAGCTCAGCTTATTGCTCTGTGGTCACTTAGATGGGAGGGATGGAGGTCCAGAGAGAAGAAACGTATGTATACATACAGCTCAGTTCATTGTACAGCAGAAACTAACACAATGTTATGAAGCAATTATACTCCAATTAAGCATAAATAAACTAGAGTAATAAAGCAGTTGCCTAACTCTCCAGGGGCAATTGTTGGTAAATGGCTGGGCTGAGTGGAAATCCAGATCTGACTCGCCAGTCCATCCACCCATCACTATGGGACTTCCTCCCAAGCAGCAGAGACCATTTTCTTTGTGAGGCTATGCTGAGACCTGAGCGACTCAGCCTCCTGACTCCCACCTTCCTTTATTCCAGTTCTATGCTCACCAAGTAGCCTTCTGATCCTCCCCAGATCCTGGTGGCAAAGGGGGTGCTCTTGTGACAGAAATGTGGGACCAGGGATTGTCCTGTCCATGGATCTCTGGACTAATAAATTGACATTGTCACATAAAAGGATTTGCTTGGCTTTTTGTTTTTCATATTCACTCAAGTCTGATATTTCTGAGAGCACTGAAAAAATTCAGATCTGGACCCCAGGGAGCTGGTGCAGAGATATTGGCCACGGTGCCCATAACAAGGACTCATCACACCACATACACACTGTCCTCTGGCCTGGTCAGTCTTTCTACCTCATCCCTCTCAATCTGTCTCAGGCAACATGGAATTCTTCTGACCAGGTCCCAGTTTATTTTGCTTTCTATGTCATTCTATGACCTTAATGTGCATCAGTGTTAATACTCTTCTCAACACTGAAATAATTTTCCATCTCAGCAGCTGTTCTTTTCACTTTAAAGAGAAATTTTAAATGTGACCATGATTCCTGGCTTTTCACAATGTATAAACTTTCTCAATATTATTCATAGGAAACGAAGGTTACACTTCTGAGTGAGGGCAAAAGGAAAGGAAGGCCTCTAGAGGAGTCCTCCAACTCTTGGGAGGAAAAAAATGAGTATTGAGTTAAATAATGTGATTTATTTGCTTTTTTCCAAGTTTGTGAGAATATTGGAAATTATTGTCTGTCATTGGAGGTCCCATCGTAACTAGATATTCTTGTGCGCTTAAGTTCGGGCCTCAGATGAGATGTATTGGTAAAAGGAAGATAGCAGATCTGCTCAGTCTTCTTTCAGAGAAGGTTTTCTTTTCTTTTTCTTTTAATTTTTTTTAGAGGAGAGAGGCATCCTTTGCAGTTAGCTCTGGCACTCCACATGGCAATGGTAGGCAATATATCACTGTATTCAGAAATTAAAAAGAAAGATCCTCTGTGGGTAAATGAAAAAAAAAAATAACTCATGCTCACCTACCCTGTCATAAAAGTGATAATATAAAGCTGTGTCCCTATCTAAATGTATTTAAAAATCCAGACACTTCCCTGGTGGTCCAGTGGTTAGGATTCTGAGCCTCCAAGGCAAGGGTTGAGGATTCAATCTCTGGCTAGGGAACTAAGATCCCACTTGCCGTGTGGCATGGGTAAAAAATTAAAATTAAAAAATACAATAAAAATCCAATCTTCTTGCAGATACATGAGGGTCATTATTTTTACTTTACAAAGTTAATTCTTCCCAGGAAGATTGCTTTAAAGACTGAATGTTGGTTTATCTGAAATAACACAGAAAAAATACACTTAAGCATAACTTTCGATACACCTTTCCTGTGTCCTGTACTTACATTCCAGCTGAGTGACACATTTTCTTGTTCCTAAATCTGCCATCCTGGTTCACGCCTCTGGGCCTTTGCACAGACTGATCCCTTCACCTGCAATGCCCTCCCCCACATTCTACCAATACTTGGGCCATCTGATTCAAAGAGCAGACTCACTGGAGAAGACCCTGATGCTGGGAAAGACTGAGGGCAGGAGGAGAAGGGGGCCACAGAGGATGAGATGGTTAGGTGGCATCATTGACTCAATGGACATGAGCTTGAGCAAATTCCAGGAGACGGTGAAGGACAGGGAAGCCTGGCATGGTGCAGCCCATGGGGTCTCAAAGAGTCAAATGCAATTCAGTGACTGAGCAACAACATTCTACCTGTTGGAATTCTGTTAGAATTTCCAGGCCTTTTCAAACTTTCATACCTACATGACACTTATATTGGTCTTTCCCTCATGTCTTTTCACAGTTTCTGTTTGTGTTCACTGTGAATGTATTTTCTGCCTCTTAATGATAAGCTCCATGAGTAAAAGGAAAATGACTTTGTACTACTCAGTGCTACGAGACTAATTCCTTGTCTTGCATAGAACATTCTCACATTTCCCCCCAGGTATTACTCACAGCAAAGGAGTATATGCTTCCATATTGCTTTAGGATAAAATTTCTTTGAAGCTGTGCTTTATCTTAAAAATTCAAGTAAATTTTACATTCAAATCTATCATATAATATTAGTCATTTTCATGAAAAAATGTTTAAACTGACTCCTGTGTAAAATTTTGATCCTAGAAACTGCCTCACAGTTTTTGCTTTTTAGATAGTCAGACTTCCCAGCATGTGGCCCTTGGGATACACATTTCTCAGTTTAAAAGGGTACAAGTAGAAGCTTTAAAATTTTTATTGAATTGAATTAAACAAGTGTAACATAATGGAAAGTGAGGTATTTGTTCAAAATGCCAAATAATTGAAAAAATACAGTCAAGACTGATAAAGGCCACTTGGCACATCAAAAGTTTTTACCCTAAACCATAGTTAATTATATTACTGAATGTGGTTTATTTTATGGCAAAGATAATAGTAGTAATGACAAGTTAAGGGTGGTACAATAGACCTCATAAAGGCCACTTGGCATTAGGAAGCCTAGAATAATTTTTCAGAGAATTATTCAAAATAGCAAAAGAGGGACTTCCTTGGCAGTCCAGTGGTTAAGACACATTCATTGCAGGGGAACAGATTCAATTCCTGGTCAGGGAACGAAGATCCCACATGCCACATGACACAGCCAAAAATAAACTTAAAAAAATAAATAAAATAGAAAAAGACCCCCAAAATGCTTTGGATTCACATTTGCTGATGTTTTCTCCTTCAGGTCAACTTGTGAAGTGATTAACATCCAATTCTTCTGAAAACCCACCAATGTAGACCATCTTGCAATTTCTCTTTGTCAGTTATTTTAGCCTATGAGCTTCTAAATCCATGTTCATTTTAAGATTATATTAGAATAAAAGCTGATAAGACTGTAAAAGTAACTGACAGGCATGCACACTAAGTCACTTCAGTCACGTCCAACCCTTTGTGACCTCATTGGCTGTAGACTGCCAGACTCTTCTGTCCCTGGGATTCTCCAGACAAGAATACTGAAGCCATTTCCTTCTCCAGGGGATCTTCTTGATCTAAGGGATTGAATTTGCATCTGTTACGTCTCCTGCATTGGCAGGAGTGCCATTTGGTAAACTCAAGTAACTTTATCTAGCCACTGAGGAAGTAAGATTCAGTTTTAATGGGCATGCCTCATAGAAATTTCTAAAATGAGCTGGGAAAATACCATATTAACAAAAAGACTTAGGATAGAAATAAATTGCTGAATTTGAGCATATAAATAAATAAAACACCCCTAACTCTTACCCTTCCTGAAATAGATCATAATGCTCAGGCTCTTGAAGAACTCACTCCCCAAACAACATTCTAATGGCCCCAAAGATGCTAAATACCTCCCCAAGTAAATGTCTCTAAGATGACATAATAACAATGGGATCTAGTGTAATCAAGAATTCACCGGACTCTGGGAAAATGTGTTCATGTAAGAACAAGATGTTCTTCATTGTAACCTCCAACTACAATCACATCCATAATGATAAAGGACATTGTTAACCAAACAAAGCCACCTGAACACAGATGTGACCTGTTCCCTTTGCATTTTGTATATTTCCTAACAAGATCCTTATTAATATCTGTTGAATGAAAAGTGAAGTCGACCCGCACAGACAACATCATGATGGAATTATTTTTCCCTGAGGTCATGCCTCCCTCTCTAGTTCTTAAACTGCTCTTCTAATCTAGCATAGTGGACTTGGGCCATCTGTGAGAAGAGTGCTTTTCCAGTTTTCTCTCCTTGAATATTTGCTTGTCTTTCTCCTTCCTAGCCTGCTTACAGACCCAGGAAAGACAAGATTTTTCTCCATTCTGGCTTTGACTGTGGAATGAAATGCCAGGCGTCCATTTCTCTTTTCTTAATGCTTATCAAACTGCCCTGTTCCTGGGGTCTCTGAAACAGCCGATCTGTCATTTATGGTTTGGCTGTCTTTCCGAAGCTGCCCTTATTTTGAGCATCTTCTGTTGCACTTGCCTGAAATCGTATATAAGCAGTAAAATCCCTGAACTGAGGAGGATCTGCTGCCTGCTGCTCCCTCAAGGCAAACAGCCTCTGCAGGCGCAACTCATCATGGATACGACGATATTTCAGTCACGCTGTGACTGCACATGCAGGTTTAATCAACTTCGATGCAGACGTAATTCACAGTGGATCCCTTTTGTTTCACTTATCATCAGAATGAATACACACAGGAAGCTCATCTAGCCCCCAACATTCATCACCGGCTGCCATATTAAACATTGATTTTATAGTCCCAGGTCAGAAATGATGAAATCAATATCCAACATGGCAAATTGTATTTGATCATGCCTTTTGGTTCAGATTCCCTGACAAACTTTAAACATTTGACGTTGCATTCATTTCACAGATTAAATGTGTGAGATAATAGATTAACATGTCAATAAAGGTTAAGAGTTAATTGCACACGGAACTATGTTAAATTTTAAAGTGAGAGTTATTATTAAATACACAATGAGATATTGCATTATTTTATCACTATGATCCAGTAATTTATTCATTAGTTAATTTGCTGATTATTCTTTTAACATATACAAATGCAATATTTAGTATTTTTTCAGAGAGCTTGAAAATAAAAGGTTAGGTATTTTACATGTGAAAGGATTCTCAAACTGTGAAACTATCATATCTGGAATTATTTTTTGTATTTCAATTAATTTACTCATCTGCAAAATGTTAGGCACTCACTGTGCTGTGCTGAGAAATATGGATTCACAGATGACTAAGAACTAGCTCCCACTCTCTAGCAATTCATAGTTTAGAGGGAGAAATGCAGGCCCAGAAAAGAAGAAATTGCTAAAGAAGTCACAGAAAGGTGATCTCATCTGTGACTATCTTGTCTCATAGGTGGTCTCCTGCTCCATGGCTAAACAGAGAGGCGGAGGATGCAGAAATCAGAGAGAAGAGAAATATCAACTCTGAAGCAGCTTGAGATGTTCAGGAATGCTGAAAAGTTATGGAACAGGGGTAATAAGCAAAGAAACCAGAAAAAACATGAGGAGGAGCCAAGATGTGGAATGCTATGGGGCTTAGATTTTGTCCTTCAGTCATGGGAAACTACTGGGTGACACTGATGTTAAATAACTGTATGTCACATCAAAAGTTTTTACCCTAAACCATAGTTAATTATATTACTGAATGTGGTTTATTTTATGGCAAAGATAAAAGTAGCAATGACAAGTTAAGGGTGGTACAATAGACCTCATTCGTTTCCACAGGACTCCCTTTGCTCTTGGACCCTACTACCCACACCATCTCTTTGTGCATATACAGATATTGCACTGGATCTTTGTTGCTGCACGTGGCTTTCTCCAGTTGTGGAGAGCAGGGGCTCACAACTGTTGTGAGTCAGCCTTCTTACTGTGGTGGCTTCTCTTGCTGCAGAGCAGAGGCTGTAGGCATGTGGGCTCAGTAGTTGTGGCGCACGGGCTTAGCTGCGTGAGGCAGCTAAGGAATGAGGAATCCCAAGGCATGAGGAGTCTTCTCAGACCCGGGATTGGACCCATGGCCCCTGCATTGGCAGGCAGATTCTTATCCATTGCACCACCAGGGAAGCTGATGCATCATTATTTCTTTGAGAGTGTTATGAGTGCTGGACTCAGAAGACTTGAGTCCAGTCATCATTCAAAGCTTTGTAACCTTGTGAGCTTGTGTAAGCCACTTGGTTTCACTAAGATTTGGTTTCCTTATTTAATAAATGGGGGTGATGATGCCATACTCCCAAACTATCCCAATCTCACAGGATTGCAATGAGAACCAGGTTAAATAATGGACATGGATCATTCTTAAGATGGTAGAGCGTGACACATGAGGAAGGTTTTATCATTAACATTATAATCATCATTATTGGCAGGCTACAGTCCGTGGGGTGGCAGAGCTGGACACCACTGAATGACTGAGCACACACACACATGTTGTTTTATTATTGCTATTTAAAATTTGAGACAGTTCTGAATGACTTAGGAATTTGTCATCAAAAACAGTCTTCTTTTCTGGAGCACCAAGTACGTAGGTAGTTGCTATTTTACAGACATGTAGTAGAAATTTCTGAATTAAGCATCAGTTCTTTGAGAACTGACAAAACAGTCTCTATGCTAATTGACTGAAATGAGTTAAAAATTAAAGGCTCATAACCTCTGATGTGAATGGTGCCCCTGGAATTGTGCTGTGTACTACCTGCTCAATCTTTATCAACACAGAAACGATAAGAGAACAAAAAGAGAATAATGGAAAAACGTGTTTGAAGAGATTTGAATGGGAATTTTCCAGCATTGAAGGACACGGTTTATTAACTCCACGGCACATTCAGAGTACTGAGCGTGAGAAAGATCAATACACTGTTCTGCTCTACCACCAACTGGCTGTGGACCCTGATCAAGATGCTTCAACTCTATAGGTGTGCTGGTTTCCTCATCTATAGCACAAAAATATTACCAATGCTTACCTCAGAGGGTTGCTGTGAAGTGTGAGCTCCTGTTTGTGCTTAGCACCCTGGTACAGAGCAGGCAGTTAAAGAGCATTAGCCATTATGACAAAGAAATCATGATTAGACTTAGAGCTGATTTGTTACAGGCAGCAAAGAATTTCAGGGGCAATACACTAATATTTTCCAAGTGAGAAAGGGACAATAACTATCAACCTAGAATTTTGTTAAACTTAGGTAAATTATTATTCAAGAATGAGATTCAAAAAATAGACATTTTCAGACCAAAGCTATGTATTTTTTAACCCATAACCCCACTAAAGGATTCTTAAAGAATGCACTATTCAAAAAGAAATGAATTCCTAAGTCTTGAATTACAAGAAACAAAATTCATCGCAAAAAGAGATTAAAGTAAGTCTTAAATTAGCTACTGAAAATACAACTTCTACTATTTTTTTGTGTCAAAAAATTAAAAGATAAAAATAACAGGAAGGAAGGAGTTGTTCACTGAACAGCTGAAGCATGCTGTGGCTTGTATCCTATTCAGGGAAAATAATTGAAATACTGAAAAACTCTAAGTACTGTTTGAAAAATATATAGTTAAATATTTATATTTAAAAATTAAAGGTAATTTGTCATTCATAAAATACAAGCCAAGGCTTCAAAATTGAAAGAGGGAAAACTAAAACTAAAAATAAAGATAAACAAAAAAATATGAAACAAGATGGTCGAAATAAGACATTATTGTTGGCAATAGCACCAGTCAGGAAACAGCATTACCAAGAGGAGAATGGATAAATAAATGCTTTTATCAGTCACTTCTCAAAGGCTAACAATAGAGTTGGTCATGTGAATAAACTGAAACAGCAGGTATCAATCTCAGGCTAAACTGAAAGGAAAAACAAGTTGCTAACCATATATCGAGTATGAAAACATTTACCTAAATTTCTAAAGTATACAAACATGGGAGAGGAAGAAGAGAGGAGAACTAAAGTTGACTAACAATTTTGGTTAACATTTTGGTTAATATTTTGGTTAACATTTCCATGTGTTAGTAATTTTTGTCACAATTTTTCGGACTTCTCATTTTATGAAAGCTTAAATGGTTTTGTAACATCTCATGTGCCTATTTGACAGTAAGAAGAAGATATTTTAATAATCCCCAAATATTTGGAAATTTAATACACAGTTCTAAATAATAATACATGGGTCAAAAAAGAAACATCAAAGTTCTACAATATTTTGAACTGAATGAAGGTCAAAATTTCCAACTGTAAATAAGCAGTATTTTGTTATTGTTATTTCATTGCTAAGTGGTATCCCACTCTTTGAGACCCCATGGACTATAGCCCACCAGGCTCCTCTGTCCATGGGATTTCCTAGGCAAAAATACTGGAGTGGGTTGCCATTTCAAATGACCATTTCAAAGATATAAGGTTCATACAGAAAAATCAATTGTATTTTTACATACTAGTAATATTAAGAAATTATCCTTTCCCCAAAATCCAGATACTTAAGTATAAATTCAACAAAACATACACTGTTTCTCCATACTGAAAATTATAAAACACTGATGAATAAAATCAAAGAAGAACTAGATAGTTAGAGACATATGCCATGCTAATGGAAAGTTCAATATCATTAAGAAGTCAATTCTTGCCAAATCTATAGATACAAGAAAATCCTAATAGAAACTCTGACAGAATATTCTTTAGTTAGCAAAAATTTGATTCTAAAATTTATATAGAAAGGCAAAGAAACAGGAATAGCCAAAATAATTCTGTCAAAGCAGAACAGAGTTGGAGAATGAATGATACCTGATTTCAAGATTTTTTTCCTATAAAGCTATGGTAATTAAGATAGTGTGATAGACGTCTAGTTCCATGAAACAGAAAGTCCAGAAATAGACTCACTCAAACATAGTCAGCTAACTTTTAGCAATAATGCAAAGGCAATTAAATAGAGAAGCAATAGTTGTCCAGCCATAAAGAAAGAAAGGGACACCAAATAGATTATGATTCTAAATATAAAATATGAAACTATAAGACATTCAGAAGAAAAGATAGGAGAAAAGCTCTGTGACCTTGAACTGGGGAAAGAAATCTTAGCTATGACTTCAAAAGCATGACTACAACAAAATGATCAGACTTCACCAAAATTTTAAAACTTGCTCTGTGAAAGACACTTTCAAGAGACTGAAAAGAAATAGATTGAGAGAAAACATTTACAAATCGCATATGAGGAAGAACGTGTATTCAGAATATGAGAAAAAATATTAAAACTCAACAATAACAGGAAAGTGAAAAACCCAGTTTAAAAATGGGCAGAAGATTTGGATAAACACTCTTCCAAAGAAGATAGATGGATAGCATCAAAAAGATACTCAACATCATGACTCAACAGGGAAATTCAAGTTAAAAGCATAAGATACTGTTACACTCATAAATTAGAATGGCAAAAATGAAAAAATAAAACAGAAGGCAGTATCAAATATTAGGGAAGACCAGGAGCAGATAGAATCATCATGTATTGCGGGAAGGTGTGCAAAACCATTTCTTCTCTAGAAAATGGTTTGGCAGTTTTTTAATAAAAGCTAAACATACAGAAACCAAACCACCTTTCAGTCTCACACCTGGATATTTTACCCCAGAGAAACTAAACAAGTTCATACAAAACCATGTATGCTATGCAAAAGTTGATAGTAGTTTTATTCATAATCACCAAAACCTGGAAACCATCCAGGTGTCTTTTGATTGCTGAATGGATAAATACACTGTGGTACATTCACACAATGGAATACTACTCAGCAATCAAAATGAATAAACAGGTAACATGATGGAGGAATGTTACATTGGTAGTGGTTGAATCACTAAGTTGTGTCCAACTCTTGCACCCCATAAACTGTAGCTCTCCAGGCTTCTCTGTCCATGGGATTTTCCAGGCAAGAATACTGGAATGGGTAGCCATTTCCTTCTCCAGGGGGATCTTTCCAACCCAGGGATCGACCCCGGGTCTCCTGCATTGCAGGCAGTCTCCTGCATTGCAGGTGGATTCTTTCCTGAATGAGACACCAGGGAAGCCCTATGCTAAGTTAGGAGTCAGCAAGCTATTCGGTCTGCAGGCCAACTCCAGCCACACCTAGTCATTTATGTGTTGTCTGTGGCTGCTTGCGTGCTACTATATCAGAGTTAAATAGTTGCAATAGAGACCATATGGCTCACAAAACTATTTCCTACCTGACCTTTTACAGAACAAGTTTGCCAATTCCTGTGCTAAATGAAGGAAACCAGACATGAAGGGCTACATATTCTGTGCTTCCATTTATATAACATTCTGGACAAGGCAGAATTACTGGAATGCAGAACAGATTGCTGATTCCCAGGGGCTGGGCTTGGGTACAGGGAGTGACCATATAGGATGAGCTTAAGGACATTTTGGAGCCTGATGGAATTGTTTTGTTACAGTGGTTGTTACATGACTCTAGGCATGTGCCAAAGCTAACTTAAGTGAAATAACTGCACATCAGTTATTTAAAAAAAAAAAAAAGTGAGTTTTCCTGTATGTAAACTAAAACCTAAATTTAAAAAAATGGGGGCAGAAATGAATGCTGTAAAAATGGCTCATGTGTGAGTCTGGACTTCGGGGTTGCAAATCGCAGAAACAAATGATTCTATTTTTGTTTTTTAAATTTTTGGGCTGAGTTGCACAGCATGTAGGGTCATAATTTGCCCATCAGGGATGGAACCTACACCTATCTGCATGGAAGCACACACTGAACCACTTAACCACTGAACAGCCAGGAACGTCTAGAAGCCAATGATTTTTAAGCAAAACAAAAAAAGAGAGAGCTAATTGACTGCTCAGGTATCCCAGATGAGCTCCTGTGATAGATGACAGACGGGCGGCAGGGCTTCAGGAACCAGAGCTAAGAGACAGACCTGGAGGTCACTGGGGCCATTCTTTCTCCACATCTGGTTTTCGGGTCTTCTACTTGTGGTCACCCTCTCCTACTGATCTCCTGTGGCAGGGGAACCTGTCCCCTGGCAATCCTAATTTAGCAGAGAGAAAAAACTTTTTTTCCTCTGTGTGTTTATTAATTTATTTATTTTTAAAAAATTATTATTTATTCTTTATTTAGCTTTTTTGTGGCTGTGCTGGGTCTGTTGCTTTGCGGGCTTTTCTCTAGTTGCAGCAAGCATGGGCTACTCTTCTTTGAGGTTCAAGGGCTTCTCATTGCAGTGGCTTCTCTTATTGTGGAGAACAGGCTCTAGGGCACTTGGGCTTCAGTATTTATGGCTTCCAGGCTCTAGAGCACAGGCTCAGTAGTTGAGGTGCTCGGGCTTAGGTGCTTCATGGAACGTAGGCTCTTTCTGGACGAGGGATAGAACCCACGCCCCCTGTATCAGCAGGTGGATTCTTAACCACTGAGCCATTAGCCACCTCCTCTGTGTGTTTCTTTAACAACTCCAGGGAAGGGGTTGCCCTGCGTGGACAAGGACACACTTTGATCAATATAGTTGCCAAAGTAGGAAACGCAAGAGGATTAATTAGCTCATCCTAGCCCTGTGTTTTGAGAAGAATGGGATTGGCAAATTTGTTGAGAAGACAAAATCCAGTCGCAGGCTCAGTCAACTTCATTAACCATACAGTAGTCAGACTGACACAACCAGTATTCTCTTTCTAGCTAGCATCTATTTAGAGTTTCACAGCTGTCTTTCTTACAGTGGGCATACACTACAGGCATTTCAAAAAGGTTTTTAGGCACCCGACCCAAGAGGTCTGGGACTTACAGGACAGGAAGCCAAACTTAATTACTTGGGAAAATATTTATTTCAGGTCCCAGTGTATTTTACTGCAGTATTGCTATTTTAAATAATGATAAAAAAGAAATTTCCTAACGCTGATAGTGTGGCCCAATTAAATGACCTTATTGTGTATATGGAGACCATACTGTGACCATTATGATTAAGCTGTTTTCCTTTGAAGTCCCAGTCTTTAAACATTTTTGGATTTTTTTTTTTAAATCAGATCTAGATAGCCTCTCTTGTTAAAAGATAAAAGAAGCATGATTTTAAAGGTTTTCTCAGGAAGTCATCAATTATGCTGACTGAATTCATCTAGTAACTTTCCTGCCTCTGTGTCAGTGAACCAGAGCCAATATTCTCTGTAAATGAAGAACAGAGGTTCAAAAACCTTTGTCCTTAACGTGCAGTGTATATTGTAGGAAAGTCACTAAGCAAAGTACAAACACCCTTCCAAAGTGAGAAACACACAAGCTTCGTGATTTTGCTTTTCTCTTTCCCTTTCTGCAATGTTGCTCCAAGAGCTGTACCTGAAGGGCTTTGTTACACAGAGAAAGGTCAAGTACACACTAATCTCAAGACCCTAAATTGCCAACCAGTAACAGGAAGAAAAAGAAACAAAAGCTGTCTTGCATTTGCCCAGGCTTCTGGCTCATCCCCCAAGGAACACAGCCTCGCTGCTCAAGTTCGGTTGGTCCTGCACTGATGACTTCTCCCCAGGAGGGAACCGCACAGATCATTTGCCCTCAAACTCATTTTTGCAGCCTGGAGAAGCAAACGCAAACAAGAAACCAGAAAATGACTTGCCTGAGAGCAGCTCCTAACAACTGCAGAGAGGATTTTTGTAATGTAGTCTCAAAATTTTAAACTTAATGTAATAAGTACACATCTTTGCAAAATAACTGGCTGTGTGTATCAGAACCATTTTTGTCTTTCTCAATTGGGAATAAAAACAAAGTATCCATTACTGCCAGATTCTGTCAGTATTGCAGCAGCTGCAAGGAAGTGAATTCATCTGATTTTTTCTCCTGTGCCTTTCAGGGGTATGATCACATATTTTAAATGTTTCTACTGCTCTATTTTGTGAAAAAATATTTGTGGAAAATTCTTAAAGAGATGAGAATACCAGACCATCTGACCTGCCTCCTGAGAAATCTGTATTCAGGTCAAGAAGCAATAGTTAGAACTGGACATGGAACAACAGCCTGGTTCCAAATTGGAAAGGAGTACGTCAAGGCTGTATATTGTCACCCTTGTGGTGACCCAAGGACGAAAGAGCAGATAAAACCAAGGAGGGTCTTGGAATGCAGAAATGGAAAAACCAGACCCTTATCATCCTTCCCTCCCTCATGTTGTAACTATTAACAGATTTCAGGTCCTCCTGAACAGTATAACCTGTCTTCCCTCTTACCCTACAGGGAGAAAGTGTTTGCCTTACTCTCCCCACCCACCCACCCAGTATATGTGCCTCATTCAATCAGCAAATGACATGCAAGACCTCTATCCCACTCCTTGTACCCTGGGTATAATAGTGGACTAAAGTCCTCTGTTCAACGTTGGTTCTCCCTTGAGCTGCCCTGCTGTTCTAACAGCATCTCTCACTCTAATAAACTTTATTTCCCTCTCATTTTATCTCGTGTCTGGAAATTCTTTTCCAACCCATGCCCAGACCATGACAACCCTGCTTATTTAATCTATATGCAGAGTACATCATGTGAAATGCCAGGCTGCATGAAGCACAAGCTGGAATTAAGATTGCCAGGAGAAACGTCAATAACCTCAGACAAGCAGATGACACCACCCTTATGTCAGAAACTGAAGAAAAACTAAAGAGCCTCTTGGTGAAAATGAAAGAGGAGAGTGAAAAAGTTGGCTTAAAGCTCAACATTCAGAAAACTAAGACCGAGGCATCTGGTCCCATCACTTCATGGCAGATAGATGGGGCAACAGTGGAAACAGTGAGAGACTTTATTTTGGGGGCTCTGAAATCACTGCAGATGATGACTGCAGCCATGAAATTAAAAGACACTTGCTCCGTGGAAGAAAAGCTATGACCAACCTTGACAGCATATTAAAAAGCAGACATTACTTTGCCAACAAAGGTCTGTCTAGTCAAAGCTATGATTTTTCCAGTAGTTGTGTATGGATGTAAGTGTTGGACTATAAAGAAAACTGAGCACCCAAGAATTGATGCTTTTGAACTGTGGTGTTGGAGAAGACTCTTGAGAGTCCCTTGGACTACAAGGAGATCCAACTAGTCTATCTTAAAGGAAATCAGTACTGAATATTCATTGGAAGGACTGATGCTGAAGCTGAAACTCCAATACTTCAGATACCTGATGCGAACAACTGACTCACTAGAATTGACCCTGATGCTGGGAAATATTGAAGGTGAGAGGAGGGGACAACAGAGGATGAGATGGTTGGATGGCATCACTGATTCGATGGACATGAGTTTGAGTAAGCTCTGGGAGTTGGTGACAGACAGGGAGGCCTGGCGTCCTGCAGTCCATGGGGTCACAAAGAGTTGGACACAATCTAATCAATCGCCGGCCCAGGGTTGATGCTCGGGACTGGTGCAGCGGGATTTCCCGGGGGGGAGGGAGGAGGGAGGGGGGACCCGGAGGGGAAGCATATGTAAACCCATGGTGATATCATAACAATGTATGGCTAAAACAATAATTAAAAAAAAAAAAAAAAATAAATAAAAAAAAAAAAAAAGAGTTGGACACAAGTGAGCGACTGAACTGAACAAATCTAAGTGACAGATACTTAAAGGTGAGAATTTAAGAAAAAGATTATTAAGGAAAGTCTCAAAATTATCCCATTAAGCTAAGATTACTTTATATTCATATTAAATAATGCTAATCTGGTACAATCAAGTTCAGTAGAAGAAACTGATTCAAGAACTAATCTCCTACTTGTTTTAAAATGTGTGGTAGTGTGAGGGCTGATCAAAATCCTTCCTGTTTTCCAGAATTGAAAAGTTCAGCAATTCTGAGAACAAATGGAACTAAGTACCCGACATTCTAGCTCAAAGGATGATTAGGCATGTTGGAGGTTGGGTTGTGGTTTGCTGGTTGTCTTTAATGGCACAAAGCCTGCATTTCCACCTCAGCCTCTCCTCTATGATTGAGATGAGATGGCCCAGAGGGAGAAGGAGAGGCTGGGTGAGAGGCAAGTTTGTGGGGGGAAACCGAAGAGGAGGCTCAAGCAGTGAGTATCTTCATACCCTCCATCATAAAATTATTTCAGCAATTATCACAGGCTGAAACAAGTACATAATAATGGACAAAAAAGAAATGCAAACAGTGAAAAGTGTGTTGTTAATTTCTGTAACTACAATCATGCCAGAAAAATAAAATAAAATAAAAAATTAACAAAATATTGCAGAAAAAGGTAAAAAACAATAGCTTAATATATTTTAATTATATTAATACATTTCTTGAAGAAAGAAAAAATACATTCCTTCATATTGACCTAGCACAGTAATGAATAATATTACAATTTCTATTTTCAAGCCTTAATGTTTTCAGAACAGATCTTCTTCACATATTCATATTTTGCTGCCTTTGTCCATCTATCTTCCCTCATGGTTGGTTGAAAAACTACTTTATATTCATTTTAATTTCAAAAGATTTTTTCGCATGGTGCATTACATATACAAATAACAGTGAAAAATCTTAAGCAAAGGGTAAGTTTGGCAGAGATTTGTAAAATTTGCATTTCAAAATAAATTCCAAAAATTGCAGTACGGAGCATGTCATTGTTTCTTTGGACTCAATTCTGGCAGCTTTCGAATGTCTCTGTTAGGTAGCTAGAATAGGAAAAAGGAGTTCAAAATAGCAGTGACTAAAAGACAAGGAAATGAAAAAGCCCAAGAAAATAGAACAAAGGAAGGTCTAAGGACCAGAGTGGAACCTCAGGTGAAGCAAACAGCCCTCCTGGCTAGCCCAGTTTACATAGGGCAAGCTCAGGGTGAGAAGAAAAAACGTATAAAATGAAGAGCCCAAAACTGAGCCCCTCTCTCTTTCTCACTCTCTCTCTCTCTTCTCTTCTTTTGCATCAGCCCGCCCTCATGCCTCAAGGATGTATTTTCCTTTGCTTTCCAAATAATGTTAAGCTGTAGCACTGGTCCATCCGTCACTTCAAATTTTTGCTGTGGTGAGACAGAACTGAGGAAATTACATACTCCCCAGATGTCTCCATCAAAAACTTTTTCATTAAAATATCTTCAGCTAGTAAATTCAACATATATTTTTATCTTTTCTCATATAAACTTTCAGATTTTTCTTTCTTCTGAAAAAATCAGAGAAGCTATTTGATCCCTCCCTTTAGAACAAAAGTCCAGTTCTTGGTAGACAATGAGGTGGTTCAGTCCTTTGTTGTTCAGTTGCTCAGTCATGTCCAACTCTTAGTGACCCCATGGATTGCAGCAAACCAGGCATCCCTGTCCTTCACCATCTCCTGGAGTTTGCTCAGATTCATGTCCATTGAGTCAATGATGCCATCCAACCATCTCATCCTCTGTCAAACCCTTCTCCTCCTGCCCTCGCTTTTCCCCAGCATCAAGGTCTTTTCCAATGAGTCGACTCTTTGCATCAGGTGGCCAAAGTATTGGAGCTTCAGCTTCAGCATCAGTCCTTGCAATGAATATTCAGAGTTGATCTCTGAATTAGGATTCAGAAATCCTAATTGAATCCTAGGATTGACTGGTTTGATCTTATATTGTCCAAAGGACTCTCAAGAGTCTTCTTCAGCCCCATAATTTGAAATCATCAATTCTCTGGCACTCAACCTTCTTTATGGTCCAACTCTCACAACTGTACATTACTACTGGAAAAACCATAACTTTGACTAGATGGACTTTTTCTAGCTATTTTTAATGTTTTCTAGTAATACATTAAATAGCAATAGCATCTCTTGCTATTCCTCTTGGCATTCTTCTTTAAATTTTAATTTTTTTCTATGTAAACATCCATTTTCTTATATCTTATTGGGAAGGAAAACTTTTTCTTTACCACCTTAGGACTGTATGGTCAGGGGCTTGCAAATTAATTGGCAATTTAACAGGACAAAAATTGATAGATTAACAGGACAAAAATGTATTACACATGTGGGAGTACTTTACAGAGACACATGGGGATAAAGGTTTCTATACCAGCTTACCCTATATGGGAAGAGGTGCTGAGTTAGAGCATCGAAGGATGGAAGAAGATTCTGATGAGGCTTGTTTACCCATTTTTAAAAAAACTATTCCAGTGCCTAAAGACAGTTGCCTCTATGATAGCTGATTTTTGTAATTCAGGTACAATTTCTTTCTGCTTCTGCTCTAGCTCAGATGTTTTCACTTACCATTTTGGTTGACTTTTGTTCCTTTCAGTGTAACATGGTGTAATAACAGCCTTCTTCAGAATTTCTGGATGTTGATCTTCAAGCAATCATTTTAAAACTTGCTGTTTCACTATATGTTACTTAAGGTTGATTTGGGCTGTTTTCAAATGTTTTGAGGTCTGATTAACTTCATCTAACACATCACATTAGAAAAAAGATAACTCAGAAAAGACATTGCACGTAACAGAGAGAAAATGTAAGCTAATTCTCTTGTGTCCACATTTTCTTTTGGATTGTATTGTACTTTGAAGATTGAAATAAATTTTTCAAGCTTGTTTTGACTCTATATATCCATAATGGGTGTGACATTTAGTCTGGGATGGGCTTTTCACTGTTCAACACATACTCTGCAGTGTTTTCCACCAGTGAGGGGGAAACTGAATGAATGAATAAATGTTTTCCAAAGTTCAAGAAGAACCATGACACTTCCAGAAGAAGAGAACTCTGCAAAAGTTCAGAGTACTTTACATTAAGACACACAGGATTGGGAGTAGTTTTTTGATTGATCCCTGACCCACTGTAAGTATTTGTCATAGTTTCAGCTTTGTCACCATTCAGTTGTTTCAACATCACTTCTGTGGGTTCAATAATGAGTTTTCCAGAAGTAGCAGATGAACCCAAGAGCGGCTCTTTTATTTCAACTTTTCCATCTTCAATATGGATATATCTGACCACTTTGCAAGTTTGATTAGTGTATGAAACATGGAGAATAGTAGCAGAAATGATTCCTAAGCATTGAGCTTTTAAAATATCTGCCTCTATTAAGCGGTATTGATCTCAGCGAGACAGCAGTGAGCGGTGACATGAAGTGAGATTTTAATTCCATGATCAGAAATTAAACCTGAGTAACCTAGATGAGAACCAGGAATCCCAGCCACTGGACCAGCAAGGGCTAGAGGCTGAAAGCTAATTTTTCCTGGATCTTTGCCTCCAGGGAAAAATGCATTTATCATGGAGGCAGAAACTGTAAATGTAGGTACAGAGTTTATTATTGGAGACACAGCACAAGAAGTGGAAGAACACATAGAGAAATAGTTTGTCTAGTTAAGACAGAAGCAAAGAAAGATGCACACCTGGAGAGAAAGGCTGTGGGTGGCCTCTTCATGAGGAGGAGCACAGTAAAGAGGCAGTTAAGGCACTTGGATAGGTCAGCTCTTCTGGGCCTTTTTCTTCCATCAGGCCAATTATCTGGTTTCTTTTTATACACCTGACCTACCCTGGGACCCTCCCCTGGGTGTGCACATATTCCTCAGCCAAGATGGATCTCAAAGTGAAGGCTTCTGGGAGGAGCAAGACTCACTATGGCCTGGAGTTACTCCTTGACTTTGGACCCACAAGGAGCCTTTCTGCCCATGTGTAGTGTCTCCCTTGTCCTAAAAAAGGAGGGGAGTGGAGATCTCTTAATCCTTAACTCAAACAGGGTTTTGCCCCTTTTTGTCCTTCCCAAGAATATCACCTTGACTATTGCCATGACGATTACTGTAAGGTATTTACAAGAGACATACGCTAGCTGTTTAACCTGCTTCTATTGTTACTTCCATTTCAGAGGGCAAACGGGAGACTGATTGTGAATGCTTTAACAGGAACCCAACTATCTCTTGTCTCAGAAAGTGCTAACAGTTGTGAGTGTCCAGCCTGAAGCCCACTTCTTCATGCCCCTGGAAACATAAACAGGAGACCAGTTGTTTATATTTGTATCTAACCCGGAGCCCATCTATCGCCTACATCAGTACCATTGATTTAATGTTTTATTTTCTTGATTCATTCCTTAGTTAGCAATTTAAAAAGACTGTATTTCAACTCTTTAAAGATAGCAATCAAATTCAGTAAAATATTACCTATACAAACTGAAATTTAGACAAACCAACCAGGTATATCATACCTCACAGTTTGCGGTTCTACTATTACACATTTCAAACAACATAAAAACTAAGCGGCTGCATAAAGTAACAGAATTGAAGTTCTTTAGTTCTATTTCTTTCTCTTCACAATTGTTATGCTATCATTATTTGTTTCTTTAAAATTAGAGAATTAAAAGTTCTTTCTTCTTTTCGTTTCTTTAAAATTGAAGTTTAATTGATTTACAATGTTGTGTTAATTTCAGGTGCACAGAAAAGTGATTCAGTTATATATACTTATATATCTTCTTTTCAGATTTTCTCTTATTATTATTACTACAACTTATAAATTTTATTACAAATATTGAGTATAGTTCCCTGTGTTATACAGTAGATCCTTATTGGTTATTTATCTTATATATGGTAGTGTGTATATATGTTATTCTCAAACTGCCATTATTTAATCTTTCCAGGATTCACCTGGAAAGAAGGAATATGTAGTACCATAGTGGTTATGACCAAATTGAACCTTAAAAAAAAAATTGAACTCACTCTTGGCAGGAATGCAAGTAATAGTATTCCTGTGTGTTGAGAGCCAGCTGATTAATGGGGAGTTCTTCAAATTAACTTCCACACAGAATAAATATTTATTAAGAGCTAAACAATAGAGACTTCTTTGGCAGTCCACTAGTTAAGAATCTGCACTTCCACTGCAGAGGGCACAGGTTTGAGGGCATGGATTTAATTAAGTTTTAATTAAATTTAAAAGCCTTTGCACAGGAAAAGAAACCAGAAACAAAATGAAAAGACAACCCTCAGAGTAGAAGAAAATATTTTCAAATAAAGCAACTAACAACAGATTAATCTCCAAAATATACAAAAAGCTCATGCAGCTCAATAAAAAACAGGCAAACAACCGAATCAAAAAGTGAGTGGAAGATCTAAATATTTATCCAAAGAAGACATACAGTGGCTAAAAAGGACATGAAAATATGCTCAACATCACTAATAGAAAAATGCAAATAAAAATTGTAATATGGTATCACCTCATAGTGTTTAGAATGGCCATCACTAAAAAATCTACAAATAATAAATGCTGGAGAGGATGTGGAAAAAGGGGAGCCCTGTTACACTGTTGGTGGGGATGTAAATTGGCACAGCTACTACGGAAACAGTATGGAGGTTCCTTCAAAACCTACAAAGAGTTATCATACGGTCCAGCAATTCCACTTCTAAGCATTTATCTGGAGAAAATCATAACTGGAAAAGATGCATGCACCTCAAAGCTCATTGCTGCACTATTTACAATAGCCAAGACATTGTTGTTGTTCAGACAGTAAGTCATGTCTGACTCTTTGCGATCCCGCAGACTGCAGCACACCAGGACTTCCTGTCCTTCACTGTCTCCTGGAGTTTCCTGAAACTCATTTCCATTGTCACTGATGCCATCCAACCATCTCATCCTCTGTTGCCCCCTTCTCCTTCTGCCCTCTATCTTTCCCAGCATCAGGGTCTTTTCCAGTGAGTCAGTTCTTTGCATCAGGTGGCCAAAATATTGGAGCTTCAGCATAAGTATCAGTCCTTCCAATGAATATTCAGGGCTGATTTCCTTTAGGATTGACTGGTTTGATCTTATTGCTGTCCAAGGGACTCTAAAGTCTTCTCCAGCACCACAGTTTGAAAGCATCAGTTCTTTGGCACTCAGCTTTCTTAATGGTCCAACTCTCACTTCTATACATGATTACTGGAGTAAATCAGAGCTTTACCTATATGGACCCTCGTTGGCAAAGTGATGACTCTGCTTTTTAATATGCTGTCTAGGTTTGTTGCAATTTTCCTTCCAAGGAGTAAGTGTCTTTTAATTTCATGGCTGCAGTCAATGTCTGAAGTAAGTCTGGAGCCCTAAAAGATAAAATATGTCACTGAGCCAAGACATGGAAACAATCTAAACATCCATCAACAGAGGAATGGATAAAGAAGATGTAGTATATCTATAGAATGGAATATTACCCAACCATAAAAAAGAATGAAATAATGCCATTTGCAGCCACATGGATAGACCTAGAGATTGTCTTATTGAGTGTAGTGAGTCAAAGAACAAATATATATGATATCAATTATATGTGGAATGTAAAAGAGGGGTACAAATGAACTTATCTACAAAACAGAGTTATAGGTGTAGAAAACAAATTACAGTTTACCAAGGGTAAAGAGGAGGAGGGATAAATTGGAAGTTTGGAACTGACACATACACCCTAGTATATATAAATTAGATAACTAATAAGGACCTGCTGTATAGCACAGAGAACTCTACTCAATACTCTGTCATGGCCTATATGGGGAAAGAATCGAAAAACAGTGGATATATGTACATGTGTGACTGATTCACTTTACTGTATAACTGAAACTAACATAATGTTGTAAATCAAGTATACTCCAAAAAAATTTTTTAAAGTACACTCCGAATAAGGAGTATAAGTTATAGCCTTTTGTCTATAGCTGTCTTTTGCTTAGATTATATTATTTAGATCTATTATCAGCTCTTCTATGTCATAATCATTTCTGAGGTATATGTAAAAAATATTGCTACTGATTGTAATTATGATACTGATATTTTTGAATAGACAAATCAGTATGGGTTCAAGACTAACCTTTATAATAACACTTTCAGTCACTTAAACACTCTCATGTAAACGCTCATATTGTGAAGAAGGAAATAATAGCAGGCAGCTTGTAATTGTAAATCAGCCCAGGAATGTATCCTGTATGTGTCATCAATCACGTATCTCCGCAGAAAAGTAAATATTTCAGAAGAGACGTTCTGTAGTAAGATCTTTGTACATAATCTTCACTTATTTGTGAATCCCTAGTGCTTAGCAGACATGACTGAGCGACTTCGCTTTCACTTTTCACTTTCATGCATTGGAGAAGGAAATGGCAACCCACTCCAGTGTTCTTGCCTGGAGAATCCCAGGGACGGGGGAGCCTGGTGGCTGTCGTCTGTGGGGTCGCAGAGTCGGACACGACTGAAGCGACTTAGCAGCAGCAGCAGTGCTTAGCGCATAGTAGTTGTTCAATTATTTTTTGAACAGATGAATAAAAATACAAATAAGTGGGGTGAAAAAAAGACCATGCTTCCCCCACAGAGGGCATGGGTTCAATCCTTAGTTGCGGAACTGAGACCTCGTATGCCAGGGGTGAAAAGAGAAAAAGCAATAAAAATATATTCGTTTGAAGCAAAGAAACATCAATAACTGTTTAGAACTTAGACCAACAAAAGATACTTACACAGAAAAATGTTTTGTCACTAATGTTGTTTAGAATTGGTGATATATGGTGATGATCAAAAGCACTGTGATTAATAGTTTATTAATGTATTTTAAATTTTTAAAATTTAATTTTTGTTTTATATTGGAATACAGTTGATTTACAGCATTGTGTTAGTTGCAGGGGTACAGCTAAGTGATTCATTTATACACATACATATATCCATTCTTTTTCAGATTCTTCAGATTCAGTTTACTATTGTTTTTAAATTCTCCACAGGTAATGTACTGCCTCAGTGTCTGCACTGAGGGGACCCCTCCAGCACCCTGTCTTTTTACAACACATGTCTCTAATGATTCTTTAGCCTAGAGAATGACTTTTAAGATCTGCAGTCTTATTTTTAAAAGGGAAACTGGCTGCTTGTTTCCTGAATGAGTGTTTGCTTGGCCATTGGGCTTGATGGCATGCACTAACCAAGTTGTCGCTAAATAAGAGACAGAGAGGTTACACAGTGGTACAGCATGATGGAGGGGCCACAAGTTCCAAGCATATGCCTGTAACTGAGGCCCCAGAGCTGAGTTATGACACTTGGGAAGTTGTTTAGAGTTCATTTCAGTTCAAACACTCAGTCATGTCCAGCTCTTTGTGACCCCATGAACTGCAGCACACCAGGCTTCCCTGTCCATCACCAACTTCCCCGTCCAACACCAAGCTTGCTCAAACTCATGTCCATTGAGTCAGTAATGCCATCCAACCATCTCATCCTCTGTCGTCCCCTCTCCTCCCACCTTCAATCTTTCCTAGCATCAGAGTCCTTTCTAGTGAGTCAGTTCTTCACATCACGTGTCCAAAGTATTGGAGTTTCAGCTTCAGTATCAGTCCTTCCAATGAATATTCAGGACTGAACTCCTTAAGGATGACTGGTTGGATCTCCCTGCAGTCCAAGGAACTCTCAAGAGTCTTCTCTAACACCCACAGTTCGAAAGCGTCCATTCTTTGGTGCTCAGCTTTCTTTATAGTCCAACTCCTACATCCATACACAACTATTGGAAAAACCACACCTTTAACTAGACAGACCTTTGTTGGCAAAGTAATGTCTCTGTTCTTTAATATGCTGTCTAGGTTGGTCATAGATTTTCTTCCAAGGAGCAAACGTCTTTTAATTTCATGGCTGCAGTCACCATCTGCAGTGATTTTGGAGCCCCCCCAAAATAAAGTCTCTCACTGTTTCCATTGTTTCCTCATCTATTTGCCATGAAGTGATGGGTCTGGATGCCATGATCTTAGTTTTCTGAATGTTGAGCTTTAAGCCAATTTTTTCACACTCTCTTTCACTTTCATCAAGAGGCTCTTTAGTTCTTCACTTTCTGCCCTAAGAGTTGTGTCATCTGTGTATCTGATTGATATTTCTCCCAGCAATCTGGACTCCAGGTTGCGCTTCCTCCAGTACAGCATTTCTCATGATGTACTCTGCATGTAAGTTAAATAAGCAGGGTGACAATATATAGCCTTGACGTACTCCTTTCCGATTTGTAACCAGTCTGTTCCATGTCCAGGTCTAACTGTTGCTTCCTGACCTGCATGCAGATTTCTCAGGAGGCAGGTTAGGTGATCGGTATTCCCATTTCTTTCAGAATTTTCTGTAGTTTGTTGTGATCCACACAGTCAAAGGTTTTGGCATAGTAAATAAAGCAGAAATAGATGTTTTTCTGGAACTCTCTGGCTTTCTTGATGATCCAGCACATGTTGGCAATTTGATCTCTGGTTCCTCTGCCTTTTCTACATCCAGCTTGAACATCTGGACGTTCACAGTTCATGTACTGTTGAAGCCTGACTTGGAGAATTTTGAGCATTACTTTGCTAGCGTGTGAGATGAGTGCAATTATGCGGTAGAGTGAGCATTCTTTGGCATCGCCTTTCTTCGGGATTGGGATTAAAACTGACCTTTTCCGGTCCTGTGACCACGGCTGAGTGTTCCAAATTTACTGGCATTTTGAGTGCAGCACTTTCACACCATCATCTTTTAGGATTTGAAATAGCTCAACTGGAATTCCATCATTCCACTAGCTTTGTTCGTAGTGATGCTTCCTAAGGGTCACTTAGCATTCCAGGATGTCTGGCTCTAGGTGAGTGCTCACTCCATTGCAGTTATCTGGATAATAAAGATCTTTTTTATACAGTTCTTCTGTGTATTCTTGCCACCTATTCTTAATATATTCTGCTTCTGTTAGGTCCATACCAGTTTTGTCCTTTATTGTGCCCATCCATCTTTGCATGAAATATTCCCTTGGTATCTCTAATTTTCTTGAAGAAATCTCTAGTCTTTCCCATTTTACTATTTTCCTCTATTTCTTTGCATTGATCACTGAGAAAGGCTTTCTTGTATCTCCTTGCTATTCTATGGAACTCTGCATTCAAACGGGTATATCTTTCCTTTTCTCCTTTGCCTTTCATTTCTCTTCTTTTCAAAGCTATCTGTAAAGCCTTCTCAAATGATCCTTTTGCATTTTTGCATTTCGTTTTCTTGTGGATGGTCTTGATCTCTGCCTCCTATACAATGTCATGAACCTCCATCCATAGTTTTTCAGGCACTCTGTCTATCAGATCTAATCCCTTAAATCTATTTCTCACTTCCACTGTATAATCATAAGAGTTTTGATTTAGGTCATACCTGAATGGTCTAGTGGTTTTCCCTACTTTATTCTATTTAAATCTTAATTTGGCTATAAGGTGTTCATTATCTGAGCCATAGTCAGCTCCCGGTCTTGTTTTTGCTGACTGTATAGAGCTTCTCCATCTTTGGCTGCAAAGAATATAATCAATCTGATTTCAGTATTGACCATCTGGTGATGTTCATGTGTAGAGTCTTCTCTTGTGTTGTTGGAAGAGGGTGTTTGCTATGACCAGTGCGTTCTCTTGGCAGAACTCTATTAGCCTTTGCCCTGCTTCATTCTGTACTCGAAAGCCAAATTTGCCTGTTACTCCAGGTGTTTCTTGACTTCCTACTTTTGCATTCCAGTCCCCTAAAATGAAAAGGACATCTTCTTTGGGTTAGTTCTAAAAGGTCTTGTAGGTCTTCATAGAACCATTCAACTTCAGCTTCTTAAGCATTACTGGTCAGGGAATAGACTTGGATTACTGTGATATTGAATGGTTTGCCTTGGAAATGAACAGAGATCATTCTGTCATTTTTGAGATTGCATTCAAGTACTGCATTTTGGACTCTTATTGACTATGATAGCTATTCCATTTCTTCTAAGGGATTCTTGCCCAAAGTAGTAGATATAATGGTCATCTGAGTTAAATTCACCCATTCCAGTCCGTTTTAGTTCATTGATTCCTAAAATGTTGATGTTCACACTTGCCATCTCCTGTTTGATCACTTTCAATTTGCCTTGATTCATGGACCTAACATTCCAGGTTCCTGTGCAATATTGCTCTTTACAGCATCAGACTTTATTTTCATCACCAGTCACACCCACAGCTGGGTGGTGTTGTTACTTTGGCTCCATCTCTTCATTCTTTCTGGAGTTATTTTTCCACTGATCTCCAGTAGCATATTGGGCACCTACCGACCTCGGGGGTGTCTTATCTTTTTGCCTTTTCATACTGATCATGGGATTCTCAAGGCAAGAATACTGAAGTGGTTTGCCATACCCTTCTCCAGTGGATCACGTTTTATCAGATCTCTCCACCATGACCTGTCCTTCTTGGGTGGCCCTACATGGCATGGCTCATAGTTTCATTGAGTTAGATAAGGCTGTGGCCCATGTGATCAGATTGGTTAGTTTTCTGTGATTGTGGTTTTCATTCTGTTGCCCTCTGGTGGAGAAGGTTAAGAGGCTTATGGAAGCTTCCTGATGGGAGAGACTGACTGAGGGGAAAATTAGGTCTTGTTCTGATGGGCAGGGCCGTGCTCAGTAAATGTTTAATCCAATTTTCTGTTGACTGTGTTCCAACACAGTGGGGCTGTGTTCTCTCCCTGTTATTTAGCTGGGGCCAAACTATGGTGGAGGTAATGAAGATAATGGTGTCCTCCTTCCAAAGGTCCCATGCAGCACTGCTACACTCAGTGCCCCCAACCCTGCAGCAGTCCACAGCCGACCCACATCCCTGCTGGAGACTCCTAGACACTCACAGGCAAATCTGGGTCAGTCTCTTGTGGGGTCACTGCTCCTTTCTCCTGGGTCCTAGTGCACACAAAGTTCTGTTTGTGCCCTTAAAGAGTCTGTTTCCCCAGTCCTGTGTACCTTCTGGCAGCTCTATGGTGGGGTTAATGGCGACCTCCTCCAAGAAGGCTTATGCCATACCCAGGTCTGCTGCACCCAAAACCCCTGCCCCTGTGGCAGTCCACTGCTGACCTGTTCCTCCACAGGAGACACTCAAACACAGTTCTGTCTCAGTCTCTGTGGGGTCTCTGGGTCCTGGTGCACACAAGGTTTGTTTGAGCCCTCTGAGTGTCTCTGGCGGGTGTGAGGTTTGATTCTAAATGTGATTTCACCCCTCCTACCATCTTGTTGGGGCTTCTCCTTTGCCCTTGGATGTTGGGTATCTCCTCAAAGTCGCTCCAGCACTGCTCAGCCACCGCCCCAGCACCTCCCATCTTGCTGGGGCTTCTCTGCCTTTGGACGTGAGGTATTGTCTCACAGCCACTCCAGCACCAGAATACTGGAGTGGGTAGCCTTTCCCTTCTCCAGGGGACCTTCCCGACCCAGAAATCCAACTGGGGTCTCCTGCTTTGCAGGCAGATTCTTCACCAACTGAGCTATCAGGGAAGCCCAATAGTGAGAATTGGCCTCAAAGGAATGGAAACAAGCTGACCCTGAAGCTGAAGGTTAACTGTACTTAAAACAATCAAGATGTCACTGTTCAGACCACTGATGACCAATTTCAAGATGACTGTCAGAGCTGATTGTGCTATTTCTGCATGTAGACCCCTCCCTCAGCTCTTGTCCACTGATTGTTGGGGTAGGGATGGGGGGAAGGTGAAGGGTCAGCTTTTGGACAGGCGTCTGCCCTTCTCCCATCCCAGTTGCTGGCACCCATAATAAAGCAAACTTCCTTTTCCACCAACCTAGTCTCTTTAATGGCTTTTGAGCAGGGAGCAGCAGGTCTCCACCCCCCACTTTCAGTTACACTTTGGCATTAATAACCTTAGGGCTTTGACTTTATCCCCAAATCACCAAAAGTTTCAAGAGTCCCAATGGGAAATTGTTTAGTTCTCAAACTGTCCCCCAAAATAGGTACCTGGTTCCAAGAGGCACAGAATTCTCTCCCACAAACTAGCAGAAAGCTATTGCATTAATCAGGGCAACTTGTCCTCTTTTCAAATGACATGCTTTCCTCTTTTTGTTTTCCAAATTTCCATTATATTCTATTTCTTTTTCTTTCCATTTGTTCTGTTCTGTATTTCCCAGAGGAGTGCTCCACAATTTTCTCATGGACTAGATAATTATCAAGTCGAAATGATTTCTTTTTATGTAAATATCTTTCTAAATTGTTAACATACTCAAGTTTCTCATTTAAATAATGACTAGAAATTGTTAAATTTGAGTTATGCTTGCATAAAGCATTTCATCACTGGAACACTGGAAAATCTTTGGAGGATATTGATTGGATTGCATTAAGAAATTGCTTTTCTTGTTTGTGTTTACAGAAAACAGAATATGCAATTGTGAAAGTGTTTTATCTTTGGACTTATCTCTCTCTAAAAGTTGTAAGGATATTAAGATTTGAAAAAAGATGCAAGTCAAATTTGATCATTGCCATTATTGTCTTGGAAGTCTTTGAAAACATCTTTTTAGAGTTTAGATTTTTATGACAATATATTTGCCACAATTAGGAATAATTGAGAACAACTGAAGAAAGACAGAACTCATAATTCAATTCCTTACTTGCCATCATTAGTCAAACCCCATAAGGACTTAAAGGTTCTCGTATGTTTGTGATTCCTGATTTAAATACCCATCTGAATTCCCCTCTTGGATTTTGTCAAAATCACATTTCTCTAAATGTCTTCAGACCTCTACAAAACTAGGTCACATAATCCACCCTCTAGGAATGAGAGTAAGAGATAAGAGATAAGGTGATTGTCCACTAATGAGGCTTAGAGAGAGCTAACTAGGATTTTGACACACCTTGTAAGTCCAGGGAATGAAATAATTCCTGGAGATATACTACCTATGTCTTCCAAAACTCCAATAAAAATAATGACAGCTTTCATGCTTGTAAAGCTCGTAAGCTATAAAGGTTTATACCATGTGTTCACATCTTAAAATTTACTCTTTCTAGTGGTGATTCTCTAAAGTAAGTATCATTAACCTCATCTGAAAAATATTTATTTATTTTTGGCTATGCTGCATCTTCACTGCTGTGAAGGTTTTCTTCTAGTTGCAGCAAGCAGGGGCTACTCTCTAGTTTTGATGCACAGACTTCTCATTGCCTTGTGGTGTCTCCTCTTGCAAAGCACGGGCTCTAGAGTGTGCATGTGCTTCAGTAGTTGCAGCACGTGGGATCAGTAGTGGAAGTTCCAGGGCTCTAGAGCACAGGTTCAGTAGTTGTGGTGCATGGGCTTAGTTACCCCATGGCACGTGGGATCCCCAGATCAGGGCTAGAACCCATGTCTCCTGCACTGGCAGGCAGGTTCTCTACCACTGAACCACCAGGGAAGCCCTCATTAACCCCATTTTATAAGATACTAATTTAGTTTCTTAAATGATGGGCCTCAAAGTTTAATCTCAAAGTGGGAAGTGCTTTGTTGTTGTTATTGTTTTCTCATCCACAACTTTGGTTCCACCTCTGGTAGTCAGAACCCTAGACAATGCCCGGGCCACTTCTGAGCCCCCAGCACACAGGAATCTCCTCTGTGTGACTCACAGTATCTCTGCAGTCACTGGATAGGCAATTATAATATGAAAAGGGAAATTTTCCTCCCAAAATGACTCTGTCTCCTCTATGTATGACCCATTTAGGTATGGTTTTTGTGGTCAGCCATTTTAAAATTCATACATTTAAATATTTAAGGGAATCTCAAACTATAAACTATTAAGATGTAGAATAAATTTCACATTCTCCTTTAACTTGAGTGAAGTGAAAAGAATCAAATATCCTCTTCAGCTCACTCACTATTGCATCCCCCCTCCCATTTCCTCCTCTGGAGAAGGGAATGGCTACCCACTCCAGTATTCTTGACATGGACAGAGAAGCCTGGCAGACTACAGTCTATGGGGTCACAAAGAGTTGGACACAACTGAGTGAGTAACACTTTTACATTCCAGGTTCCCTCTATCAGCCTGGCTATGATTCTTCTCATTCATTTTGCGGTTCCTCAGCTGAAGCTGAATTCCCCCAAGTCCCAAGAAAAGTGGGGACTATTTTCTGTTTTGGCCCCAGGACTTCTGCTGAGACCCTTGGAATAACTATTCTCTCACCTGTCATCTGGCCTTTGACTTGGCACCATCAAGTCTTCCCAGGGAAATAGCCAGAACTCACTGGTCTCTGATGGTTGGCATGCTGCCTATTTTTAGCCTTTGGTGGCTGGACTCTTAGAATGTCAGGCAGCCTCTAGGATGAGGCTAAGAATTTCATCTTATTCATTTTTATATTTCTAGTACATAATACACTGCCTGGCACGTAGAGGTTCTATAAACATATATTGAATGAATCAATGAAGAAATCTGTATCTTCTCACTTTATGGAGGAGAAATACTACAATGAGAACATCAGGTTAGCTGGTCAAAATATGTGGTTGTTACTGACAGAACCAGGACTTGAAATCCAGTTTATGGATTCCCATTCTGATGTGTACCTGGTTGGATGCCCTTTTTAGCCACCTTCTCTGCTCCTATTCAATGTATTCCCAGCAGACATATTTGCTTCACTTTCATAAACTCAACAAGGTGGGAGCTGAGTGGCCTCTTCTGTATAATCTCTCAACCTCCTTTCTTCTAGAACCTATAAATTCTATAAAAGTCCTACTGCTTTCATTGTAATACACCATGTCCTTGACAGCTCTCTTTCATGTGGTAACATGATATGTGGATGGAGAAAAATCGTTTAACCCATCTAAGCTGCCACGATATGTTCACATCGTTTGTCACATGGATAGGATCAAAATTTTACAGCTTTTAGATTTTCCTGGTGGTCCAGTGATTAAGAATCTACTTGCCAATGCAGGGGACATGGATTTGATCTCTGGTCCAGAAAGATTCCACATGCTTCGAAGCAACTAAGCCTGTGTGCCACTACTATTGAACCTGTGCTCTAGAGCCTGAGAGCTGAAGCTACTGAGCCCCACTTGCAGCAACTGTTGAAGTCCAAGGGCCAAGAACCTGCACTCCACAACAAGAGAAGCCACCACAATGAGAATCCTGCACAGCTAGAGAGTAGCCTCCACTCACCTCAACTAGAGAAAGCCCACAAACAGCAATGAAGACCCAGCACAGCCAACAATAAAGAAATAATTTTTAAAATTTACATCTTTCAACAAATTATTTTCACTAAAAAATAACTATAATAAAATTTTGAACACTTCAGAGGGTAGAAAATGAAAAGCAAAAATCCTACCCCCCCCCAACATATTGATTTCCAGTGTTTCTTGCAAAATGTGAATGCTATTAACAGGTTCTTAAATGTGCTACCAGGAAACTGTCTTCCAAAACCAAGCATACACATATATCTTTTTAAACAAAAAGCACATTGGTATTCACACTCAACAAACTGCTGAATGAAGAAAACAAGCTTCAGGGTGATAAATAAGAAAGCAAGTTGAAGAGGTTATTTCAGCAATTTTAAAAGCAACATTTAAACAAATTTAAAAGGGCACACAAAACAATAATATTGTATTCATGTTACTTATATGGCAACCCACTCCAGTACTCTTGCCTGGAAAATCCCATGGACAGAGGAGTCTGGTAGGCTACAGTCCATGGGGTCACAAAGAATTGGACACGACTGAGTGACTTCACTTTCACTTTCTTTATAGATATGTGAAAAGGTATAAAAATAGATTAAACTCATGATTCTAAAGAGGTGAGAAAGGTGCAAAGGATAATGAATAAAGGACCTCAGATTTACCTGGAATTTTTTTACATACATACACATTGCAGGAAATATGATCAATGTTAAGAATTGTCGGTTTCACAGGGGAAAAAGATGGTGGAGGAGTAGATGGACGTGGAATACATCTCTTTCCATGGATACATCAGGAATAAACCTTCAGGCACAGAAGTGCATGCAGAACACCAGCTGAGAGTGGACAGGAGTACCTGACCAGAGGAAAAGAATATGTGGGACCATGCAAAACTCCAGATCAAGCCATGAGCCTTTGGAATGGTAGCACTGACTCCAAGATCCTAGACTACCAGAGAACTAACCCTAGGAAGTATCAAATAGTGAGAACTCACAGAAAAGAAACCACTTGAATACAAGACCCAGAATCACCTAACCCCCAGTATCATCCTGTGGAGGAAGCCTCATCTAAACAACAAACAAAGCAAAAATACAAACCCAGTCATCAGCAGACAGGATTACCACCTCACTCAGCCTTGCCTATCAGAGGAAACACAAACAAATGAACAAAAAAGCTCAGCACAAATCTCTCCCTATACAAAGCTTACATAAACCACTGCACCAACCTTAGGAGGGTGGAAACCAAAAGGAATAAAGATTTCATCCTTGAAGCCTGGGAAAAGGAGACCTCAAACACAATAAGTTAAAAAAAAATAATGAAAAGGCAGAGAAATACTACATAAATGAAGGAGCAAACTAGAAACACAGAAGTCCAAATAAATGAAGAGGAAATAGGCAAACTACCTGAAAAGGAATTCAGAATAATGATAATAAGGATGATCAAAAACCTTGAAAACAAAATGAAGAAAATGCGAGGATCAATTAACAAAGACCTAGAAGAATTAAAGAATAAACACACAGAGATGAATAACACAATTACTGAAATTAAAAATAGTCTAGAAAGAATCAAGAGCAGAATATTTGAAGCAGAAGAACAAATCAGTGAGCTGGAAGATAAAATAGTGGAAATAATTCCTGAAGAGCAGAATAAAGTGAAAAGAATAAAAAGAACTGAGGATAGTCTCAGAGACCTCTGGGACAATATCAAATGCACTAACATTCAAATTATAGGGGTCCCAGAAGAAGAAGAGAAAAAGAAAGGGTATGAAAACATTTTTGAAGAGATTGTAGCTGAAAATTTCCCCAGCATGGAAAAGGAAATAGTTAATTGAGTCGAAGAGGCACAAAGAGTCCCATACAGGATAAACCCAAGGAGAAAAATGCCAAAACACATACTAATCAAACTAACAAAGACTGAAAGCAAAGAAAGATTATTAAAGGCAGCAAGAGAGAAGCAGCAAGTAACATACAAAGGAAACCCCATACACTTAACAGCTGATCTTTCAGCAGAAACTCTGTAGGCCAGAAGGGAATGGATATATTTAAAGTACTGAAAGGGAAAAATCTACAATCAAGATTACTGCACACAGCAAGGATCTCATAAAAAGCTTTTCAGAAAAGCAAAAGTTAAGAGAATTCAGTACCACCAAATCAGCTTTACAACAAATGTTAAAAGGACTTGTATAGTTAAGAAATACAAGAGAAGAAAGAAGATCTACAAAATCAACCCCAAACAATTAGGAAAATGGCAGTGGGAACATATATCAATAATTACTTTAAATGTAAATGGATTAAATGCTCCAACCAAAAGACACAGACTGGCTGAAAGGGTGCAAAAACAAGACTCATATATGCTGCCTTACAAGAAACCCACTTCAGACCTAAAGTCACATATAGACTGAAAGCGAGAGGATAGAAAATATATTCTGTGAGAATGGGAAGTAAAAGAAAGCTGCAGTAGCAATCCTCATATCAGACAAAACAGACCTTAAGATGAAGATTACAAGAGATAGGGAAGGACACTACATAATGATCAAGGGACCAATCCAAGAGGAAGACACAATAATTGTAAACATCTATGTACCAACATAGGAGCACCTCAATATATAAGAAAAACACCAACAGATATAGAAAGGGAAATTGAAAGTAACACAATAATAGTAGAAGACTTTTAACACCCACTCACACCAATGGACAGATCATCAAAACAGAAAATTAATAAGGAAACACAAGTCTTAAAGGATACATTAGATGAGATGGATCTCATTGATATCTTCAGGACATTCCGTCCAAATGCAGAACACATCTTCTTTTCAAGTGCACATGGAACATTCTCCAGGATAGACCACATCTTTGGTCACAAATCAAACCTCAGTAAATTTAATAAAACTGAAATCTTATCAAGTATCTTCTCTGACCACAATGCTATGAGAAATCATAAAGATCTGAGCAGAAATAATTGAAAAAAAAAAAGAAACAATAGTAGATATTAACAAAATTAAAAGCTGGTTCTTTGAGAAGATAAACAACATTGGCAAACCTTTAGCCAGATTCATCAAGAAAAAGGAGAGAAGGATCAAATCAACAAAATTAGAAATGAAAAAGGAGAGGTTACAACAGACAATGCAGAAATACCAAGGAGTATAAGAGACTATTATGAACGACCATATGCGATAAGATGGATAACCTGGAAGAAATGGACAGATTCTTATAAAAGTTCAATCTTCCCAGAGTGAACCAAGAAGAAATAGAAATTATGAACAATCTAATTACAAGCACTGAAATTGAAGCTGTGATAAAAAATCTCCCCCCAACCCAAAAAAAAGCCCAGGACCAGATGGCTTCACAGGAGAATTCTATCAAACATTTAGAGAAGAGCTAATGCCTATCCTTCCAAAACTCTTTCAAAAAATTGCAGAGGAAGGAACACTTCCAACCTCATTCTACGAGGCCACCATCACCCTGATACCAAAACCAGACAAAGACAACACACAAAAAAGAAAATTACAGGCCAATATCACTGATGAACATAGATCAAAAATCCTCAACAAAATTTTAGCAAACAGAATTCAGCAACACATCAAAAAGCTCTTACACCAGGATCAAGTTGGGTTTACTCCAGGGATGCAAGGATACTTCAATACATGGAAATCAATCATTGTGATACACCATATTAACAAACTGGAAAATAAAAACCATATGATTATCTCAATAGATGCAGAAAAAGCCTTTGACAAAATTCAGCACCCATTTATGATTAAAACTCTTCATAAAATGGGCATAGAAAGAACCTACCTCAATATAGTAAAGGCCATATATGACAAGCCTACAGTAAACATTATTCTCAATGGTAAAAAGTTGTAAGTATCCCCCCTAAGATCAGGAACAAGACAAGGGTGTCCACTTTCATCACTATTATTCAGCATAGTTCTGGAAGTCTGAGCTACAGTAATCAGAGAAGAAAAGAAATAAAAGGAATCCAGATTGGAAAAGAAGAAGTAAATTTCTCACTGTTTGCTGATGACATGATACTGTACATAGAAAACCCTAAAGATAGTAAATTGCTAGAGCTAATCAGTGAATTTAGCAAAGTTGCAGGATACAAAATCAATACACAGAAATCACTGGCATTTCTATATACTAACAATGAAAAATCAGAAAGAGAAATTAAGGAATCAATCCCTTTCACCATTGCAACAAAAAGAATTGAATATCTAGGAATAAACATACCTAAGGAGACAAAAGAACTATACACAAAAATTAATGACACACTAGTGAAAGAAATCAAAGATGACATAAACAGATGGAGAGATATTCCATGTTCCTGGGTAGGAAGAATCAATATTGTGAAAATGACTATACTACCAAATACAATCTACAGGTTCAATGTGATCCTTTTCAAATTACCAATGGCATTTTTTCACAGAACTAGAAAAAAATATTTCACAATTCATATGGAAATACAAAAGACCCCGAATAGCCAAAGCAGTCTTGAGAAAGAATGGAACTGGAGGAATCAACGTTCCTGACTTCAGATTATATTACAAAGCTATAGTCATCAAGACAGTGTGGTACTGGCACAACAGAAATATAGATCAATGGAACAAGATAGAAAGCCCATAAATAAACCTATGCACTTATGGTTACCTTATTTTTGACAAAGGAAGCAAGAATATACAATGGAGCAAAGACAGCCTCTTCAATAAATGGTGCTGGGAAAACTAGACAGCTACATGTAAAAGAATAAAATTAGAACACTTCATAAACACCATACACAAAGATAAACTCAAAATGGATTAAAGACTTAAATGTAAGACCAGAAACTATAAAACTCTTAGAGGAAAACATAGACAGAACACATGATGACATAAATCAAAGCAACATCCTCTATGACCCACCTCTTAGAGTAACAGAAATAAAAATAAAAGTAAACAAGTAGGACCTGATTAAACTTAAAAGTTTTTGCACAGCTAAGGAAACTATAAGCAAGATGAAAAGACAACCTTCAGAATGGGAAAAATAATAGCAAATGAAACAATGGACAAAGGATTAATTTCCAAAATAAACAAGCAGCTCATACAACTCAATACCAGAAAAACAAACAACCCAATCAAAAAGTGGGGAAAACACCTAAACAGACATTTCACCAAAGAAGACATACAGATGGCTAACAAACACATGAAAAGATGCTCAATATCGCTCATTATTAGAGAAATGCAAATCTAAACTACAACGAGATATCACCTCACACCAGTCAGAATGGCCAACATCAAAAAGTCTACAAACAATAAATGCTGGAGAGGGTGTGGAGAAAAGGGAATGCTCTTGCACTGTTGGTGGGAATGTAAATTGATACAGCCACTATTGAAGATGGTATGGAGATTCCTTAAAAAACTAGGAATAAAATCACCATATGACCCAGCAATTCCACTCCTAGGCATATGCCCTGAGGAAACCAAAACTGAAAAAGACACATGTATCCATCCCATTGTTCATTGCAGCACCATTTACAATAGCTAGAACATGGAAGCCGCCTAGATGTCTATCAACAGATGAATGGATAAAGAAGTAGTGATACATATACACAATAGAATATTACTCAACCATAAAAAAGAATGCATTTGAGTCAGTTCTAATGAGGTGGATTAGAACCTATTATATAGAGTGAAATAAGTCAGAAATAGATAAATATCATATTCTAATGCATATATACAGAATCTAGAAAAATGGTACTGAAGAATTTATTTACAGGGCAGCAATGGAGAAATAGACATAGAGAATAGACTTATGGACATGGGGAGAGGCAAGGAGAGGGTGAGATATGTGGAAAGCATAACATGGAAACTTACATTACTACATGTAAAATAGACAGCCAATGAAATTTGCTGTATGGTTAAGGAAACTCAACTAGGGGCTCTATATCAACCTAGAGGGGTGGGAGGGGGAGGGAGATGGGAGGGAGGTTCAAAAGGGAGGGGATATATGTATACTTATGCCTGATTTATGTTGAGACTTGACAGAAAACAACAAAATTCTGTAAAGCAATTATCTTTCAATAAAAAAATTAATTAATTAAAAAATTGCCAGTTTCAGGAGTAGGTTTTATGGGTGAAATTTATTCTCTGTATAGTATTTATTTTTAAATGTATTTTAAATACAAAACTTAAAAGCAAAGTAGATTCATTTAATACATACTGTTCTGCACTGTACTCTTTCCATTTAACCATATATATTGGAGGGTATTAATCATTCTAGCACTCAGAGATCAACCTGGTTTTTAAATGGTTGTATATCACTGAACTGTACACCTAAGAATGGTTAAAGTGTGGCATCTTATACATGTATTTTATCAGAACTTTTAATCACCATAAAATGATTGCATAGATGTATTTCTTTATATTTCAATCATTTTACCATTCTCCTATGGATGTACATTTATGTTGTTTGCAGATTTTTTGCTTTATTAATACTGCTGTCATGAATCTGACAGCCTTTTTCACTGTCCAACTCTCACATCCATACATGACTACTGGAAAAACCATAGCCTTGACTGGCCGGATCTTTGTTGGCAAAGTAATGTCTCTCTTTTTTAATATGCTATCCAGGTTGGCCTTAATTTTCCTTCCAATGAGCAGGCGTCTTTAGATTTCATGGCTGCCATCACCATCTGCAGTGATTCTGGAGCCCCCCAAAATAAAGTCTGACACTTTTCCCACTGTTTCCCCATCTATTTCCCATGAAGTGATGGGACCAGATGCCATGATCTTAGTTTTCTTAATGTTGTAATATACACCACCCTGGAGCAAACACTGACCAGCATTTCCCCCTATATATGTAGTACATGTGCCTGAGTGCTCAGTCACTAAGTCATGTCCAACTCTTTGAGACCCCATGGACTGTAGCTCACCAGGCTCCTCTGTCCATGGAATTCTCCAGGCAAGAATACTGGAGTGGGTTGCCATTTTCTTCTCCAGGGGATCTTCCCGATGGAGAATTATTTGCAGACCTTGTTTTAAAAATATGGTGAGAAGGAGTGGTGTGTATCTTTTAAACAGAGAGGAATGGAAACTAACTGACAAACGAATTAACAAAACAAACACCTCTGCTTGAGATGCCTAAATCTCCTCCATCCTGGGATTGCGAGCTTCCGGTCAGTGTGCTGACTCACCCAAATTTTCCCGTGAAGGTAGCTAGCCTTCACTCCAGACTCCACCTTCCTCAGCCACAGAAATTGCAGCTACTTCTTTTATGTATGCTTTTGTTTTCATCTGAGCCATTGCCCAGTCTACACATCCTGTCACGTGGCTCCGCTCAGCAGCGCTAACAGCTGTGATGGAAACTGGGTGTCAGTGCCGATGAAGAGAGAAAATGAGAACAGAATCCCACACCTTAATACCCTTTGGTGGCGAGCGAGCGCGGAGCCACTCTCACTATTTGGAGGCGGGTGTATGCTTGGGATCAGACACGCAGATATGATTTAATGAACAGTCTTTACTTTTGCATCACGTATCTCCTCAAGGATTTACATGCTCCTCTCACATGCTGACTGAAGAAGGAGTTTTAAATTAGAGCTCCGATAAAACCTTTTTTTAAAAAAGTACAGATGTTAAAGTCTAGAGCAAATAAATCCCTTTTTAGAAAAACTGGGTATATGTACTATTTACATATAAATAACTCACCCCACATGCAGGTATGTATATCTCCTTGTATAATTTTAAATGACAGGCACCAATTTAACGCAGAAGCTAGGGTTCATTAGTTCCCTGAGAAGGATTGATTCTCCATAGCTGGAATGGCGCATACAGCTCCCAGATCAGTTGTAATGAACTGAATCTTCCCTCAGAATACCTAATTAGTGACTCTTTCTTCTGCTCAGTGAAAGGAGCTAGACATTTAAACAGATAAATGTTTGGAAATTCTGTAAACATGCCAGAAAGGCATTAAGACTTCTGTGCTTGGGCTCTGAGGGAAAAGAACATGGGAGAGAACAATTGATTCGGGGAAAACGAAGTTGTCACTGTTTGGCATTAAGAGCGTCATTTTCTGGGTCATTTGCAGAATTCCTTGGCAAATTCTATGTGAAATATGTCCATCAATGTGTCTGATCGCCTCTTGGCTTTGCGGGACATCCCTGGAGGCTCAGACGGTCAAGGATCTGCCCACAATGCAGAAGACCAGGGTTCAATCTCTGGGGCGGGGAGATCCCCTGGAGAAGGGAATGACGACCCATTCCAGTATTCTTGCCTGGAAACTTCCACATACAGAAGAGCCTGGCGGGCTCCTGTCCATGGGGTCACAGAGTCTGACACACAGCGACACGCTGTTTCACACTTGGCTTTGTGGCTGGGTGACTGGCTCTTTGGCTCCCCTACTGGTAGACTGTGGGAATCCCTGGAGGACGTTTTTACTTCAAGGGCTGCAGTGGCATGTAGACAGGAGCATCCGGAAGAGAGATGTTGCCTCATGTACTGGGAAGTTTCTGCTCTATTCATAAATTGACCCTAGACCAAAAATAGGCATTTCTGGCAATCGTGTGAAGTGGATGCTAACTCAGGCTTTTGTCTGAATTTTTCTTGGAATTAACCATCATTTCAAAAACCCCACACGGCATAGCTTAGACATTTAGAAAACACTCTAGTAATCTTTAATTACATTCCCTCTTGAGGTGAATAACTGCCCCATTTCCTGTCACCAGTAGCACCATATGTACTGAACGATGACAAACATTAACAAATAATAAGCCAAGAAAATAGAGATAACTTGGTGGGCTGATGGTGTGAGGCAATGGATAATAATTCAGCATCTATAGCCCTTCAGAGAATAATGAACCTAACTGCATATACCATGTCAGATGAGGATTGAACGCTGTGGCCAAGGGTGAGGAGTTTGAGTGCTCACCAAGTAGTAACAGAAAGGACCTGTCTTTCTACACTGAAATGATTTAGATCAATAGGAAGCAAGACTACCAGTCCTGGGATAGGATAGGAATTGACCTCTGAAAACAAGACAGTTAAGAAATTTTATGATATGAACTTCCCTGGTGGCTCAAACTGTAAAGAATCTGCCTGCAATGCAGGAGATCTGGGCTCAATCCCTGGGTTGGGAAGATCCCCTGGAGAAGGCAGTGACATACCACTCCAGTATTCTTGCCTGGAGAATCCCCAGGGACAGAGGATACAGTCCATGGGATCTCAAAGAGTCAGACACAACTGAGGACTGAGTGACGAAGCACACATATGATCTGAACTGAGATGACTTTGGCTTTGTCTCTAAATTTCCTGGGACACTACTTCAAACAAAAATGTTAGTATTTATATAAATATAAATGTTAGTATTTATATATATAATATATAAATATTATAATATTTATATTTTTATTATATATCACATATAATATTCATATATTGTTATATATTATAATATATAAATATATAAATAATATATAAATATTATAATATAAAAATGTTAGTATTTATATATATATAACCTATATATATACAATATAGGTTTTACATTGTAAACCAACTATGCTTCAATAAAAAAATAGAAAAAGTTAAAAGAACCAGGAAAAATTTAAAATACACACATGCAGATATGTGTGTGTGTGTGTGTGTGTGTGTGTGTGTGTGTGTGTGTGTATACACACATGGTCAGTACATAGCCTATACATTAACTTAGTATAACATTAACTTAGTAACAAAAATTGCATAGTCTTTACTAATGAGAAAGGAATTTCCCTTTCGGTAGTTTGATGGAAGAACATCCTTTCTTTTCAGATGCTTCCTGTGTCACGGTCTATGGTTTTTAATTTGCAAGACTTAAAAGACCATCTAGAATTGCTGTCGATAGAGTGATATAGAATTCCAACCAACCTAAGTTCCCTAAAGGATACAACATGCAAAGCCAATAAAGGTCAACTACCGTGGATAAAAGCGGACCAGAGATGAGCTGCATTACTGAATGGACAGAGGTGCTGTCACCTCACCAGGCTCAGACTCTGGGGCGGTTCCAGGTTCAGTCCTGGTGCACGGGCTCCCCACCACACCTTTGCATAGGCAGCAGTAGCACTTCATTTCATTTAAAGCAAAAGATTCAGGGGAATACTTGGCATGAGTTTATCAAAGAGTGAGCATCAAACTTTTTGCTGGGAACAAGAATCAGAAGTTTAAAAGGAAAATCTTGATTTGAAGCATTTGCCAGTTTTCATGGTATAAGTACTCCCACAGTGCAGTGTGACTGGACATGGATTTGAGAAATAATAACAATCAGATCTCCAGAGCTGGTACAGCAAGTTCCAGCACACCTCAGGCAGGTCCTTGCTAAGCCTTGAACCTTTTTCTGATTAACGGATATGAAAAGCTGTATAAACATGGGCCATTTTTCCAACCTTGTGCTGAGCAAGGCATAGTAATGGAACTGTGTAAATGGTATATTTTTTAAAGCTTATGACTACACCGTTAGATATTGATGCCATTTTCCTGGGTTATGCTAAAGGGAAAACCTTCTAGGAAAACATGGCTAAGATGGACATCATGTTCTATTGTAACTAGTTTTTTAAACTATTTTCTTTTCATCGTGGACCATTTTTTTAAGTCTTTATTGAGTTTGTAACAATACTGCTTCTATTTTTTATGTTTTGGGTTTTTGGCTGAGTGGCATGTGGGATGTTAGCTTCCTGACCAGAGAGCAAACCTGCCAACCCTGCATGGGAAAGCAGAGTCTTAACCACTAGACTGCCAGGTGTTGCTGTTCCATCCTTAAGGCAAGTCCAGCCCTTTGCGACCCCATGGACTGCAGCACACCAGGCTTCCCTGTCCTTCATCTTTTCCCAGAGATTGTTCAAACTCATGTCCATTGAGTTGGTGATGCCATCCAACCATCTCATCCTCTACCACTCTCTTCTCCTGCCCTCAATCCTTCTCAACATCAGGGTCTTTTCCAGTGAGTCAGCTCTTCACATCAGGTGGCCAAAGTATTAGAGCTTCAGCTTCAACATCAGTCCTTCCAATGAATATTCAGGGTTGATTTCCTTTAGGATTGACTGGTTTGATCTCCTTGCTGTCCAAGGGTCTCTCAAGAGTCTTCTCCAGCACCACAGTTTGAAAGAATCAATTCTTTGGTATTCAGGCTTCTTTATGATGCAACTCTCACATCCATACATGACTACTGGAAAAACAATAGCTTTGACTATACGGATCTTTGCTGGCAAAGTGATCTCTCTGCTTTTTTATATGCTATCTAAGTTTGTCATAGCTTTTCTTTCAAGGAATAAGCATTTTTTAATTTTATGGCTTCATCTTTTAGTTTTGTGGTAGCAGTGGATTTTGGAGCCCAAGAAAATAAAATCTTTCATAGTTTCCATTGTTTCCCCATCTATTTGCCATGAAGTGATGGGACCAGATGTCATGATCTTAGTTCTTTGAATGTTGAGTTTTAAGCCAGCCTTTTCACTCTTTTACAGCCAAGGAAGTCCTTAACCAATGGCTTTTTTGAGCTGAATATTTTCCCTTGTATTTTTCTGTGAGGCTGAGGAAAGTCTCTTCTCAAACCACAGCTGTCATATTTAAGTAAGTTCTGCTCATCCAGGTGTCCTGTTCTTTGCTGACCACAATCAGGGAAGAAATATAGTCCTGGTTCCCCTTAGTCTAGTGGTTCTTAATCTCTGCTGCTCATGGACATCACTGGGAGCAGAGAGAGGGGGTAGTTTTTCAAGTGTTGATCCATTGGCCTCATTTCAGATCATTTAAATCATAGCCTCTTAGGTGATGTATAGGAATCAAGGTGTTTTAAAGTGCTGTCAATAATTCTCGTCCTCAACCAGGTCTGAGAAACACTAACCTATGATCTACTTGGCTGCATTTCTTTCTTCAGTAATTTTCTTTTTTCATTTAACAAGAAATATCTGAAGGAGACCTGAGGCTGGAACAACTTGTTCATTTCAGTTTTACCCCTAAACTCTGAAACTGCCTCTGGGGCTCTGGGCAGTGACCTGCTTCTTTCCTTCTCAGCTCTGTCCTTTGCTCCTAGCCCTTTTATCTATCTTTGTTTTGATAGAGATGAGGTATTGTGAAATGGGTCAAGTCACAACGGCCAGAATGGTGAGCTCAAATAGACTCATGGGCAGGTAGAGATCATGGATTTTACTGCATCCAAGAGCATCAACAAAAGGCAGTCACAAGAGGATGCTGAGAACAACTGAAATTGGGAGATCAATTTGAAGGAAAAGGAAACAAGGCATACACAGGGCAAAATGAAGTTGAGGATGAAATGAAGATTCAGGATTTGTATCCAGACAGGGCAATGGTTGGCTGCTCTACAGTATCAGCCATCAGGGAAATGCATATCAAAGTGTGGGTGAGAAACCATTCCCTCTACTAGTTTGACTATTATGAAGAAAGAAAGGAAGGAAAGAAGGAAGGAAGAAAAAAAGAGAGAGAAATGAAGGAAGGAGGGAGGGATGAAGAAAGAAAGAAGAAAAGAAAGAAGTCAGCAAGGATGTGGAGAAATCAGAACCCCCCATGCATAGCTGGATGGATTGCAGGGCATGGAGGGAAACTGTCCACCTAGCCAGGGGCCTCCATAGGACTTTTGCGACCTCCAGAGGCCAAGCCCTTTCACCCAGCAGTCACAATGGCAAGGCCATTTTGCAAAGAGTAGAAACCATCCTTGGAAACAGTCAACTTTCACTGAACACGTATTCTCTGCCAGACTCTGTGGTAAGGGGCTTATGTGGGCATCTCACCCATTGCTTGAAAGAACCCCGTGATGTGGGACTGAGGGATTAGCAACTGAGATTAAATCAGAACACATTTGGCACATCTTTTCTTCTCGTTCCAAATCCTGTTAGCTTGTTTAGCTTGGGGATTCTGATCCCTCTTTTTTTGATTCTCATGAGCCATTGGGTCTTGAGAGAGCATCTGTATTTGTTTATATTTAATAGAGATTTTGATCTATGCTTGTATCTCACTATATGCATAATTATATATAAATATAACCATATAGAAATACATATTTTACACATCCCAGTGCCTAACACAGCATCTATCATACAATAGAAGCTTCACTGATGAACAGAACATAATATATGAATATATACACTCATATATTCTCTGTCTCATTTATTTCAGAACTCATATATTCTCACCTATTCAAAAGAAATTAGACCATTAAGGGAAGGGATTTCATTTTGCCTTCCAAATTGATCCCCTTCATCAAAGTTATACATGGATTAGAAGGTGGAACATCTTTGACTCAGTCAGCAAGAAAATAAAGATAAATGAACTAGCTGTGCTGGTGAAAAAAATTTTAGGATACCACATGAGAGCAATGTCCCTCAAGTTTAATATGAACTAAAGTCACATGACTTATTCCTGTGGGGAAATATTTACTGCTCACTTCACCATGTCAAGAAACATCTGGGGTCTCTGAGTGAGATGGACAAGGTCCCTACCCTTGTGAAGGTTCTAATCTAGAATGTAAACATACAATATAAACAAGTTAGAAAAATCTAGAAACTGATCATTTCTGTGGTTGAAGTAAATGGAGTGATGAGACGGGGGTCTGGTGGTAGAGGGGCGGGTCTATTTCAGATAAAGGATGCCCAGGAAAGGCTCATCTGCACTGTTTCCAAGACCTGGCTGTCGTAAATAGTGCTGCAGTGAACAAGGGGTACCTGTGTCTTTTTGAATTACGGTTTTCTCAGGGTATATGACCAGGAACAGGATTGCTGGGTCATAAGAGAGTTATCTGTTTTTCAGTTTTCTATCGATGGGGTTGGAACTAGAGTCTGTCATACAGAGTGAAGTAAGTCAGAAAGAGAAAAACACATATCATAGATGGAAGTATCTATGTGAAACCTAGAAAAGTGGTACAAATGAACCTAAATCCCAGGCAGGAATAGAGACACAGACGTAGAGAATGGACATGTGGATATAGGGCAGGGAAGGGCAGTGTGGGAAGAACTGCCAGAGCAGCAATGACATGTGTATACTACCAAATGTAAAACAGACAGCTAACAGGGAACTACTGTAAAGCACAGGAGGCTTGTCTCAGTGCTCTGTGATGACTAGAGAGGCAGGATGTGGGGATGTAGAGGATATATACGTAGAGCTGAGTCACTTAGTTGTATAGCAGAAACTAACATGATACTGTAAAGTAAGTATACTCCAATAAAAAATAAACAAACAAATCTTGGTTGAATAAAGAGCGACTATTCAAAAGGGAATATCACAAGGGGAAAAGAGACAGTTTTCCAAGAGCCAGGGCTCAAGTAAGAGTCAACATTGTCAGCTCCCTGATGGAAGCCTCTGAGGGAAAAATTGTTACCTCCATCTCCATATAAACAAGTTTCTAAGAGCCAGCATTTTCTGAAGGTGCATGGGTGGTAGTTCCTGGTGTGGGGACCAACCCTTGGACCCCACTATCCGGGGTCGCTATGTGATGGATGCTATCCAGGTCAATCATGATTAGCTCAAGACGTGGACCCAAAGGCAGGTCTGAACACGGGATTCTGTGGCTTTAAAAGCACAAGATGCTGAGAAGGAAACGGTCCACTCCTGAAAGTACCTTGAGGGTGAGCTCACAAGTAGGCTTCCTCGCCCAGTTTAATCTCAAACCCGAGACGCAACACTGTGTTTGAACGTTCCTTGCCTTGTGAGGGCTGGCTCTGCCTACAGGCTCAGGGGAGGAAGCAGCGACTTCTCAGCCAAAGCAGGCAGGAACCCTCAAAACCAAAGGAGAAAAACAGAGCTGAAATGTAAGCAGGTAAACTGGGTCCTACATTGAGGAGGGGCATTTCGAAGGGCGCGGGTAGGCCTGGGAATCTGAGGGAAAGAGGAAAGAATAATGACAGATTAAATGAGTGAAGAGTGGATGATGGGTTGGTAGGGCAGGAGCTGTGGACACTTGCCTCCAAACTTCTGCCTGTAGGAGCTGTCATCCTAGGTGGGCAGGGAACTTGCAATCCAGGACCGAATCTGTTCCGTCATGCCCTTGGGCATTGTATTCAATACTTAATTTATCCTTCTGGGCCTCTAGGTCTAGTCTCTCTGTCAAAATGCTCTAGATAGGATTAGATAATATCCAAGACCCCTTTCCAGGTGGCACAGTGGTAAAGAACCTGCCTGCCAGTTCAGGAGATGTAAAAGACAAGTTGTCAATCCCTGGGTGGGGAAGATCCCCAGGGTAGGAAATGGCAATCCACGCCAGTATTCTTGCTTGGAAAATTCCATGGACAGAGGAACCTGGGGGCTACAGTCCATGGGGTCACAAAGAGTTGGACACGACTGAGCATCCATGAACAAACAGACATCTGTCCAATTTCTTTCAGATTCTTATTCTTCTAGAATATCAGGTATCACTGAATTTTAAAAGAAGCCTCATGAATACAAGAGGATTTATGTGCCCCACTTCTCACTTCTATTGTGAAGTGTTTTTCCACTTGGATTTTCCAGAATTTTGAGTAATTTTGGTTTTCATTTACTTTCCTTGATTGAAAGAAATTTTATGAGCTACACAGACTTCATTGTGCAAATTTGTTGTTTGGCTCTACGGTCAAAAAAAGGAGTTAAATACTGAAAAAACCCATTTTGAGTTTTGTCACTAGATATATTTAAACATGTTCTATTTAGTTTTCCAAGAAAGAACTCATAAAAATACCTCCTGTATTCTCATGAAAGTATTGAATTTTAATTAAATATGGAATTTGGCTTCATGTCATGCATAAAGGGATAAAGCCACATTGTAGAAAATTAAAGGGCTAATATAGAAAAAAACTGTCAAAGTATTTTACTTAAAACTTCAGCTCGGAATTAAATACTGCTTAATTCCTTTAGATAACCCAAGAATGATTAAATAGTAATTAAGAAAGTTTATTTTAGGAGTTTGCATTTTGAAGAATCTGTTAAATGGATTTAAATGATTTTCCCTTGAGTGTACACAGATTTGTTTTAAATGCTATGCCTTAACCAGTTGACTCAACAAGTGAGTTCCTATTGTCCACCAGGCTAGATCCTAAGAACATAGAATGGGTGCAGCTGGTCTCTGCTATCCAGGCATTTACTCCTAATCTGCTCCAAGGAGACAGCAGGAAAATGGCTCAGCTGGTTGGTTGTAGAGTGATTATCTGGGTCAAACTCCAGCTTCACCTTTCACTAACTGCAAAGCATTAAGCAAGTTATTTTAATTCAGAGTTTTAGCATCTTCACTTGCAGAAGGAACTTCTCTGGACCCCTTACTCCTGTCCCAGACCCTCAAGGTGGCCTGGAATATTGTGATCATTCCCCAGCTTTCTTTCATTCACATCTCCCTCTCCCTCTTCATCTGTTTGCTATCATCCACACATCTGGGTCTTGTTTCTAAAGCAATCCCCAATTAATGATCTCCCCTGTTTAAAGTCCTTCTCTCCATAAATGACCCGTATAAATGGGCACACTCAGCATGGCAAACCTCCACCTGATTTCTCCATCCCTCTTTGCTCATCGCAATCCCTAAACTCTAATCATGTTGATCCAAGTGCACTTTATTGGATCTATTCTCCACAGCCCTTCCAGCCCCTCTGTGTCTCTGCTGCTAATTGCCGGGAACGCACTCACAACTCATCTTCAGTCATCTGCCTATATTAAGTAGTTTCCGTTTTTCACTTGTTTCATAAAACCACACTGTAGTGAATATCTTCACCCCCATTGTTCTGAGCATTTGTCTATTTCCTTCATTTAAATGTTCAGAGGTGACATTTCAGGTCCAAGGGTAGGTACGCTCATTTAAAAATTTTAAACTTATTTGTACACTGCTTTTAACAAAGATTGAACAAATCCTTCCTCCCTCCTCAGTGTGAGAGTCCCTCTTCCCTCCTAGACTATCAGTAAGTCATCATTCTTCTTCATCTTTGCTAGTCAAATAGCTTAAAAAAAATCTTCTCGTGTTATTTTTTTCAGAGTATATTTTCAGATTACACACATTACATCAGTAAGTCATGCATTCTCATTGCACAAACATCAACATACAGGCTGTTGTGAATTAAACTATTCCTTACAAAATATAGTTGAAGCCCTAATCACTGGACCCCATGAGTGTGACCTTATATAGAAAGAGGGGCTTTGAGGATGTAATCAATTTAGATGAGATCACACTGGATAGCTTGAGCCCTAAATCCAATAACCAGTGTCCTTACAAAGAGAAAGAGATGTGAAGACATAAACTCACACAGGAGAGAAAGCACAGTGAGGACAGAGGCAGAGGTCAGAATAATGGGTCTGTAAGGCAGAAATGCCCAGATTTGGCAGCAACCACCAGAAGCTAGAAGAAAAGGGAAAGGATCTTCCCCTAAAGCCTTCAGACAGAGCATGGCCCAGCTGACCCCTGGACGTCAGACTTCTAACCTCCAGAATTAGGAGACAATATATTTTAGGCCTCCCCTTGGTGGCTGGTGGGGTTTTTTTTGTTTGTTTTCTGTTTTTGTTTTGTTTGTTTGTTTGCTTAGTTACAGCACAGCGTTATCTACTTTCCTGGCCAAGAATCATCTGGGCCCCCAGCACTGAGAGGATGGAGTCTTAGCCACTGGACCACCAGGGAAGTACCTTAGTGGTTGATTTAAACCACCCAGTTTGCAGCATTTTGTTATGACAGCCCTAGGAGATGAATATACAGGCCTAAAGAGATCCTCATGTTGAAACTGTGATAAATATTCTTCCCGTAGATCCCCTGAATCTCGTTTCAGATCGGCCGAGGGAACGCCCCCTCCAGGAAGCATCTTCCTCTGTGCTTCCACTGGACAATGAATGGTATGAAGCAGAGAATGCGGCGGCCGGCTACGTCTGCAAGGGCAGCCGGTGCCGTCAGGACCACAAGGTGGCGCTGCTTCTCCAGCGGCTGCAGCTGTCTCTGACCTCGGGGAGTTGTGGGGGGCGGGGGGAGCTGGGTTGAAAGCTCCCAGTCCTGCTAGGCTGCAGGCCGGGTTACACCCTCCCTCGCTCTTGTGAAGCCGCCGCCTTAGAAGGAAAAGATATTTGGAGACCTAGGTCCTGCCTCTTCCCCTGGAGCCTTTCCTGACTCACTGGGTTCAGGGGTGTCTCTCTGAGACCGGCCTCACCGGGGCTGAGCAACCTGCACTCGGCAATCTACAACCTAAACCCGCCCAGGCAAACGTTCGCGATCATCCTGGCCAAACCTGGGGATCCTGCTTCAGTTGCAGGAACTCTGAGCTGCAAAGCTCTGCCCACTTCCGGATTAGATCTTCCCTCCCCCAGGGTGCAGGAACGCCCCTCTCTCTTTCTTAATTCTTCTCACAGAAAGAAGGGTACTTCCTTCAGGGTGCAAAACCCCCACCAATTTGGGGGAACCATGACTGAGCAAATCTTCCCTCCTAAAAAATAGAAATGGGGAGGACAGACCGAGAAACCCGGGCGGGCGGAAGGGTCAGACTTTAAAAGCGGAGAAGGAGGCTGGGTGGGAGCATCTACATGCTTTTGGAGAGGGAGATCTGGGGTCATTTTCCTTCCCTATTTCATTATGAAACAAGGTCCAAAAGCAAGGGGGAGAACAGTACCTAAGGGTCAAGCACATTTGCAGACAAGGGGAATCGTGGTGGGAGAGGCCCTGTGTAACGTAATGGCCCACTGGTACGTTGGAAACCAGTTGTTCGCTCACTTATGTATTTAAGAAATGTTTATTGAGCATCTGTTATGTGATCGCACTGTTTTAAAAGATGACCATAGGGAATTCCCTGGGGGTCCAGTGGTTGGGACTCCGGGCCCTCCCTGAGGAGGACCCAGATTCAATTCTCCAAGGAACTAAAATCCCACAAGCCACTGCAAGGCCATGCCAGAAAAAAATCAACGGTTAAAAAACAAAAAGACATGAGGATATGCCAATGAACAAGTAGAAAAAAATCCAGGCCTTTGGGAAATATTCTAGTTGGAGAGGGGAACTAATAAAAAAAGAATGTTATGGTAATACTAGATCAGGATAAGGGATATCAGATGTTGTGGGGTCGGGGAGCTGTGACTTCAAATTCTACATCAGCTCTTCAGGGAAGTCCTCATTGTCCTCAGAGGCTTGAAGGAAGTGATGGAGTTGTCTGTATTGCTGGTGGTGGGTGGTGGAGCGGTGAGGGCTGGTGATCCAACACAGAGAGCTGCCAATTAGCTGCCTGGCCTTTTAATGTCACCCTTGGAGTACGTGGGAAGCTGAAACCAGAGACAAGGGAAAAAATGAGAGGGTTCCAGCAAGACAGTGCAGGGTAGGTGCAGCAGAGGAGTCACAGAGAAAGAAATGAAAGGAGTTCAAGTGTGGTCCAAGAAACTGCGGGTAGGGAGCGATTCTGCATTCCACATACCCAAGGAGGGTGAAAGGAACTGGGAGGTCTTGCCAAGAAGGACAGGAGACTTAGTAGCAGTGGTCAGAGTGAGAGAGGTGGAGAGATTCCGTGGATAAGCTGTGGGTGTCTGGGTTAGAATCTGAGATGCCACTGGTAGAATAGATCAAACTGATGACAAAATCAAGGCTGTGGCTTTGAGAGTGCCCTGAAAACGACCTGGTGCAGGCAGACACCCAGGGCATCCCCGAGTCAACCACCCTACCTTTGCACTCTTCTAAAAGGGCGGCCAGATTACACTGAGCAGTGTAGGAAATTTCTCCCCTGCCTTGGCAACAAACACACCACAGAATTGTACGTGCTCCCTAAGCCCCTAAAGCAGTTTGGGATGTGTGGATGCCTGCTAGCAAATTTTATACGATGAACACATTTGCACTTACAAATGGTGAGGGCCTTAAATTCCCCACGCAATCACCCACTTCTCTCATCAGAGCTGACTTATTTTGTTCTCTTGTAAGAGATCAAGGTGTGTCTGTGTTTATGTAAATCTCGGTGAGAGGCAGTGTGGGGGTGTTGGGCTTGAGGCCACAGTAAGACCGGTGGAGCAGAAGGTTGGCCGTGACTTAAGGAAGCGTCCCTGGGAGGGGCAAAGTGGAGGGTGGAAGTCTTAACCAAGACGTGTGTGGAGGGAGACATGGGTCTAGTCTTCTTCATCTGAGAGTGGTTTCCCTCTTGCAAGCTCTCCTACCTTTCTCCACCGTAAGGCTGGCCTCGCCTCCGCTCGCTTGTGAAAGAAAAATCGTCATTGGGAGGTAGTGATGCACATGAACTGGGCAGAAGGGAAATGAACAGTAATGAGTCATTCATTCAGCAGCTACTTCAACAGACCTAGAAACTGGGAGACACGATGCGGATGTGAGGGGCATGTCGGTGGACACAATAGGGGCCTGCTCTTTGAGAATTACCTTCCTTTAAGGGGAGACAGAGGATGAGATGGTTGGATGGCATCACTGACTTGATGGATATGAGTCTGAGTAAACTCTAGGAGTTGGTGATGGACAGGGAGGCCTGGCATGCTGCAGTCCTTGGGGTTGCAAAGAGTCAGACACCACTGAGCGACTGAACTAAACCGAAAGGGAAACAGAAACTATATAAAAGTGGTAGTTTGAAGAGATTGAGCTTGAGGGATTGGGGAGCTGATAAAGGAAAAAGGGGCTTCCCAGGTGGCGCTAGTGATAAAGAACCTGCCTGCCAGTGCAGAAGACATAAGAGACGCAGGTTCCATCTCAGAGTCGGGAAGATCCCCTGGAGGAGGGCATGGCAACCCACTCCAGTATTCTTGTCTACAGAATCCCACGGACAGAGGAGCCTGGTGGGCTACAGTCCATAGGGTCCTAAAGAGTTGGACATGACAGAATCGACTTAGCACAATTTCATCTAATTAGTTTTATTTAGAAATTAAGCATATTAAGGGATTAACATCAATAACTGATAATAAAATAGAAAAATTATAACACTATACTGTAATGAAAATCATGTGAATTTGTCTCTCTTTCTCTCAAGATATCTTATTGTTCTCTACTCATCCCTCTTGTGGTGATATGAGATGGTAAAAGTGCTCCTGTGATGAGATGAAGTGCATGAATGATGTAGGCCCTGTGACATAGTTACTATGTCCATAGGTTACTATGGACCTTCAGGAGGACCATGTGCTTCTGGTGATCCTGGATCAATGAGCCATGGCGATGTCCATGCTTCATGTCAGGGGCAGATGATTTTGAATGTTGGGGATCCCAGGTGGGATGGGGCAGGATGGTGTGAGATTTCATCACACTGCTCAGAGTGGGGTGCAGCTTAACAACGATTCCCAGCCTTTTGGGCTCAGGGGACTGGTTTCACGGAAGACAATTTTTACATGGACCTGGGGAGGGGGGATGGTTCAGTGAATGACAGGTATTGTGTACTTCATTTCTATTATTATTATTACATCAGCTCCACCTCAGATCACCAGGCATTAGATCCACTGGAGACCCATGTAATTTAAAACATACGAATTGTTTATTTTTAGGGTTTTCCATTCATTATTTTCAGACTACAGTTGATCGTGAGTAACTGAAGCCGCAGAAAGCAAAACTGTGGATAATAGGGACCATTGGGCACATTTCTCAACTGTTCCCACATCTGTGAAATTGATGTCATAATAGCACTAGTTTATTGAGATGTTTTGAAGATGGACTGACATAATAGCTATAAAGTATCTAGTGACTGATACAGGCCAAGTGCCCAGGAGATGTACCTATAGTTACTATTATTGGTGTTCAAAGAAGAACCTCAGAGATAGGAATGGGTCAGGGGAGGGATGGTTTCAAGTGAAATAAATGAGGTTAGTTTAGTTTATAAGTACCCCTGAGAAAACATCCTTCATCAGCATGACTGGCTGCAGAATTTGGGGGGTCCAGTGCAAAGCGAAAATACAGGGCACAGGAAAAATTATCAATGTCGCTAATTATTAGAGGAAAGCAAGCCAAAATTACAATAAGGTATCACCTCACACTAGTCAGAATGGCCATCATCAAAAAAACCAACAAATAATAAATGCTGGAGACAGTGTAAAGAAAAGGGAGCCTTCCTACACTGTTGGTGGGAATGTAAATTGGTATAGCCACTATGGAGATCAGTATGGAGGTTCCTTAAAAATTTTTCTAAAAAGCAAAAAATTTTTCTGAAAGTAGAATTACCACATGATCCTGCAATCCCACTCCTTGGCGTATATCCAGAGAAAGCTCTATTTTAAAAAGATACATGCACCTCAGTGTTCACTGCAGCACTATTTACACTAGCCAAGACATGGAAACAACCCAAATGGTCACGGGCAGATGAATGAATAAAGAAGATGTGGTGTATATGTGTGTGTGCGTGCTCAGTCGTGTCTGACTCTTTGCAACCCTCCAGGCTCCTCTGTTCATGGGATTTTCCAGGCAAGAATACTGGAGTGGGTGTCCACTTCCTTCTCCAGGGGACCTTTCTGACCCAGGGATTGAACCCATGACTCTTGTGTCTCCTGGATTGCAGGCAGATTCTTTACTGGCTGAGCCACCAGGGAAGCCCATGAATACTGGAGCGGGTAGCCTATCCCTTCTCCAGCAGATCTTCCAGACCCAGGAATTGAACCAGGGTCTCTTGCATTACAGGCAGATTCTTTACCAGCCAGGCTACCAGGGAAGTCCATATATACATATCGAAAATATATATACATATGTATGTACATATATATGATAAATGTATGTAGTAATACTACTCAGCCATAAAAAGGAATGAAATACTGCCATTTGCAGCAATCTGAATGGACCCATAGATTATCATACTAAGTAAAGTAATTCAGACAGAGAAAGACATGCCATATGATACCACTTATGTAGGGAATCTTTTAAAAAAGATAAATGAGCTTATTTACAAAACAGAAATAGATCCACAGACATAGATAACAAACTTATAGATATCGAATGGGAAAGGGTGGAAGGGATAAATTAGGAGTTTAGGATTAATATATACACACTACTATATATAAAATAGACAACCAGTAGGGACCCACTGCATAGCACAGGGAAGTATACTCCGGTGGTAACCCCAAACGGAAAAGAATCTTAATGTATATATAGATATTTATACACACATGCGCGTATGCATCTTGTTGTTTAGTAGCTGAGTCATATTTGACTTCTTTGCCACCCCATGGACTGTAGCCCGCCAGGCTCCTCTGTCCATGGGATTCTCCAGGCAAGAATACTGGAGTGGGTTGCCATGCCCTCCTCCAGGGGATCTTCCCAACCCAGGTTTGAACCCATGGTTTTTTTCTCTTCATATAGATATTAGCCATTTGCCTTTCTTCTCTTATGAATTACCTATTAATGTCTTTTGCCCACTTCTTTTGGTGTTTTCTGTTGTAAAGAGTTCTTTGCGGAGTAAGGTTTTTTTTTCCTCCTTTCATTAAGTTTTTTATTCTCATGTCACAGATTTTTAATGGTATTCTAGATGTGGGCTTCCCTGATAGCTCAGTTGGTGAAGAATCCACCTGCCAATGCAGGAGACCTCGGTTCAATTCCTGGGTTGGGAAGATCTGCTGGAGAAGGGATAGGCTACCCACCCCAGTATTCTTGGACTTCCCTTGTGACTAAGCTGGTAAAGAATCTGCCTGCAGTGTGGGAGACCTGGGTTCGATCTCTGGGCTGAGAAGAGCCCCTGGGGAAGAGAATGGCTACCCACTCCAGTATTCTGGCCTGGAGAATTCCATGGACTGAGTTGGAATGACTGAGCGACTTTCACTTTCACTAGATGGTGTGCAGCAGTTATGTACTTTGATTAGGAAACTTCCATACCTTTTGCTTCACTATGTGTTATCAAAAAATTGGCCAATTTATCACTTATTTGCTTAGTCATTCATTCATTTATTCAAGAAGCAGAAATCAAATGCTCTCTATGAGTCAGAGGAACCACCAACACCACCGCTACCATAATAATGACAACAACAAAATAAAACACAGAACAAAATCCTCAGGAATAAATGCAAAATAAAATGTGCAGGATCATTTGAAAGAAAACACTAAAATTTAGCTGAAGTACACACAAAAAAGGAAAATCCCCTGGAGTAGGAAATGGCAACCCATTCCAGTATTCTTGCCTGAAAAATCCTATGGACAGAGGAGTCTGGTGGCCTGCAGTTCAAAGGGTGGCAGTCAGACACAACTGAGTAACTGAGCACATACACACACACACAAAAGAAAAACTGAATAAATGGGGAAATACTATATTTCCGGATGGGAATAGTTACCTTATAAAATGTTAATTCTTATGTTAATTCAAAATAAAAAATTTATAAGAATAAATATGTAAAATATCTAAGGAAAATTTTATAGAAAATGGTAATAATTGATTATTTGACTAATATGATATTAAAACAGATTATACTTTCTCAGTACTTATAATTGGGAAAGAATTATTAAATGGTAATAGGGCAGTTGATTAATTATTGTAGGGGAAAGCTAAAGTTTAACATTGTGTTTATAAAATATAAAAATATTATTTATGCCAAATTAAATTCTATAAAGAGTTATGATTTTTTACAAATATTCTAAGGAATTTTTGAGGAAGGCATGGCAACCCACTCGCCTGGAGAATCCCATGGACAGAGGAGCCTGGCTGGCTACAGTCCATAGGGTTGTAAAGAGTTGGACATGACTGGAGAAACTTGGCACACATGCATAACGGTAATATGGAAAGATGTTATTGAAATGGCTGAATTAAAAATCAAATTTTAAAAAATCTTTAAAAGATATGCTTTTTATAAATTGTTAAGTACATACACAGGGAAAAGTCTGAAATAACAGACTCCAAAATATTGACATGATTATTTCTTTGAAACAATGGGAATACACATGACTTAATTTTTTCTTTCTTCTGGCTAATTCATACAGTTTACATTTTATACAGTGGTGATATTATATTTTATAGCAAAAATGAACCAATGCTTGTAATGAAAAGTAAGAAAACCATCTTCAGTTGCTCATATTTGTACTGGACATTCACACTGAGTCTTAGCTCACTCTGGCAGCTATAACAAAAACACCATAGACTTGGCAATTTAAACAACAGGCATTTATTTCTCATAGTTCTGGAGTCTTGGCAGTTTGATGTACTGGAATACTTGGTGTTTGGTAAGGATCTTCTCCCAGGTTCATAAACAGTGGTCTTTTTGCCCTGTCCTCACATGGTAGAAGTTTGACAGTATTCTCTGGGTCTCTTCTCTAAGGGCACTAATCTCATTCATGTGGGCTTCACCCTCATGACCTAACTACTTCTCAAAGGGCCCACCTTCACACACCATCAAGTTAGGGATTATTGTTGTTATTCAGTTGCTCAGTTGTGTATGACTCTTTGCAGCCCCATGGACTGCAGCAAACCAGGTTTCCCTGTCCATCACTGACTCCTGGAGCTTGCTCAAACTCATGTCCTCAAGTTGGTGATGCCATCCAACCATTTCATCCTCTGTCATCCTCTTCTGCTCCTGCCTTTGATCTTTCCCAGCATCTGGGTCTATTCCAATGAGTCAGCTCTTCACATCAGGAGGTGATAGTATTGGAGCTTCAGTGTCAGTTCTTCTAATGAATATTAAGGGTTGATTTCCTTTAGGATTGACTGATTTGATCTCCTTGCAGTCCAAGGGACTGGATATACAATCCAAGGGACTCTCATGGGGCTTCTCCAGGACCACAATTCAAAAGCATTAATTCTTCACCACTCAGACTTCTTCATGGTCCAACTCTCACAACCGTACATGACTACTAGAAAAACCATGGCTTTGACTATACATACGGACCTTTGTTGGCAAAGTGGTCTCTGCTTTTAAATACGCTGTCTAGGTTTGTCATCTACTCAATGGACATGAGTTTAAGCAAATTCTGGGAGCTAGCGAAGGACAGGAAAGCCTGATGTGCTGCAGTCCATGGGATCGCAAAGAGTCAGACACGACCAAGTGCCTGAACAACAACAACAACAAAACAATTTGCCATGTCTTTCCTTCCAAGAAGTGAATGTCTTCGAATTTCATGGCTGCAGTCACCATCTGCGGTGATTTTGGAGACTGGGAATTAGGGTTCAATGTATGAATCTGGGAGGACATAGCATTCAGTCATCGGCAGGTAATACATGCAGCCAGCAGCCCTGGCCAGTCCTCCCTTCTCGCTATTAGCCCCCACATTCCTAAGGTACTGCCCAGCAGCCTGAGCACAGTAAGATCCTGCAAGAACGGGACCCAGACCATTCTTTCTCTCCCTGGAGAAGATCCTGCACAAGTGTTCTCCAGGGACTCCGTCACCAGCTGCACATCCTAGGAAGGGGGATTGCCATTGTTTCCAAGTATAGACTAACAACGCCATTAAGCACACAGCTTACCGGCACGGAAGACCACAGTGTATTGTGCAATGCTGTTCTCCAGAGCCTTCCTGGACTCCGCATAGATCCACCTAACACTGACACTCTCCTGTCCTGTCAAGATGAGTCTAAAAGAACAGTAATTTTTTGATCTTTTACCATTCCTTTGAAATTTTAAAGACATTGTTTTTGGAACACAAAGCTCTCATGTTCTCTTAATAAATGAGAATTAAAATAAACGACATGAAATTGTGCTGTCAGGACTTCATTTCGATGAGATTATTTCTGCTGAAACATTTAACTGGGTATGGTTTATGCATTGACAATGATCAATATATTCATTCCCCAGTGAACTGAGAATCAAATCTCTGTGTTTGAAGGAATCATTTATAAGCATGTTATGGGTTCTTTAAATAAAACAAGTGAAACCCATAGCTGCACAATATTAGCAAAATATTTCGAAGAATGCATTAAGATTCTTTTATTGGCTGATGCAGTAATTAATTTCATGTGTTATAAAGCAATGCAGAGAGAGCTGGTTTATTCCTTTCTGAATAAAATTCATTCTTTTCAGTTTTAGAAATTAGAATTGGAAAATGCCTGTATTTAAGGCAAAGTGCTTTCAAAACTAATCCCAAAGAGGGGAATTCTTAATATGGCAGTGCCTTGGAAATGTGAAGTTACTCCCTGCCCGACCTTTCTTAAGCCCCAGCCCCCAGCCCTTTTTATCTGATTCTGAAACTGCCTCAGACATAATTGGGTTTCCTAAGACCTGTTTCTCTCACTGGACACGATTGTGAACAAAGAGGGCTGAAATGGGAAAATAATTAATTTTAATGAGAGAGACACTGGGGGAGCGTGAGTGGCTTCCTCTGTTTGCTTTGATCTAAAATAATGAATGTTCATGTGGCAAACAGAGCAGAAAGATTACAAACATCTAGTCCTAAACAGAGGTGGCACTTTTATACAATCTAATGAAATCTCTGACAAACCATGTTGGCGACTGGGTCTGCTCAAGCATGACAGAAAGTCTTGGGGGCTCTGTATTTCTCACCTTAGTTTGTACCAACTTGTACAAAATACACTCCATCAAAGTATACGGAGGGTGTGTGTGCCCAGTTACTTTTATCTTGTCAGGTTATGGGTGTAGGATTTTCTCCTTTAGGCATTTAAGACCTTCTTTTTACAAATGTTTTCCATTCTGTTTGAAGACTGTCTTACCTGCCCTGTCTTCTGACATAGGAAGGGACCATGAGATCCCTAAAGTGGAGACAGCGCCATGCTTGTCACCGAACTACTGTACCTCTAACAGCACTGGTGCACGCGGGCTCAGGAAACCTTTGTTGGAATGAATAAGTGAAAACTGATGAGCCCACAGTGAAATGTAGACACTGTCTTCATTTTGCTTTCTAGTTTTCCAGTGTTTTATAAGGATGAATATTTGTACTTGGGGGAGGCCATTCAAGAGGAACAAACAAACCTTGGCATCTTAGTGGCTCAAAAATGTTTTCTTAATAAATGAAAATGCCACTGTGAGCCAAGTGGTTCTCTCCAGGGCAACTCTGCTCCAGGCAGTGACTCAGGGATCCAAGACGCTCCTAACCCAAGTGGGTTTTCCTGGGGACAGACCTCCCCTCCTGCAATGACCTGTGTCCTTTGGGTCTTCTTTGCCAAAAGGCTTTAGTCTTCTAGACTTTCTCTGAATTTCAAAAAGAAAAAAATAATCAGAGAAATGAAAAAAAAAATGAAACAAAAGTGTCAAGCAAAACAAAATAGTAGTAGTTTAACCATAAAACGAAATAAAGACCTTTATGTTCCTTCTTAAGGGCCATGGATATTAATAATATCCTGAGCCATTTCCTTGGGTTGTTTTGCAGATACTGAAACCCTCACCAAATGGAAGACGTTAACTGCATACTGACCACAAACCCATAGACTCCAATTAGTTAGAACCAGAAGGTTGATGGTTAAGATTTCCAAAACATCTTTACCCCATTACCAATCAATCAGAAGGATGTCCAGAGTTTATCAGGCATCCTACAAGCCTCATCCCTAGCTTTGCCTTCAAAAACTGTTCCCTGAAAGGGTCTTTTGAGCCTGATTAAAGACAGAAAGAGGGAGAGATCCTTGGCCTCTAGGGAGGAGTCAGGATTGAAAGGAAAAAAGCAATAGAAGCAGGAGAAAGTTACTCACTCTGTTTAAAAATATTGCTTGGGTACAGCTATCTCCTTAGAAGTTGGGTTCAGGGAGTGTCTGGAATTTCAGGAGATAGTGTTTCTTTAAAAGGCAAAAGGGGGACTTCCCTAGTGGTCCGGTGGTTAAGAATCCTCCTGCCAGTGCAGAGGACACAGGTTCGATCCCTGGTCCAGGAAGACCCCACATGCTACCAAGCAATTAAGCCCATGGGCCACAGCTACTGAGCCCACGTCCTAGACCCTGAGCTCTGCGACAAGAGAAGCCACCACTGTGAGAAACCCTTGCCCTTTCTGCAACTAGAGGAAGCCCGTATGCAGTAAAGAAGACTCATAATTTTTTTTTTTTTAAGCCAAGGAGGAAGAGGAAAGAAAGAGAAATGTGTTTGAAATGTACGCTCTCAAGTAAAAATTGGTTAGCAGGTAACTGTCTGGCAAGGGTTTCCCACTGGTGGCCAGCCCCGCTGATTTTAAGTGGAGGTGGCTAGACTTGGGGGTTTGGGGGGAGGGGAGCAAAGAAGGTTGAGTGATTCTGGCCCCTAGTCCACTAGAGGCACCTGGAACTCGTTTACAATTGCTTCCTAAAAGCATATTTCATTGAACAGAAGTCTCTTACAACATTTGGGTTAGAAATCAGTGCCCAGATAATCCTTTGCACTGTTTTTATACTTTTGTACAACGTGTTGATAGAGTGTCTCTGAACTTGTTAACAATAAAACTGAAAATCCAATCATCTCACTGGCCTAGAAACTCATTTCTGCTTTAACCTCCTAGATAAAAACTAACCAAATGATGCCTTTTACGAATGCCTGCTCAAATCATTTTAATCCCATGGGAGAAACTATATTTCAGATACTCATTTTTTTGTACAAATGGATTCGATTTATCATTATTGTCTCATTTACATTAAATATTAAGAATGTAATAACATTTGAGGGGAATTTAAGTATTAATTTTTACCTTTAACTTTTCTTCATGGCAAGCAGTCTTGATTTTCCACACCCAGCGGTGATGCATTTCTTTAAAAATTCTTTTTACAATTGAATTAAATAAAACAGGGTCAGTTGGAAGAAAAAAATTAATAATAGTGTAGATGATGCACACATATGGTTAAAATCTGTAAAGTTGGAATTTGAATGAACGCTGTTGAAATGTACTGATTTAACATTCCAAGATCTCATTATTAGGGTCCTCAAAGCTGGGTGTGTACCTTTAACTCACAGAAGGTGGCTCACAATCACAGCTGCTCAGTAGGACTGCCCAGGGGGCTTCCAAAAAACAGTCACGTTGAGGCTCCACTTCAGACCAATTAGATAAGAATCTCTGAGTGTGAGTCCATGGGTGGATTTTTAAAGCTCCCTTTGCAAGGTGTGGCCAGAGCTAGGAACCATGGATGGAAAATCTCCCACTTCTCTTCATGTTGCGTTCCAAGATGAACTTTTGAAAAGTGTATTCTAAGTTATGGTTTCTGTACATTCGATTTTGAGAGCCATACTTTTTCTGGGCTGCCCCAACTACCCCACTGATGTCCTGCTCATGTCCAGCAATCCCTATCCTATAAGGATGACCTCCTCATCCCTCTGTGATCTCACTGGAAGCTGGAATGGTAAACAGAGGCAGTAACAAGAACTAGGTTCTATTTATTGTGTTCTCACTGTGTATTACCTTTTGTTTCAGTGCATAGATGAATTTTATCATACACACATCTTGCAGATGTGAAAGTACATGTCTATAGGACAAAAATCTACACATGTAACTAACGAAAGTAGAATTTCAATATGTATTCTTTAGCTTTTTACTTGGAAACAACCTAGAATTTACAGAAAAGTTACAAGAATAGTGCAAAGATTTTTTTTCCTGAAATATATAAAATAAGTTGTTGGCACCATGCCCCAGTCCCCGAATAATTTATTACGTATTTCCTGCAAACAAGGATAGTCACTTGTACAACTATAAACTTCAAATTCAGGAAGTTAGCATCAGTATACCTTTCATCTTAGATTCCATGCAAATTTCACCAGTGGTCCCAAACGTTCTTTACAGCAAAAGGAAAATCCCATGAACAGAGGAGCCTGGTGGGTTGCAAAGAGTCAGACACGACTGAGCATGCGCACACACACATATACACCCATAGTTATTGGAGCACCTCCTTGTGTGTGTTTTGGGTTGTTTTTTTTTTTTCATAACAAGATGTTTAGAATCAGTGTTTATTTTCTCTTCCAACCCTGGTATCAGACATTTACTCAAGAATCTTTGGTCCCTTTAAGTGCAGATGGGTGTTTAGAAAGCAATATCTCAAGGCACCAGGTGTGTTCACTGCTATTATGGTGTCACAGTTTCCAGAACTTTCCACTGGACAGAGCTGGAACCTATGTGTAGACACATACACACATTTATGTCATACTTACTTCTATAACTATCTTTACAAACTAGAAACCATGAGTTCACTCCAAATATCCTCAATTATAATCCAGAACCCCAGGGTTCACTCTAGTCTTCACCCTTCTTGTATCTGTAACCCCAACAGTGAGAATCCTGCCTCAGGTAACACTCAATATATTTAGTAATGATACTCTGCCATTATCCTCTCCCAATGCACCAGCTCCCTTCTCATTTCATTAAGATGCTGACACTCTACATTGGCTCTCCACTGGGTTTTAATTCCTTTTTCTGGACTACCCTTCCCCTCTCCCTGCTTAGGCTCTGAAACCCTGTGTCAAGCTGCCCTATACCATGCAGATGGCTTCCCGTCCCTCTTGGGCTCTGATGCCCTGAAGTGGTCTGTTGTTACCTTCGTCCACCCACTTGGACATCCTTCTCACCCTCCTGTACCCTGACACCCGGAGTCTGTTCACTGTTCGGTATGGACCTCCTCCTTAGTCAGCTCAGGCTGCCACAGCTCCCTCTCTTCTACCATGCACTGAGGCTTATTTCCTCAGCCCCACCTAATGCAATACAGATTTTTAATTTTGAAAAGTTTTGCCAAATTTCCAACCAAAGAGATTCTGTCAGTTCATATCCTACCGTTAATGTAAGAGAGCCTGTCTCCCTAATACTCAGCAATCGAGTGTTATTATACTTTCATATCTTTGCTAATTTGAAAAGTGAAAAAATTTGTCTCATTGTAGCTTAAACTAAACTTAAGAAAACATAAAATATTTCTACCAATTAGAACCCCTACTCTCATTAAAACTCCAAATTTTAATTCCATTAGTGTTCTTAATTTTTAATGATAAACTCTAAACTGTGTAAAAGAGTGCCATTTCCCCACTTATGCAATAGTGTACTTCCCCCTATTTAATACCTAAACTTTGTTCTAGAAAACATATTGTTGGTCCCAGATACAATTGAAAAGGACAGAAAATTTTAATTTCTAATGGGACCAGAAAAGTAACACATGAACAGTCTGTTTTGACTAGAACAGTTGTCAAATCAATAATTACTTCTCACTTAAAGAACACAAATTTAGAAGAAAAAAGCCCCATCATATGATAATAATGGAAGGCCTAGGTCATTTGACTTTGCATCCTAGGGTTTTGCAGAAGATTAGTGTGCTATGGCTCACCCTTGATCTCAGAAGAGCTCCAGCTGACATTTCATGATACCTGTGGTCGTCTTTATGGAGCATTACCAGTTCATCAGGGCAACATCTTATACTTGGAAGCCCAGGCTACTGGAGGCACCTCCTAGAAGCTCTGCTACATTGGCCCTCGCCCGGTGCATAGCGCTGAAATGTCAGCTCAGATATATGCCATAGAGGCATATAGCTGGCACAGAACCATCTAATACACCCACCTAGCCACTACTCTTCTCTTTCAGGGTATAGTAAATGCAGGCATATGAATTTTAAGAGCCTCTGGAAGTGAGACGTAATATAGTCCAAGGAATTATGTCACTTATATTCATAATTAGCAGACTCTTAAGGAAAAAGAAACCTTAATGATAGTTCATTTTTCGTATAGCATCCTATGTTTCACCAGGTATCCAGAGATTTCCCAAAGTTGTGTGTTTGGGGAACAAGAGGATATTCTCCGGTCATAGCCCTGCATCTCAGACTCACAATGCGTGCCAGAAGATGTCCTGGGTCTTCATAAACATTCACTTGGCCACGCCATGGGAGAAAGACATTCAAAAGGTTAATTTTGCTACACTAATGACAAAGGACCATTATTTCAGCAGCACCTAATTTATCCAGTATTATTGGGTAGAGCAAGGTTTTCTGTATAAATAAATTTCAGAATAACAGAGCTTTCAGGATAACCAAGATGCCTTTTAAAAAATATTTTTGCTGCTATCTGTGGACTGAAAATGCTGCCTGTCGTATCAGTAAACAAAGGATGTTGCAGCCATCAGCCGCTTTGATCAACAGAAGGTGAGCCCTAAGGGAGCTCAGGATGGAAACAGAATGCCTGCCAGCAAATCATCAAACACTAGCCACGTCCCAACCTGCCACCCCCCCACCCCCCCACCCCCGCCACCATGCACCTGAGCAAACTCAGGCTGAGAAAGCAAGGTTATAGGCACCAGAGAACTGAGATGTGTATCAAAGGAAAGAGTTCAGTGAGTCCAGACTCTTGCATCTTCCCATACATAAAAAAGCACTAAATTCCTGGAGATACCTGACTTTCTTTCATTAACAATAACCTTTTAATGTTCTAACTACCTGGTCTTTTTGTATGTATGTATCCTGGCTCCTCCCTTATCTCGTTGGAGCAGTCTTTCAGGGTTTTCTAAGATGCCGTGTCCAGGCTTAAGTCCTCAGTTATGTCCTCCAAATAAAACATGACTTTCAACTTTTGGCTTCTCCGGTGGCTCAGATGATAAACAATCAGCCTGCAATGCCTGAGACCCAGGTTCAGTCCCTGGGTTGGGAAGATCCCCTGGAGAAGGGAATGGCTACCTACTCCAGTATTCTTGCCTGGAGAACCCCATGGATAGAGGAGCCTGGTGGGCTACAGTCCATGGAGTTGCAAGAGTCAAATATGACTTAGTGACTTAATGACTAAACATGACTTAGTGACTGAAGTCAACCATGACTTAGTGACTAAACATGACTTAGTGACTTAGTCAAACATGACTTAGTGACTAAACCACCACTGCCTCCGCCACCACCAGGTGCAAAAGATGTATTAGTTGAATCGTTCAGCAAGTCCATAAGTGAATGATAACCCTGGGAACAATGAGCACACACCGTGTCATGATCTGGGATCAGGTTGTGAACCACAGTGATCAGTCATGGATGGTTCAGCCCTCAGGAAGTCTTCTTCCCTTCACCACCCAGGCTCCAGAACTTTTCCAGGAGTTTTTGATTCCATTTCATATTACTCTCAACTCAAACTCTCGGGAAACCAAGCTTATTAAATTACTATTTGTAATTCTTGGAACAAGCATCAACAGAATGCACCAATTCTTGGGGGGCCAGGGATAATCATTCCTTTATTTTTCACCCCATATTTATGGAGGGTCTACCCTGTGATGGGTGCTGTGATAGGTCATGTGAATTCAATAGAGTTCTCACTCTTGTGGGTCTTACATTATCCTGGGGATCAGACAATAGAAAGATGGATATAGAATAAACTGTAAGATTTCGATGAGAATGATGAAAACAAAGCAAAATAGGAGGCTTGAGGGCCGGAGAGGGACTAACATTTGAGGGAAATGTCTCTCGGAGGAGGTGACTTCTGAGCAGAATGCTGTTTTGTCCCTTGTATGTCAGACCTGCAGCGCCTACAATTACAAGCTGATTTGGCCCAGAAGCTCTTTTCTGGACCCCCTTAACCTCTCTTTCCTGTAGTTGCTTTACTGCTTGACTCAGCCCATTTTTAATATAGTGATGATGGACTAGACTGCCAGGGTCTGGAAGTGAGCTTCCATCAGATAAGGCAGGACCCTCTATTCATACGTTAGTTCGAAAGATACTTATGAGAGCTTAGAGGGCAACAGAGGATGAGATGATTGGACAGCATCACCAACTCAAGGGACATGAGTTTGAGCAAACTCTGGGAGATAGTGAAGGACAGGGAAGCCGGGGGTGCTGCAGTCCTTGGGGTCACAGAGTCGGACACAACTTAACGAGTAAACAATAATAACAACACGTGCTAGGATTTGGCCAGGACTTAGAAATGCAGACCAAGACTAGGAGGCCACAGCTGAAGCCCTGGGTGAGCTTCCAAGTCAGGAGGGATAGTTAAACATGAAAACAAATCGATGCAGAAACTGTGTCAGGTGCTTTGGAGTTGGAGGTCCAAGAAAAAGCAACCAGCTCCTGAAGCTGGAAGACTCATAGAAACACTCAAAAGAGGTGATTTCTGATCTATATTGTGAAAAAGAAGTATATATATTTCAGCTTGATGATGACAACATACACCAGGCAGAGGTGACAGCAAGGGCAAAATTATACACAAGGAGCCGAAGTCCTGTTTGGACCTCCAGTCACCTGGTTTGACTCATTCACTGGTTGTGAAATGGAGTAGAAGAGGCATATAAGAGATGCGATTGAAGATAAACATGGTTTAATCCTGAAAAACAGTACCCAGTGATTAGCAGTATAGAATGAGGTCTCCTATCAGAGGCTTTCAAAGTCATTGTGGAGAGGTTAAATATCATATTCATAAATCACACTTGGTATATGTCAAGTATTACATCAACATAAATATTACAAACACATATATGTATACAACCATACAAGGTATACAGGGCAATATGAAGCCACTGAAATTGTTAGTGCTCGCTGAAAAAATGCACACCCTAAAATTTGAGAACTGTGTTTTATTTGACAGACATATTGAGGACTTAAGCCCAAGAGCCAGGCTTTCAAACAGCTGTGGAACTGTCCCAAAGGGGTAAGGGATGAGCCAGGATAAATAGGAATTTGGAGGCAGGGGAATAAAACCAGGTAGTAGAACATCAAAAGATTACCATTAATCAAAGAAAAAAAGATGTCTCAAGTTAATTGATTTAATGCTTTTCTGTGTATGGGAAGATGCAAGACTCTGGGCTTAATGAAATCATTCCTTTGGTGTGCATCTTTGCTGTCTAGGACCAGGATCCTCTTTTTCTGCATCCTGTATTCTCTGAGGGTGCACTGTGGTGGGTGGCCACAGAAGCTGATGGCCCAGTGACTGCAGCATCCTTTGTTTATTGATACGGCCAAAAAACTTCTTTGAAAACTGAGCAGGTAAGGGTAGACTGTATGAAGCAGGGACAAGCTGAGACAAGAGCCAGGAAGACATGATAATTGAGCAGCTGGGGAGGCTCTGGACAGAATATGGTAAGGGAATGCGGACAAGACAAGTCTGGGAAATTGATTGGCTCTGATGAGAACAATGCCCCACTCTGAGGGCTTTCTCTTCCTCTTCCTCATCCTCTTGGCTCTGAAAAGAATAGTATGTCCTGGCTCAGGAGCTTCAGCTTACGTGATGTACTTGGAATTTTTATTAACTAACCAACAACAACTTCCCATTCTACCCCCACTGTTGGGCAATGAATTTTACACTGACAAAGGGAGTTTCAGAGACCAGATCACACCAATGCTTGAATTTCTTGTTTGTCAGTTTGGATAGATTTCCAGTGATGCAGTGTGGGAAGTCTCCTGAACACAGGGACACCTGTGATCCCCTCTAGGCTCATAGATGAATGTTTTGCAGAAACACATAATAAACTCATTTTCTTTGCCTACCCAAAGGCTGGAGATGGGAATTTAAGACTTATACATTTTTTAAAATTCATTTATTTATTTTTGGCTGTGCTAGGTCTTTTTTTTTTTTTTTTTTGCTTCTCAGGCTTTTCTCTAGTTGCAGCAAGCAGGGACTGCTCTCTAATTGTGGTGCATGAGTTTCTCGTTGAGGTGGCTTTTCTTGCTGCAGTGCATGGGCTCTAGGGTGCTAGGGCTTCAGTAGTTCTGGCTCCTGGACTCTAGAGAGAGGACTCAGTAGTTGTGGTGCACGGGCTTAGTTGCTCCCAGGCATGTGGGATCTTCCCAGATCAGGGATTGAACCTGTGTCTCTTGCATTAGCAGACAGATTCTTAACCACTGAGCTACCAAGGAAGCCCTGGGGATTTAGGATTTAAATCTTATTGCTCAATTTTCTGTCCTCTTGTTCCCCTACCCCACCCCTTCTGTGAAATCTGTATAGACCTCTGAAAAGGCAACTGTATCTAAGGTAAAAGTTATTTTGTGTATTGAAACAAAAAGCACAGAATTTAAAACACTCTAAAATTATTTCGGAAGCAGTAGACCCTAGAATGAATTTAGATTTGCCTCTGAAGTTTAAGCACCAAACAAATAATCCAATAAAGTAAATTAAGGAAGCCAGTGAATGCAATCAATCTGTTTTATCACCTACATTTTGAAAATAACTGTGCAAAAGTGGTTAGAAGTGTTAGACTCCTTTCGGAGGGAAGTCACATGACCCTCTCTACCTCCCACAAGGGTAGAAATGGCTTTTTATGGCCACGAGTCATTTGTTAGCTCTTCACAGCAAATAGCACACTTCACCCTCCAAATGGCCACATGCCCAGCATTTAGACTAAAGAAGCGATATTAGCTGATGATAATGCAGGGGTCTTCAAGAGGCTGATGGGACTATATTGTTTCAGAGTGACCCTCAGCAGAATGTCAATTTCTTAAATGGATTAGATTGGATTGGAGGCTGTAGTAGAGCCTGCTCCTATTCTGAAACAATCTAAGTCATTGCAGTATTTCTTATGATAAATTTTCCTAAGTAGACCCGCAACAGAAAATGAAGCACTTCCTAACCGCTGTGACCCAGCCATCAGTCAACGTGTTTCATCCAGCTCTTCACTGCCTGAGACCCACTCCACAAGACACTGAAGATGCAGGATGGCATGCTGGCAAGTCACCGTTGATGGGAAGGGCCTGCTCTGCACATCCACTGTTCTTCTTTGGAATTTTTCTTTCAGGCTGAAGGAGACATCCCTGAGTTGTGGACCCCAACCAGCCTGCACTGGCATTGCTGGTGAAAGTGTCACCTGCCAGAGTGGGAAGAATGGATGGGAACCGGGGCCCTCTTGCCTCCCACGGCAAATATCAGGCCCTGAGAACCACTAGCTGCTGGGCAGTGCCGGTTGTTTAGCTTCAGAACCACATGTTGGGCCTTCTTTACTCAGCCTAACACTTCCTAGACCATATACATATGTAGATGGCCCTTTTTCAATGCTCCGCTAATGTGTGGGTGGGGTAGGGGAAATATGAATAGTTAACCCCAAACTTCATTTCTGTAAGCACTCTCTTGGTCCTCCTTCCAATTTTGCCAAAGCTTCTGGCAAGTCGTGACCTTTAAGATGTACCCGAATTTGCTTCTCTGGGCCTCTGACTTTCTTTTTTTGTGCTTGGTGTGTTTGCTGTAGGAAATGCAAAATCTAGGAAGCTTCTAGAATCCCTGCACTAAAGGGACTGCAGATCTCTCTGGAAGGCTTAGTCTGTAACTGGGCCTCTATTCTTAACTAAAGTATGTGGCTTCCCCCTGGAAACACCAGAGTCTTTGGCTCATGAATACAATGCTTTTGCTTTGCTAAATTTACCTTCTGGTCAATTAGGTTTTTTTTCTCTCTTCATCCCAGGCTCGTCAAGAAAACCCAGTCTAAACAGGAGGATCATCAAGGGGAAATTTGTAGGTGTGGATATGTGTGGAAATCTAGAAACATTGCCACTTTCCTTCACTGCTATTTCTTCCCTCTTGAAACAAGAGGAGAAAGTTTGCCAGGTTCTTGGTGGAAATCATTTCTGTCACTTTACTGTAACTTGAGGCTACTGCCAGCCGATGAAAAAGTATTTCATGAACTGTATGGGTTTTTAGAGCTGCAGATTTTAGAAAGCTGCTCCAAATTTCAAGTTTCTAAAGAAAGCACTGCTGACATCAATGCTGCTATATCTGGCTCTCAGGTGCCTGAGTGAGTTTTGAGCAAGAAATAATTTAATAGAAAAAAAAATACCTCCACCAATTAACTTGGAGTAGAAAATGGCACCCCACTCCAGTCTTCTTGGCTGGAAATTCCATGGACAGAGGGGCCTTGTGGTCTACAGTCCATGGGGTTGTAAAGAGTGGACACGACTGAGCACGCATGCCATCAATCAACTGTGTAAGTGCGTGTGTTTGTCACTCCGTCGTGTCTGACTCTTGACAACCCCATGGGCTGTAGCCTGCCAGGCTTCTCAGTTCATGGAATTCTCCAAGCAAGAACACTGGAGTGGGTAACCATTTCCTTCTCCAAGGATCTTCCCAACTCAGGGATCGAACTCAGGGATTGAACTCAGGTCTCCTGCACTGCAGGCAGATTCTTTAACATCTGAGCCACCAGAGAAGCCCTAATTAACTGCATAGCAAATGTTTTTTTTTTTTTTTTTTTACCAGAGTGATCTTATCCAAGACATAATTTAAAGACAATTGTTTCTCACTTGTTCTTTGCTTTTGTTTTGATTTTCTTTTCTATTCATCTCAGGGGTGGAGGGAGGGCTGCTGGGTGATCCTTGGACAACTCACCTTCATTGTGATGCATACATCTGATGTCTACAGGTAAAAAGACCTCGGTCCTTGTCCTCTTTGGAGAAAGAATTCCACAAAGAGGCATTGTAAAGCAGGCCGAGTTTATTGGAAGCACAGTATATATAAAGAGAAAGAAGAAGCAGTTTATTTAGAGCAGAAGCAGAAATATACACCCAGAGAAGAGGGCAGATATCCTCCTTAGTGAGGAGTGTACCAGAGAGGTGGTTTAAATCACTTACGTGGGGGCAGTTTTCCTGGGTCTTCGATTTCCTCTGGCCAGTCACCTTGCTTCATTTCATTTCATTGCATCTGACCTGACCAGGGCCCTTTCCGATACACATGTGCATCTTCAAGCCAAATGGATTCCAGCGGGGGTTGGGGTGGGGGATCCTTGGGAGACTGACAGAACTCATTATGTGTTAGGGCTCCCTCCCCTCCTTTTTTTGACCCCCAAGGAGCCTTTCTGCACATGTGTAGTTGGGGACATCTCTTTAACCTGAAGAATGAAAAATGTGGTTTTCTTATCTTTTTATTTCAGCAGAGCTCAGATTCTTTCCACTCCTGCCATTAACTTTTCCCTTGAAGTGTTGAGGGAAAACAAACTCTAATTTACCCCACTCGACTAACCCCAGCTGATCAGTCCAGGAGCCCATCTACCTTCTACCTCACAACTGTTCTTCCCTGTGTCTCAGAAGAAATTCAGGAAACTCCTTCTGCAGAAGTTCCTTCCCCACATGGTTCCAGGTTGGATCTGGCCAGTGAAAGGTAACCTCAAGTGATGTCCAAGGCAGTAAAAAAGGTAAAGTCAGTGCTTCTCAGTGCTAGCTGTAGACTTGGATCCTAGGGAACACTCACCCAGGGGAACCCAGTTCCCCTTGAGACTCTGCCCTGTCCTGTCACTTCTGACCTTTACTTACCCATTCATTTAATTGTGCGTAAGCTTAAGTTCCTATAGCAACTCTAATTGGAAGAGAACTCTAATAGAAAGGTTTCCATTTTCTGATTGAATCCTGATTGATATAGGGGCAAAGGATTCATTATATAATTCTGCTCTTTCCTTATATTACAAATGGGGAGGGATATTAGTGAGAAAGGGCTTCCCAGCTGGTGCTAGTGATAAAGAATCTACCTGCCAATGCAGGCAGATGTAAGAGATGCAGGTTCGACCCCTGGGTGGGGAAGATCCCCTGGAGAGGGTCATGGCAATGCACTCCAGTATTCTTGCCTGGGAATCCTATGGACAGAGGAGACTGGCAGGCTGCAGTCCAAAGGGTGGCAGAGTAAGACACGACTGAAGCGACTTAGCACGCATGCACACACTCATTAATGAGAAAGTCTTTCTTGAATGAGGATGACTTACGGTACCGAGTCTTACATACCAAGGACACAAGTCAAAGGTAAAGCCCCACCTCCCGATAGTTCTAAAGAAGAGACAAAATGACAACCATGCATACATGAGACTGTGTGTGTCAACAGAGTAACTAAAACTAGGTGTCCAGGAAAGACTCCATCTGGGAATCTGTTGGAAGCAAGGCATTCACCCAAGTATTTTTCGTTTCAAAATCCTCCATGGGGAAACGCTCCATGGATGGCCTTCCCAGACAAGTGCTGTCCTCAAGGACTACATTCCTGAGCTGCTTTGATGTGCCATCCTGTAGGGACAGTGCCATCACCAGCACTGTATATCTGGGCATTGGAGGAGGCAGGTCGATGAACACGGAAATGCAGGGCTTCATTTTCTGCTGCCTCCTGAACATTCATGGGGGGATTCCTGGGAAGAATTTGAGGGTGAAAATAGTGGCCATAAGTGGTTCTGTTAGTGGAGGCACACTCATTGAAACTGCCCGCCCTGGCCAGACACCATGGTAACCATTTGCATGAGTTGTTTTGACAGGAGATCCTGGTAAGGAATACGGAACTAATAAGCCACCACCAACCAGAAGAGTTTGGGAAAGGTCTAAAGGAGACACTGTGTGTCCGTCCACTTCCCAGAATCCCTCTCGCTAGCATCCATCTTGGCTGAGATGATGCATGCGCCACCAGGAAAGACTCTGAATTAGAATGATTGGCCAAAGACCACCCGGAAACTAATCCCATCACCATAAAACCTAAGACTGTGAGCCACGTGGCAGAGCTGTTCTACTGGGTTCCCTTACCCTACTGCTCTCCACCCGGGTGTCCTTCCCAATAAAATCTCTTACTTTGTCAGCACATGTGTCTCCTCAGACAATTCACTTCCAAGTGTTAGACAAGAGCCCAGTTTCAGGCCCTGGAAGGGGTCCCTCTTCCTGCAACAGTTCCATTAAAAGGAGCATCTATCAGAAAGATTTCAGTTTCATAAGACAGAAAACATCAGCTCAAACTGGCTTAAACTTCATGGAAAGGAACATTCGCACATCCAGAAGCTCAGTGATGCCACCTGTCCAAGGTCCTCCCAGCCTCTGCTCTGCTGTTCTCAGCATCAGTTGTTTTTTCAAGCTCTTCTCCTTGTGGAGGCAGGATGGGTGCAGTGTGGCCAAGTGAGACACCCAGAAACAAAACAACATTGAGAGGTAGGAAGGGAACGCAGAGCCTGATGTTCATTTTCTTGTAAACAAGGACACTTCCCCTAAAGCCCCTCCAATACCCTACCCCTCTTATGTGTCCCACTGCCCAGAAGAGAGTCACAAGCCCACCCTGAAACATGTCCTTGGAAAGAAAATGAGACTGTACAAGTTGGCTCTGTTCAATCAGAATTTAACCCTGAATCTGGAATTGGGGCTTCATGTTAGTGCCATTGGAGTGGGAAGGGCTGATGCCATCCATGGGCTTTGGCAATAAGAATAAGAGAGGGTGTCTGTTGGCTTTTCTGGAGACTGGTCAAGAGGGGAGCTACTAATTGTCAAGGGAAGCCAAGAGGGACCCTAAAACTTGCCAGGAGCCATGTTGTTCATAGCAACTATCAACTTCAGGGAGTTCCCATAGATCGACATCTTATTTTGCATCACCACCCTCAACCTGTGCTCAGGTGCCCTTGTTCTCCATCCAAATTTGTATTCAGCTGTTTCTGGAATCCTGCTTCCAATCCCAATTTTAATGAGAGTTGTCTTTCTTTACCATGTCAATGTCATGGTCAGAAGAGCAGCTCAGCCTTGGACTGAGGGCACAGACATAGAAGTCCATCTTCAGGAACCTCCCACAAACTGGCCTTGGTCTCCTGTTTCCCACCGGCATCCCCCAATCCAGGGTGCATGGCAGAGGACAAGGAGGAGTGGAAACGGAAGGAGCCTGTCCCTGGGGGCTTTTTTCCTGAGCCTTTGAGAGTGAGGCTGGGGCTAGGTTTTCACCGTTAATGTGCTTGGTGTAAAATGAGCACCAGCAGTGGGAGTGTTTCTGGTTTCAGGACAGAGAACTGGCAAATATTCCCGCCATTACTAATACACATTCAGAGAGCTCTCCTTAGAATGAGACAGGCCCAGAGATGACCTAGTCCAGAGTTCACTAAGTGTTACCAGTTCAGTTCAGTTCAGTTCAGTTCATTTCAGTCGCTCAGTCATGTCTGACTCTTTGTGACCCCATGAACTGCAGCATGCCAGGCCTCCCTGTCCATCACCAACTCCCAGAGTCCACCCAAACACATGTTCATCGAGTCAGTGATGCCATCTAGCCATCTCATCCTCTGTCGTCCCTTTCTCCTCCTGCCTTCAATCCTTCCCAGCATCAGGTCTTTTCAAATGAGTCAGCTCTTCGCATCAAATGGCCAAAGTACTGGAGTTTCAGCTTCAGCATCAGTCCTTCCAATGAACACCCAGGACTGATCTCCTTTAGGATGGACTGGTTGGATGTCCTTGCAGTCTAAGGGACTCTCAAGAATCTTCTCCAACACCACAGTTCAAAACCGTCAATTCCTCAGCACCCAGCTTTCTTTATAGTCCAACTCTCACATCCATACAAGACCACTGGAAAAATCATAGCCTTCACTAGATGGACCACTGTTGACAAAGTAATGTCTCTGCTCTTTAATATGCTGTCTAGGTTGGTCAAAACTTTCCTTCCAAGGAGTAGGCGTCTTTTAATTTCATGGCTGCAATCACCATCTGTAGTGATTTTGGAGCCCAGAAAAATAAAGTCAGCCACTGTTTCCACTGTTTCCCCATCTATTTGCCATGAAGTGATGGGACTGGATGCCATGATCTTAGTTTTCTGAATGTTGAGCTTTAAGCCAACTTTCTCACTCTCCTCTTTTACTTTCATCAAAAGGCCCATCAGTTCTTCTTCACTTTCTGCCAGAAGGGTGGTGTCATCTGCATAAGGTGTTACCAGGTGTTCTGCAAAAGCAGTGGCTCCATAGTGATGCTGGGGAAATACTGGGCTAGACAAACTTGTGACTTCACGACCTCCCTGAGCTTTTGATATGGTGCCATACTTTGTGGTTCATTTTGTTCTGTGTTTTCCAGACAAAAACTGCAGCCATGAAATTAAAACATGCTTGCTTCTTGGAAGAAAAGCTATGACCAACCAAGACAGCATATTCAAAAGTAGAGACATTACTTTGCCAACAAAGTTCTGTCTAGTCAAAGCTATGATTTTTCCAGTAGTCATGTATAGATGTGAGAGTTGGACTATAAAGAAAAGCTGAGCACCGAAGAATTGATGCTTTTGAACTGTGGTGTTGGAGAATACTCTTGAGAGTCCCTTGGACTGCAAGGAGATCCAGCCAGTCCATCTGAAAGGAAATCAGTCCTGAGTATTCATTGTAAGGACTGATGTTGAAGCTGAAACTCCAATACTTTGGCCACCTGATGTGAAGAGCTGACTCATTAGAAAAGACCCTGATGCTGGGAAGGATTGGGGGCAGGAGGAGAAGGGGACCACAGAGGATTAGATGGTTGGATGGCATCACTGACTCAATGGCCATGAGTTTGAGTAAACTCCGGGAGTTGGTGATGGACAGGGAGGCCTGGCGTGCTGCAGTCCATGGGGTCGTAAACAGTCAGACACGACTGAGTGACTGAACTGAACTGATGTTCTGTGTTTTCCAAATGTATTTGATTACAGAATACAACCTGGTATATGGTGAGACAGATGGGCAGAAACCTCTTCAGGAAATGCTGCTGAGGCCCTTCATTTTACAGTGAGATAAACTTAAACTTAAGGGAATTGTCTCAAGTCACCCTAGAGCCAGGATCCCTGAGGAAACAGAATAATCAGAGGAGATTGAAACAGTGAATGGAATGTGAAAAGGATTAGGGAGGCCTAATCCTAGTGAGACCTCTGCCTCCCTGGCCCCGAAGAGAAGAGAGAAGGCACTTTGTCACCGGAGCCCAAGGGCTAGAGCCAGGGGCGAGGGGCTGCTGACGACCAGCGATGTGACAGACAAGGGGGTAACTGCGGGGCTTCAGCCTCGCTCTCCCCATCCCCTGTTTTCCCTGGCGTCTCCCACTGGTCTACCCTGGAAGGTGGAGCACTGGGAGCTGGCAACGCTGCCTGTGGAGGTCAGCCTCCAGGCCACAGAACCGAGCAGACAAGCACTGATGGTGTATTCAAGGGGCAAGGAAGAAATAACCAGCACCATCATATATCTGGGTTCTTGTGTCTTTCATTTTTTTTAATGTTTACCTCGTTTAGCTTATAGGCTTATTTGAGTTTGCTTACTACAATGTAATTTGATGTGATATATCAACCCTATCAACAAAGTTGGGGAAAAAATTTGATACTCTGTAAAACAGAACAAAGATAAAAACTGAAAATAGAAAGCAATGGTTCTCATAGTATGGTCTAGGAAACTCTGGGCTCCTCAAGACCCTTGTAGGTCTGCAGGTCCATGTACCATAACACTGTGATGCTATTTAGTTATTTACTTTCATTTTCTTGCAAGAGAACAGTGGGATTTTCCAGAAGCTTCGTGATGAGGGACGACACCAGTATTCTGATGGCTGATGTAATGTGTGCTTGAGTGTTCTCATGCTTAAAAATCACTCCGTGTTGCCGTAAATGACATTATTTCAGCCACGTGGGTGGACCTAGAGATGGTCACACTGAATGAAGTAAGTCAGAGAGGAGAAATGTCATATGATATCTTTATATGTGGATCTAAGTAGGTATAATACAAATGAACTTATATAGCAGAAAGAGACCCACAGACGTAGAGAATGAACTTATGGTTGCCGGGAGGAAGGATGGGGGGAAGGGATAGTTAGGGGGTTTGGGACGGGCATGTACCAGCTGCTATATTTTAAATGGGTAACCAACAAGGACCTACTGAATAGCACATGGAACTCTGCTCAATGCTAGGTGGCAGCCTGGATGGGAGGGGAGTTCTGGGGAGAATGGATACATGTATATGTATGGCTTCTTTGTTCACCTGAAACTATCACAACATTGTTTCTCAGCTGTAACCCAAAACAAAATAAAAAGTTGCAAATAAAAATTAAAATCACTCCATTTTAATTTCAAATGCAGTAGATGATAAACATTACCGCATAAGCAAAATCTTATGGGAGTCTTAAATAATTTTGGATAAAAGGGAGCTTGAGATCAAAATGTTCCAGAGCTGTTGATGTAAAGAGAGCAAAAGGACCAGATGTGTCCAGGTACTTGAAGGAACTATTCCCCATGATGGGCCCCAGATCTGTTTTCAGGTTATCTGGCAGCAAAGCACATAGGAAACACAAAGGTTATGTGTAAGTCATCTGTGCAACCTGGGGTGTGACTTGTGTACAAAGTGCTACACGACCTTGTATGGAGTCCATAGATTAAGGTTTATCTGTGTAATGAATGATGAGAGGGATGCTGGGTAATAAAAACAATACAATATCTTTACTGTAAGGGTGGGGATTAGTTTCCTGTTGCTGCACAACAAATTACCTCCTGCTTTGCAGCCTGAAACAACACTTATTTGTTGTCTCACACGTCCTGGGTTAGGAATCTAGGATGGGTGTAACTGGGTTCTCTGCTCAGGGCCTCCCTAAGGATGAAGTCAGGTGTTGCCTGGACTGCATTAACCATCTGGAGACTCTCCTAGAGAACCATTCACTTCAAAGCTCCTTCAGGTTATGGGCAGAATTCATTTCCTGGTAGCTGTAGAATTCATGGCAACTTGCTTCTTCAAAGCATGCAGTGGAGAGAAGGCAGTCTCTGCTGCTTTAAGTCTATAACTTCAGGGAAGACCTGGAGCCTCTTGTAAAGGGCTCACCTGATTATGTCAGGCCCACCCTGGATAAACTCTCTTATTTAAAGTAGACTGATTAGTAATCTTAACTGTACCTGTAAAATCCCTTCACCTTTAACATATAAACTAAGACAGTCACAGGAATGATATCCTGCATCTTTGCCATATTCTATTGGGTAGAAGCAGATCACAGGTTCTACCCACACTGCATGGTGAGGGAATTACTGCATGGTGACTCAGATAATCACCCTATGGTGTGTCTGCCATGGGTGGGGAACAGATTCACCCATAATAAGAAAAGTTTTGATACAAAGACACATGAGCATTAGCGCAAAGGCATGACTGAATCCTCAAGCAAAGACCTTGGAAAGAATATCCTTTCCAGCAAGATCCCAAATAGGTGAACAACATTCCAGACTTTCAATCAAAACACTAAGGTGGAAGTTCAGAAATACAGAAATACAGAACCATCACCTTCCTGGGCAAATGAAACAGTAACAAAGAATATGATGTAAAAGATGATGACACAGAATTGTAGGATGTAGAATGCTACCAGTTGGGTTGGTGGATTTGGCCTCTCTAGTCTAATCACCATGGGCTAATACAAATCATACTGTAAAAGCTAAATAGCATTAAGCATTATCCTGAAGGGCAAAGGGATGTGTGTGAAGTTTTTTAATCCCTGAGAAACTCATCTTTGAATCTGTTAGATTGTGATTTTGGCATTTTCCTAAACTTTATACATGAAAACGATTTAGGGAAAAGTTGATAGAATTTTTCAAGGATATAGAGGAGAGGACCTATGGAAGGAATTTCCTAGAAATGACTAGCTTATAATTTGAGGGTGATAAAGATTTCTCTCTGTAAAGATGGAAGAATGTGGCTATCCTTTGTACCCATTATACAGAAACAAGACCTGTAGAATGAATCAGAGGAGGTAACCTGGGAAGAAAAACAAAGGTCTTGATTTAGGAAGATAGAACTGCTCACCACGCTGTGTATACCAGTCTGCTTTCAGAAGTGTTGATTAAGTGAGAACCCTCCGAAAAGGTCAAAATCCTCAACCTTAGTAGCTGCCTCTGCTGATACCTTAGTACCAACCAAGGCTATCTGAGATGTGGCACAGGCTTGCCCCTCCCCGCCACCCCAGATGGATTAGCAGAGAGGATAGCTTGTAGGAGGGGTTGCTACCAGGTTAGGCCCCTCGAAAGGAAGGTGGAGGGCATCCCAGGCAGATTTCACTTGTTTTAGATGTTTTCCAGGGTGGTTGCTTATTTTTATGCCAAGTGGTTTCCTGAGGGCAAAAGCAGATATTTTTTCCAACAGTCTTCAAGGGGTGGAAAACACATCTTTGATTTTCATTAAATCCTCTAATTTACACCAGTCTGGATGTGTTGCAGGAAGGGGGACCCCTTTCAGGGCCCGAAACTGGGCTCTTGTCTAACACTCGGAGATGAATTGCCCGAGGAGACACATGTGCTGACAAAGCAAGAGATTTTATTGGGAAGGGCAGCCGGGTGGAGAGCAGTAGGGTAAGGGAGCCTGTGGCTCACAGTCTCGGGTTTTATGGTGATGGGATTAGTTTCCAGGTGGTCTTTGGCCAATCATTCTAATTTAGAGTCTTTCCTGGTGGCGCACCCATCGCTCAGCCAAGATGAATGCTAGCGAGAGGGATTCTGGGAAGTGGACGGACACACGGTGTCTCCTTTAGACCTTTCCCAAACTCTTCTGGTTGGTGGTGGCTTATTAGTTCTGTATTCCTTACCAGGATCTCCTGTCATAAAACAACTAATGCAAATGGTTACCATGGTGCCTGGCCAGGGTGGGCGGTTTCAATCAGTTGCTTCCCCTAACAGATGCCTTTACCTCCTTCTCTCCATCACTACTCCTCTCCTGGCACCCCACCCCCGCCCCATCTCTTCCCCTCCCCCATCTTGCTCCTCTTCCTCTTCCTCTTCTTCCTGGTATTGTTTAAATAAAGTCTAGCAACTCAATACACGAGTACTTACTAAGTATTAACAGGGATGTTTATTAGCAAATCCAGTTATAATATGAAATTAAATCCGAAGACAGTGAAGGACAGGGAGGCCTGGCATGCTGCAGTTCATGGGGTGGCAAAGTGTCGGATGTGACTTAGTGACTGAACAACAGCAAAATCCTGATAAAGTTTTAAAAAACCTGTGTGTGCTCAGTTGTATCCAACTCTTTGCCACCCTACGGTCTGTAGCCCACCAGGCTTCTCTGTCCACGGGATTATCCAGGCAAGAATTCTGGTGTGGGTTCCCATTTCCTTCTCCAGCAGATCTTTCTGACCCAGGGATCAAACCTACCTTGTTTCCTGGGACTCCTGCACTGAGCCACCTGCAAAGCCCCCAAAAAGCATGTAATAAAATCAATGAATGACAACAGGCATTATTTAAAATCTGAATTCATAGATATACTACAATGATATCTTGAAAACTGGTGGACTGGCTATTTTAAATGTTAATTAAATGTATAAAATGCAATAGTAAGTGGGAATATGATATGATTTTTAAAAGATAAATCAACACTATTGTTTTTCTAGTACGTCTGTGTTAAAGATAATCTATTTTTCTGTCTCACATACTCTCATTTTTCCTCCATTCCTATCAAAAATTTCTAAAAGCCAGTTTAAAATTGGTCATCTAACGATTGCTGTTCTTCCTCCTTTTAAATATGTTTTTTCGAAACAGCAGCCATGAGACTAAACGTAGTTGAGTCAGTTATAATAAGGCAGCTTCGGTAATTAAATTATTGTGCTGCTGCCTCTTGAGTTGTAATTTGAAAGGATGAAAGCTTAATTTTTCCATCAGCGATGTCAGTTTCATCCAAGCTGTTCTTCATAGTGCATTTAAAAATTACATGTTTAAAGTAATCAAGAGAAAACAGAATTTACACCCTTCATCACAATAGCATGGATGGATTGTAAGTATATGGACCATTTTTGCTCTAGAAAACTAAGTCCATTCAAAACATATTCATAAGTAATCAGGGAAACAGAGCAGTACAGATGTAAGTTGTGAGCTTAAGGCAGAATCTAACAAAATAGAGTAAATAGCAGCCCGACTGTCCTCCCTGAGGTTTATTTGTTCAGCCTAGCAAGGAGGGAAAGTTAGCATTAATTGGTGAGCTCCAAGGTCTCTGAAAGGAAAAGGCACTTACAGCGATTAAGTCAGACGTGGAAAAAACAGCTCTGCATTGAAAGCTGACAGCAGGACGCGGGCACAATATCTGCAGTGAGTGGCTGAGGACTTTAATGGATGGAGGCTTGGAGACTAATGGACAATTAATGTAAAACAGATGACTTCCCTTGGAGATGACAGTCTTTTGAAAGGCGCTTTACCTGCTGCTCAAGCAAATGTGGCTAACTTGAAATGATGAAAGGAATAGTAGCTGGGCTAGAGGGGGTATGAGTGGCCCTGCTTTCTCCTTGAATATTTTCAAAAACCAGGTCAGGAATTTAACAGTTTCCAGCCGCTGGTGGTGCAAGCCCCTCCCACCGCTCCAGAGGGGTCCGGAATGGCTGTGTTTCTTAAGCCATTTCCCACAGAGCTGCCCTGAGGGTTCACCTTGTTTTACAGGGGAAAGAAGACAGCATACATCATGGTGTTACAGCCTAGTTTTTATTTATTTTATAAGTATAGTTAATTTATAATGTTATGTTCATTTCAGGTGTACAGCAAAAGAGATTGTTATATATGTGTATATATATATGATTTTAGATTCTTTTCCAATTTAGGTTATTACAACAGATTGAGTATAGTTTCCTGTACTATACAGTAGGTCCTTGATGTTTACCTCTTAGATACAGTGGTGTGTACATGTAAATGCTGAACGTAATTTATCCCCCCGCACCCTCTTTGATAAACCTATTTGTTTTCTATGCCTGTGAGTCTAGTTCTGTTTTGCAAATAAGTTCATTAAAAGCCTAGCTTTTAAAATGACCAAAAACCACACCAGCACAAGAATTGCAGTAAATACATTTGAAACCTCTCTTAGAGACTGGAGCATGGTTTCTTCCTGGTTCGGCTATTTTAGTTGTATTTACTGAAGTCCAAAAGCCAGAGTCCTTCAAGTTTGAGCTTTATAATCACATAATTTACCTTCCTATTATATTAAGTGGTCAGGGACCAAAAGCATACACTGAAATCAATTGCTTTAGAAACAATACTGCAAAGATACTCAAATTTCCATGTGACACCCCCCCACCACCAAAGTCTCTTTAATTCATAATGAGGCTTAACTCACATTACCTGAGCACTGGGTTCCAAGGAAAACAATGTGGGTGTTTTTTCCTCTTTCTTAGTGGGAACTGGAAATGGACTAGCCTATAATTTTGGGATACAAGCTAATCCTCAAAATTTTTTAACTTCTTATGTCCCTGTGTTCAACCCTTAGGAAATCAGTGTCTTTGTGTAATTTAAGTAGCTAGGCATTGCACCCTAATCCTTACTCCAAATGTACCTATTTTAGTAATTCTCCACTCATTGCCCTCTAATATTTCTTCCATTTGCTCAGTATATCTCAACTAGAAAAAATTTTTTTCAAGTAGAAATTAAAGAAAAGCAACCTGTATGGGCTGATTTATACTCATGGGTGAGGTCTGAACATTCTCAGAAGTCTTTGCATTTTTTTTTTAAACCAAACTGCTTCTAATATCACATGCATCTCTAATTTGTAGAATTTCTGTGAGGAAAGTCAAGTGAAAATGTCAGGTAGTTGAGTAATTCCATTTCTAAATATCTAACTTGAAAATATCTACATTAGCAGGAGAAATGCACAAGGATATTTGTTAAGGTGGTAAAAGGTAGAACCCATGTGAAGGTCAACAGGAAAATACCTAAAGTGTAATATATTCATGATGTGATATCATGCAGGAATTGTGTGTGCATTTTAGAAAATTAGAAAAAGTTATCATATTTTCACAGCCTGATTGGATTTCAGCTGCCAGTGTTGGGCAGGGCAAGATTTGCCGAGCTGTTGAAAGAAGCCCAGTTCCTCCTGATACAGACCAGGGTTCTTGGCTTCCCTGGATCAAAATAAATTGACTAGAGCCCAGACAAGAAATTCAAGCAAGGCTTTACTGGGACCCCTGCAGAGGAGAGCAAGATCAAACAACAAGTTCCCTTACTAGCTTGCTCCCCAAGGGGGACAAGCTTGTTTCTTATATGGGGTCAGGGTAGGGATAAGTCCAGGAGTCGGGCCAGAGAGGTGACACGTGTTTTGCCCACGCCTCTGCTGGTCATGTGTGCAGTGGGCATGCTTAATACCCTGCTTTGCTCCCAACACCCTATTTTTGCTCCCAGCCCTTCAGAAATGGCAATTGAGTTTTGGGGGGGTTTTGTATATTTTGTCCATGATTTGCGCCAACTGCACAGGCACATGCTTGTTTTTAGTCCCATGTAGTTTCTCTGTATTTTGTTGCTGGAGGAGAGGTTTGTCCAGGAGAAAGAACTACAGCAAGGGGTCCTAGGTCCCAACCTGCCTTATTTCTTCCCAAGTGGATCCAGAGCTTGGCAGGGGCAGAACTTAGTCTTCAGTTTCAAATGCTAATATGGATTATGTGTCATAAAGTCAGAAATTTGTGTAGTGGGTGTGACATTGACTCAAAGTTGACATAAGTAAGACATAGCTAATTGCTTTCTTCAAATCAAATTAAATCTGACTGCCATTCCCTATACCACTGAATTTGTAAGAGAACAAACCTGACTCCATATTGGATCTATTCCTTTAGCTCTGACCCTTATGCTCTGTTGCTTGTGCTTACTCATGCTGACTCTGCACCTTCTGCAAAAGAATGTTGCCTATACCCTGATATATACATGATAGAAAGGTATAACATTTTCCCATTCATACAGAGAAGAAAAGTTGAAGAGCAGAGAATAACATTTGTCTTGTTGGAGGTTTATAGGAACATTGTGACCAGACCAACACGGACAGCTGCAAGAACAAAGGATTCCAGGATCAAGAACTCTGTAACAATGAACCATACCATCTCCCCTTTAGTATAAAAGAAGTGTGAATTCTGACTCAGGTGAGGTGGTTCCTTGGGACACTAGTCCACCATATTCTCAGTCTGCTGGCTTTCCCAATAAAGTTGCTATTCTTTGTCCCAACACTGTGCCTCTTGCTGTATTGGCCAGTTGTGAGGGGAGCAGTATGAGCTTGGGCTTGGTGACAAATTGACAAGAAATTCAGCTATGTGTCCTCTTTCTCCCAGGGTCATGTGGTGCCCAGAAAATAAACAAGTTTCTCCGTGTGTCATAGGTACTCTGGATCATCACTGTCCAAGGTTTATCCAGGAAGTTGGCTCACCTGGTTTGGACAAAGGAGCTTCCCATTCTCACTGAGCTCAACCCAGTCCTGGAACAAAACTAAGAAAATGGCACTGATCCTCAAGGGGCTCAGGATCTGCAGACCTTCATGTTTTTCCTGAGCTTTGGGAATGTCCTTTCCCTCAGTTCCAAGAGGTTCCATGTTGTCTTGATAGACACCTTCACATATATGCACTCCCTAGCACTATTCAGTTCAGTCACTTAGTCGTGTCTGACTCTCTGTGACTCCATGGACTACAGCACACCAGGCCTCCCTGTCCATCACCAACTCCCAGAGCCTACTCAAACTCATGTCCATCGAATCAGTGATGCCATCCAACCATCTCATCCTCTGTCATCCCCTTCTCCTCCTGCTTTCAATCCTTCCCAGCATCAAGGTCTTTTCCAATGAGTCCGTTCTTCAGGTGGCCAAGGTATTGGAGTTTCAGCTTCAACTTCAGTCCTTCCAATGAATATTCAGGACTGATTTCCTTTAGGATGGACTGGGTGGATTTCCTTGCAGTCCAAGGGACTCTCAAGAGTCTTCTCCAAAACTACATTTCAAAAGCATCAACTTTTTTGGCGCTCAGCTTTCTTTATAGTCCAACTCTCACATCCATACCTGGCTACTGGAAAAACCATAGCTTTGACTAGATGGACCTTTGTCAACAAAGTAATGTCTCTGTTTTTTAATGTGCTGTCTAGGTTGGTCATAGCTTTTCTTCCAAGGAGCAAGCGTCTTTTAATTTCATGGCTGCAATCACCATCTGCAGTGATTTTGGCACCCCAAAATATAAAGTCCCTTACTGTTTCCATTGTTTTCCCATCTATTTGCCATGAAGCAATGGGACTGGATGCCATGATCTTAGTTTTCTGAATGTTGAGCTTTAAGCCAACTTTTTCACTCTCCTCTTTCACTTTCATCAAGAGGCTTTTTAGTTCTTCTTCACTTTCTGCCATAGGGTGGTGTCATCTGAGTATCTGAGATTATTGGTATTTCTCCTGGCAATCTTGATTCCAGCTTGTGCTTCATTGAGCCTGGCATTTCTCATGATGTACTCTGCATATAAGTTAAATAAGCAGGGTGATAATATACAGCCTTGACGTACTCCTTTCTCAATTTGGAACCTGTCTGTTGTTCCATGTCCAGTTCTAACTGTTGCTTCCTGACCTGCATACAGATTTCTCAAGAGGCAGGCAAGGTGGTCTGGTATTCCCATCTGTTGAAAAATTTTCCACAGTTTGTTGTGGTCCACACCGTCAAAGGCTTTGACATAGTCAATAAAGCAGAACTAGATGTTTTTCTGGAACTCTCTTGCTTTTTTGATGATCCAATGGGTGTTGGCAATTTGATCTCTGGCTCCTCTGCCTTTTCTAAATCCAGCTTGAACATCTGGAAGTTAACAGTTCATGTATTGTTGAAACCTGGCTTGGAGAATTTTGAGCATTTTACTTTGCTAGTGTGTGAGATGAGTGCAATTGTGTGCTAGTTTGAACCTTTTTGGCATCACCTTTGTTTGGGATTGGAATGAAAACTGACATTTTCCAGTCCTGTGATCACTGCTGAGTGTTCCAAATTTGTTGGTATATTGAGTGCAGCACTTTCACAGCATCATCTTTCAGGATTTTAAATAACTCAACTGTAACTCCATCACCTCCACTAGCTTTGTTCATAGTAACGCTTCCTAAGGCCCACTTGACTTCGAATTCTAGGATGTCTGGTTCTAGGTGAGTGATCACACCATCGTGGTTATCTGGGTCATTAAGATCTTTTTTTATAGTTCTGTGTATTCTTGCCACCTCTTCTTAATATCTTCCGCTTCTGTTAGGTCCATGTCATTTCTGTTCTTTATTGTGCCCATCTTTGCATGAAATTCCTGTGAGATCGCTAGTCTTTCCCATTCTGTTGTTTTCCTCTAGTTCTTTGCATTGATCATTGAAAAAGGCTTTCTTATCTCTCCTTGCTATTCTATGGAATTCTGCATTCAAATGGGTATATCTTTCCTTTTCTCCTTTGCCTTTAGCTTCTCTTCTTTTCTCAGCTATTTGTCAGGCCTCCTCAGACAACCGTTTTGCCTTTTTGCATTTCTTTTTCTTGGGGATGGTCTTGATCACTGCCTCCTGTACCATGAACCTCTTTCCACAGTTCTTCAGGTACTCTGTCTATTGGATCTAATCACTTCCACTGTATAATCATAAGGGATTTGATTTAGGTCATACCTGAATGATCTAGTGGTTTTCCCTACTTTCTTCAATTTAAGTCTGAATTTTCCAGTAAGGAGTTCACAGTTTCTGAGCCACAGTCAGCTCCCTAGCACTATACTCTAAAGAAACTCAAGTTCCAGGTGTCAGAAAGAAAATGGGCTGCAGGGGAGAGAGATTACCTTAACAAGGCAGCTCTCAACATGTGGTCCTGGCCTGCAGCACCTAATATTCAAGGGAGGCTCATGGTTAGAAATGCCAATTCCTGGATTCCACCCCAGACTTGTTGAATCAGAAACCCTGGGAATGGGGCCCAGCGCTGTGTCTTAAGCCCTCGTGGGTCCAGAAAGTAACTTGGGCTTTCTGTTCCAACCTCACAATAAGTACCCAGAATCAAGAGACTGTCAAGTCCTATCCCCTTGTTTAAGTGGGGGAAGGAAAAATGGAGAGGTTAACACAAGATAACTCTCATTGTTTCAGATACTTCTACAGCAACAAATAAAATAAATACTGATGACAAACTGTGATGACAACGAAGTGACCTCAGTTCAGGCAGACCTTAATGGAGTCAGGCAGCCATTAAGGACTTGATTTCAGACATGTCTCTGCACGAATGAGAACTTGTACTTTCTTTGAATTAAACCAGAAGACCCAAGGATACCAGCAACCATAGTCAGAACAAAACCTGAGACCTTATGGTCTCAAGGTCTCCTCTTGTAAATAATTTCAGACCCCAACAAATCCCTAACTAATAAGCATCCTTACTTCTTGCCACCTCCAATGATAATTCTTGATAAACAACTTGTGTAACCATAACCTTGTGATATAAGCTTCCTCTACCCCATGGTATAGTCCAGCAGAACACAACTCAAATGTGTGCTGAATCTTTTTTAAAAAATTATTAATTTATTTACTTTTTTGGCTATGCCAGGTCTTAGTTGCGGCATGTGGGAACTAGTTCCCAGATCAACGATCGAACCCATGGGGAGCATGGAGTTTTACCCTCTGGACCACCAAGGAAGGCCCTGCTTCTTGCATCTGTGTCTTCTGGGATACAGTTCTAAAAATCCCAAATAAACACCTTTCCGTTTCAATCAGGCCTTCATTTCTAAAATTTTGGTTAATGATGTCTTAGTTAATTCTCTCTCCCCTTTTATAAGGCCCTGCAAAGCACAGTCTGGTTTTACAAAGAATGGAGGAAACCTGAGAACATATCTGATCCACACCTCACCAACATATCCTCACCCCTACCCGCCAGGTTTAAGAATTCAAGAGGCTTTATCCTGAAAAAGGAGCATGCAGAGAAATAAAGGTCAAGTGTTTAGTCGAGGCTATTCCACATCTCCATGGAATGCAGAAATGTGTGAACACTTCTAGAATTTCAATTTGGTCTCCCTTTTGCAAGGATTTTTATACTAACATGGACCCAGCACATAACTCCTTGCAGTAAAAAAAAAAAAAACGGTCTGTGTTAAAAATGCAATATCCTCCTCCTATACCAGATAAATGCTCATTTTTATCGCATCATCTTATTTCAACTTTGTTATAAGGTTTGATTCAAGCAAAAGTGGAGGGTTGTCATTTTCGTTGTTAAGCCCAATTAAATGTCACCATTTCCCGATTTCTCCTGCTGCCCCAGATACTTCCAACATATTTCAGACCTGAAATTTTCTGAACTCCTTCTTCTTTCCCAAGTCATTTTAAGAACCTGCCATTAAAGCATAATTACATGACTGGAAAATACTTTTGAAGCCCACTCAGTGTGACTTTTTTTAATAGCAAGGTTTCTGAATTGCAGGCCTCCTAGGTGGATTTTCCAAGCTGGGTATAACTCGAGAGCATCTCTGCGGGCCCATTAGTTACCTTACAGAATTACATGAACAGTTTTAGACCTCCCAAGGTAGCAAAGACTTAGCAATAAATGAATGGATTATGCTTCACACCATCATATTTTTAGACAGTATATACTAACAACCAAGACTGTTGAACAGTTTTTGGCTTCTGAGATTATTGCTGTGAAATACAAGATTTACTCTTTACAGAAACAAACAAACAAAAATGTTTAAAGCCAAATGAAGAATCAGCCTCCAAATTTCATTCGAGTTGATCCAGGCCAGAGAGCAACGCAGACCTTGATCAAGGTCACAACAGCTGGTCTCAGGGCAGCAGCAATTGGATTCACAGTGCCCACTGTGAATCCTCCTGCTGCTGATCAGCATTTCAGCCAATTCCTTTTCCCTAAAAAAAACTTCATTACCTTCCAGCACACGACTGCCACCTACTGGTGGCGATGGTCATTGCTGCCTGTGCAAAGCCGGAACTCTCACTGGCCAGAAAGGAAACAAAATTAAGAATGAATTCCTCTTCTGATATGACTTTTATGTGAATATAATAAAAAGAAGCAAACTTACAGATGTAAACCACAAACGCGGTTACCAAACAATGGGGAGAGGGACAGGGGCACTATAGGGGCGGGGGATGAGGGGGAGGTACAAACTGTTGGGTTTAAGATAAGCTCGAAGATGTATTGTACACCCTGGGGACTACAAAGACAAAATTTTGTTATAACTGTACATGGAAAGTAACCTTTAAAAATTATATTTAAAGGTTAAAATGAAAATTAAAAAACTTTATGAAGGAAAGAAAATAATTCATCTTCAAAATGCTCTGAGTCACTTTACTTAAACGTTATCTTAGGTGATCCTTTCAACACCATGAACTGGGAAGTTTTCCCCATGAGGACATGAGGTGCAGATGAAGAAACTTACCCACGGAAGCATCAGGTTCACACAGCCTTGCTCCAGCTGGCAAGAGCTGTGCCCTCTGCCCCCACCCCACCTCCAGCCCCCCAGGCCCGCCCCGCGGGGCCTCTAACTTTGACCTGCTTGTGGCTGGGGTCTCCCACCTCTTCTCAGTCCTCTCTAACGGGGAGTGCTCCCCGGGATGCATACTCCCAGGGATGCAGCGATAGGCTTCGGGAAAGCCAATCAGCTCCTCCGACCCTTTTGCCAGCCCCGGTGAGGGAGAAGCACGCGCTCCTCTCCACTCGCGCAGCCAGCGGTGTGGACAGCGTTCCCGCTGGAAGCTGCCCTCGCTCTGCCCAGCGGAGCCCAACATCTTTGGGTCGCCACGGTGCAGGAAGAGCTGAGAGACGTCGGAGACCCGAACCAGTGACAGCCGTGCCCCCAATTCCAGCTGTGCTTGGACCCAGCTCTGCTCTTGGGTGTTTCAGTTCTGAGAGCCAGTAAATGCCTCTTGAAGGATTAACCGCCTGTTTGAGATGGCTTTTTCTGAATCTTGTCCTGATAAGTCCTAACACGGAGGGTGTGCCCTTTTCTCCTTTCCTTCTCTTTCCCTTCTTTCAACTGTCAATAAATTAATGCTTGTATTGTACCTGTGCTTACAAGGCACGAGTCCATTTTCCAATACCTGTTTATCCTTGCATTTACAGTACATAAATAAAAATGTCATTTGGAAGTAAATATAATTTAAAAACTGGAGTTGATTTATAATATTGTATTAGTTTCAGATGTACAATATAGTGATTCAAAAATTGTATAGGTTGTACTCCATTTAAAGTTGGCTATATTCCCTGCACTGTAGTATATATCCTGTAGCTCATTTATTTTACACAGGTTAATATGTACCTCTTAATCCCCTACCCTTATCTTGCCCCTCCCCACTTCCCACTATCCTAGGTAACCACTAATTTTTTCTCTGTGAGTCTGTTTCTGTGAACATAATTTTAAATGAAGTTTTTACATAAATTAAAAACCATGAAATACCTTAAAAATCTTTTATTTCTCCTTCTAAATATCAGTTGCTCAACAGCAACCAGAAGGTCTACAATCTAAAATAGTTCTTTCATTAAGGCAGAAATTGATTAGAGCTTTGGGGTTTGTGAGGGAAACTAGCCATCTGTCCAGAATTCATGCCATTAAGGCTTAGATGAGTGTAGAGGTTTTACTCAAAGGAGAAACATTCCCTGGAGACTATCAGGATATCATACATTTATTTAAGGTAAGGTCAAGACATAAATACCTTGGGAAATGTAACACTATGTACAAATCAATATGTTTTAAAATGTTATTTATTTTTAGTTGATAGGAGAAACTAACTTTTCTTAAAATTATACATCTCATTTTTAATTCATTATATAATCTCTTTGTTAGTGAGATATTTATTACATGCAATTTTCTCAACCAGAGAACTTATTGGGTGATAAATTGTTGACAATGTCAATGATAAAATAAATTAACTTGATCCCAGAAGACAGCACCATGCTCATAGCATTGCTTTCCCAGTGTTATTGACTGACTAACAATTTTTGGAGACTTTCTTCCAATTGGTTAAGGATTAGTGATGGGCTGATGGCCACCCGAAACAATTCTGCTTACACAGAATTATCTACCAAAGATGTTTTGGCTATAGCAAAGGGAGTTTGGGGGGTTTGCTTTTTATTATTTGAGGTTGCTATATCCATGAGAGAAAGGCATTTTGGAGGTAATGTTTGGAGCCATGAATAAACATTGGAGTTAAGTGCTACTGTTTCTACTGATTTATTTCAACAGCGTTTTAAAACTCCTTTAAAAATTGTTGACCAAGACAGTTTTCTCTTGCTGGTTCCTCCCCTCCCCACATGGCCCCTGATTTTCACTCTATTCCTCAAGGAGCCTCAGGAGCAGATGGAACAGGGCCAAGTAAGGGTCCCTCTACCACCATCACCACACAGTTCTTCCCCCAGCTCCTCCCATTCAACTAGAGTGACTGCTCTAAACTCTGTTTTTATGTATATGGCTTTTTGGAAAGGTTTTCACTCACTCAACAACTGTCTCTTAAAAACCAACTATCTCCCAAGCATCAAGCTGAGACATTGTAATACTCCCTAAAGAAGAAATTCACACTGCCCTACCTTTATGTTCAGAGGGGAGGGGCATGAGGGTATAAACAGCACACCACTAACAAGAGAATAAATAAAATAATACCGATAGGAGTATGATAAAGAGAATACTGTGATCACGTGACGGAGGGTGGCTGGAGGAGTCAAGCATCGTTAGAAAAGGTGGTGAGGAAATGCCTCACAGACACGGCCATTCTTGGAGTGGTGTATTTGTGTCACTAGAAGATTTTAAACAGAGTTGTGATAAGGCCCAATTTTAAAAAATCATTTTTGTGGGTTTGGTAGAAGGAGACAGAGACAGAGAGTAAAAGCCAAAGGATCATTGGGAAGCCATTGGGATCATCCCAGCAAGAAATCTTGGTAGCTAGGGTTAAGATAGTATTACTGGAGATGGAGAGAAATGGACACATTGGGGTGTATTTCAGCGGCTGACAAAACACACTGGTTTGGATATAAGAGATAAAGTAAAGAAAGGAATCAAGGATGACTCCTAGTGTTTTCCTTTTGAGCAGTTGGATGAATGGTGATGCCCTTTACTAAGATAGGAAAGATAGGACTTCCCTGGTAGTCCAGTGGTTAAGAATCTGCCTGCCAATGCAGTGGACACTGGGTTCAATCCCTGGTCCAGGAACTAAGATCCCACATGTCACAGAGCAACTAAGCCCGCACGACACAACTCCTGAAGCCCGCACACCCTAGATCCTGTGCTCTGCAACAAGAGAAGCCACTACACTGAGAAGCCCACACATCACAACTAGAGACTAGCCCCTGCTTGCTTACTGCAACTAGAGAAAGCAACAGGGTCTGTGCGCACCAATAAAGCCCCAGGCAAGCCAAAGCAAATAAACAGACTCTCATTTAAAAGCAAGATAGGAAAGATAGGAGGAAAACCACGTGTGAGCAGACACTATAGAAAGAAAGCTTTATTTTGGATAGTTCTGATTTAAAACCTCTCTGAAATATTCAGGCTAAGATGCAAAGTCAGCCATTTCTCTGGAGTCAGGAGCTCAAAGAAGAGGTCAGGCTCTAAAGTTCTAATTTTGAGAGCTGTAGATGATGCAAGGGGATCACCAAGAAGTGGACCCAAGACCCTGTTCCAGGAACTCAAGGAATTAAATTTGGCAGAGAAAAGAAAGACAATAAGGAAAAGCTGATAGATTCTTTGGCAAAAAGAAAAACCTAACACGCTCCCCCACCAGAAGGACAGAAGAAATCTGTACCAATTACCGTGGATATTCCCCAGAATATTCCAAAATCCCTGCTTAATCAGAGCAGGAAATCTTGGCCAGAAATTCAGGAAGAAAACCAGGAAAATTCAATGAATTCTGGTACTTTAAAAAACCTATGAAGAGGGACTTCCCTTTCGGTACAGTGGATAAGAATTTTTCTGCCAATGCAGGCGACATGGGTTCGATCTCTGCTCCAGGAAGATCCCACATGCCTCAGAGCAACTAAGCTCATGTGCCACAACCACTGAGCCCCTGCTCTGGAGCCCCCGCGCTGCAGCTACTGAATCATGTGTAGAAAGCTGTGCCCCACAACAAGAGAAGCCAACACAATGAGAAGCCCGCACACCGCAATGAAGAGCCCCTGCTCACAGCGATAGCTTAGTTGGCAAAGAATCCACCTGCAATGCAGGAGACCTCTTATTCGATTCCTGGGTCAGGAAGATCCGCTGGAGGAGGGATAGCCTACCCACTCCAGTATTCTCGGGCTTCCCTTGTAGCTCAGCTGGTAAAGAGTCTGCCTGCAAAGCAGGAGACCTGGGTTCGATCCCTGGGTTAGGAAGGTTCCCTGGAGTCGGAAAAGACTACCCACTCCAGTATTTTGGCCTGGAGAATTCCATGGGGTAGTCCATGGGGTCACAAAGGGTCGGACATGACTGAGCGACTTTCACATACATGCACAGCAACTAATGAAAGCCCATGTGCAGCAACAAGGACTCAATGCAACCAAAAGATAAAAATTTTTTAAAATTAAGAATTTTTAAAAGCCTACAAAGATTATAATAAGTAATTTAGGGCGAATAACACCATTCCTTATGTACCATACTTTGGGGACAAAATACCATACTTAGGGGAAATTGCCCTAATCTTGGGTACCACAGCTAAGACCCTGTTATTTATATTCACACGGTCATTGTTCCCAAAGAATGCCCCGATACCAGGGTGACTCAGATCAGAAGGTGCTGGTCTCTGCTACTCTTTTCAGATCAATTCCTCTTCTATGCCAAACTAGGATTTCTATATTGACCACAGATTTTCCAGTCCAAGGGACCCTATAGTTTGTTTTCCTTGAAGAGTCCTCCCCAACTTTCCTGGCAGCAAAGCTCAGCTAGAATCATGGGCCATCCACAAGGTAAAGTTAGATAATGCTGGACCTCAGCAGGGAAAGAACGGACTTCTCCATTCTTTTGTCCCCAGGAAGTCCTTTTGAGCAAAGAAATTTGCAAATTTCTCCAGACACTAGATCTGTATCCTAAGGGGTATTATTTCTTCTTCTTCTTTTTTAAATTTTTATTCATTTGGTTTTGGCTGCAGTAGTTTCTTGTTGCTCTGGGCAGGATTTCTCTACTTGCAATGCACAGGCTTCTTACTGTGGTGACTTCTCCTCTTGTGGAGCACAGGTTCTAGGCTAGTGGGCTTCAGTAGCTGTGGCTCTCAGGCTCCAGAGCATGGGCTCAGGAGCTGGGGTGCACAGACCCAGCCACTCAGCGGCATGTGGGATCTTCCCGGACCAAGGATCTAACCTGTGTCTCTTGCACTGGCAGGCAGATTCTTAACCATTGGACCACCAGGGAAGTTTAGGGTATTATTTCTAATTAGATGTGGTCTGGCCACAGAGTATTTTATTGCACCCTTTCCTTGCCTTAGTGGAAAACATTTTTCCTAATACCCATATTCCTTTTCTGTTTCAGTTCCTTTCTCCATCTGTGCCTGCTCAGTCGTGTCTGACTCTTTGCAACCCCATGAACTGTAGCCCACCAGCCTCCTCTGTCCATGGCATTTTCCAGGCAAGAAAACTGGAGTGAGTTACCATTGCCTCCTTCAGGGAATCTTCCCAACCTAGGGATCAAACTCATGTCTCTTTTGTCTCCTGAACTGGCAGGTAAAATCACTTTCGTGTGATCTATTTGGTCATATATATATATATATATATTGCATTTTTGTGCATTTTGTTGGTGATTTAAAATGCCCCTAAATGTAGTGCTAAAGTGCTGACTAGTGTACCTAAACACCAGAAGGCTGCGCTGTGTGTCATGGAGAAGATACGAGTGTTAAATAAGCTTCCTTCAGGCATCAGTTAAAGTGATGTCAGTTGTGAGTTCATTGATAATAGATTAATGATGTATGTTTAATAACTTGTCTTTAAATAGAAATGTACATAAAAGAAAGATATGTAGGGATGAGCTAATGGAAATGTTGTGACCAGAGGCTCTTAGGAACCTAACTCTGTATTTACCCTAGGAGCAATTGTTCAGTATTCACTAAGTCTGTTTTTGCAGTAACTTTGTAAACTACCATGAGTAATGAGAATCACCTATATTTACATCATCAAGGGGACATCACTCAAGTGACTTTCCTTCCTAAAGGCAGATACCTACATTGAGGTGACCAAGACCTCTGTAGGCAGAAAAGTGTAAGGCAGCCTTGAAATGTCAGATCTTCTTCCTTTGAAAAGACAAAAACAAAACAACAACAAAGAGAAAAACAAAGCCTTTAAAGTGTTGCTTCACCAGTCTCCATGCCCACTTCAGTGTATGTATGCATATGTAATAAATATGTACATAGACATGTAACACATACATTACATATGCAACATATAAAACATACATACATGTAACAATATATATCAATGAAAAAATACAAACCAACTGTACAATAAAATTAACATGTTGTGGAAAGCACTTGGAGCAAATCCTGGAAGATCATATAAATGTTAGCACAATATGTTCAAAGAAGGAAATTGCACAAATATGGACATAATACTAAATATTATTAAGAATTTCAGCTAAACATGTGTATGTGTGTCTGTGTGTCTCTGTTTGTGTGTTAGTTGCTTAGTCGTGTCTGATTCGTTGCACTCCATGGACTGTAGTCAGCCAGGCTCCTCTGTCTATGGAATTTTCCAGGCAAGAATACTGGAGTGGGTAGCCAGTCCCATCTCCAGAGGATCTTTCCGACCCAGGGATTGAATCTGGGTCTCCTGCTTTGCAAGTGGATTCTTTGTGGTCTTAACTACCAGAGAAGCCCAACTAAACATATACCAAACATTAATACATCATTTCACTCCTACCTCACATAATTATGTAAAACATTTTCTCGGAATGAGATATAGAAAAGTTTATATTTTCCATTTCTTCCTTGGAATATTATTAGGAGATTGCTGATAATAGTACAAACACATGATAGATTATTATCTAACTATTCATAGTCATGTTTTAGAAGAATACTTAATATGTAATGATGTGGATCTCCAATGAATCTACAAAGTTGTACAAACACTATGATCACAATTTAAAAAGGTTATCTAATGCTACAAATATAATGAGAAGACAATACTACAATATTTGAAGTTGTAAACCTCAGCTATGATATTAAAGGTAATTTTTATATTCTTTATACTGTTCTATATTTTCCACATTTTCTATAATAAGGATATTACCTTATATAATGAAAAACTATCATTAATTATGATTTCTATACTTTCACAGTTTTTATCATGCAAGCCCCAAAAGTGTTCACATATGTCTTTACATTAAAAAGCTACTTTTTTCTCACTTAACTTCCCCCCAAATTAACATTTCTTTAAGCATTCCAAAATCTGAGTGAAATGCAACAAGTTATACAGTCAGGTCTCCAGTCTTCTAATAATGAATGACAACATGAACAAGACTGTGTGAATTGTACAGAAACTCTTATGGGTTTGGAAGCATGATTTAATTTTCATGCAGAAAACATATCTTTCCAATGCTGGATGTCAAAATGATCCTGCCTTCCTGGTATACCTTCCCCTTAGCAGAAGGCCATCAAACTTTCAGGTGACAGGTGAATGCTGGCAATAACTAGCAAAGTAGAAAGCTTCATAGCCTAAATCATAAGTTATGGCATAAATTGAAAGGAATAAAAAATAAGCAGGTCTCTCTAGAGTAAATAGGTTAGATCAGATGGCATGAATCTATGCTCAATACCCAGAGTGTGTGCATGGGTGCTAAGTCGCTTCAATTGTGTCTCATGGACTATAGCCCACCAGGTCCTCCGTCCCTGGGGTTTTCCAGGCAAGAGTACTAGAGTGGGTTGCCATTCTTCTCCAGGGGATCTTCCTAGCCCAGGGATTGAACCCATCTCTCTTACGTCTCCTGCATTGGCAGGTGGGTTCTTTACCACTAGCGTCACCTGGGAGGCTCTTCCCAGAGCACACCCAGCAGCAAATGGCCTTCAGCAGCTATGTGGATCATAATAACAAGATAGTACATATTTTGGCATATGTTTGGAACTCAGAGTTGAGCCTCCTATGGAGCAATAAAATTCATAGTGAATACTAAGTCTTTGCTTTCACACTAATTATAAATCCACTGATTTGTAATGGATCCTTAATATTAATATTAATCCCTTAAACTACATATTTTAAGACACTTTGGGTTCATTTCAAATTTTTAAAAATAAGCATGGGCTAGTTTTCTCTATTTATAAACAGCTCATCTGAGACTTGTAAGCCTATCGATTTGGGCCACTGACTTGTATTTCTCTGCTACCTATCATTCTTATAGGGGCCTTCTGTTTTTGTTCTCTTTGATGGTCTCCCTGTGTTGTATTTGTTTTGGTCTTCAGGGCTGGTTTAGTCTGATGGACACCTCAGAGAAAATTCTGACTCAATCAGTCAGTTCAGTTCAGTCACTCAGTCATGTCTGGCTCTTTGCGACCCAATGAATCTCAGCATGCCAGGCCTCCCTGTCCATCACCAACTCCCGGAGTCTACCCAAACCCATTGAGTCGGTGATGCCATCCAGCCATCTCATCCTCTGTCGTCCCCTTCTCCTCCTGCCCACAATCGTTCCCAGCATCAGGGTCTTTTCCAATGAGTCAACTCTTTGAATCAGGTGGCCAGAGTATTGGAGTTTCAGCTTCAACATCAGTCCTTCCAATGAACACCCAGGACTGATCTCCTTTAGGATGGACTGGTTGGATAGCCTTGCAGCCCAAGGGACTCTCAAGAGTCTTCTCCAACACCACAGTTCAAAAGCATCAATTCTTCTCCACTCAGCTTCCTTCACCGTCCAACTCTCACCTCCATACATGACTACTTTGTTGGTAAAGTAATGTCTCTGCTTTTAAATATGCTATCTAGGTTGGTCATAACCTTCCTTCCAAAGAGTAAGCGTCTTTTAATTTCATGGCTGCATTCACCATCTGCAGTGATTTTAGAGCCCCCCAAAATAAAGTTTGATACTGTTTCCACTGTTTCTGACTCAATAGACCTCTTCTAAAGGGTTGCAGAAGGTAAGTGAAGGCTACTCAGCCTTGGAGGACTGATACTATGTGAGGCTGTCGAGATGCTACTTGACAGGACCCAGCATCAACGTGAAGTGAGATCATGAAGCTACAGAACCCAGACTCGAGATGCAGATGTAGAGAATGGAGTTGTGGACACAGCAGGGGAAAGAGAGAGTGGGATAAACTGAGAGAGTAACATTGAAATACATACGTGTGCAAAACAGATAGCTAGTGGGAAGCTGCTGAACAGCACAGAGAGCTCAGGTTGGTGCGCTGTGATGGTCTAGATGGGTAGGATGGGGAGATGGGAGGGAGGTTCAAGAGGGAGGGGAAATACGTATACCTATGGCTGATTCATGGTGATGTTTGGCAGCAACCCACTCAATACTGTAAAGCACTTATCCCCCAATTAATAATAAATAAACTGAATAAAAGTAAAAAAGAGGGAGGGGATATATGTATTGTTGTTGTTCAGTCACTCAGTCGTGTGCTACTCTTTGGGACCCATGGACTGCCGCACGCCAGGCTTCCTTGTCCTTCACCATCTCCCGGAAGTTGCTCAAACTCATGTCCATTGAGTCGTTGATGCTTTCCAACCATCTTGTCCTCTGTCGTCCCTTTGTACTTATGGCTAATTCACGCTGTTCTATGGCAGAAACTAACACAATATTGTAAAGCAATCATCCTCCAGTTAAAAATTTTAAAAATTAGAAAAAGCAAAAAATATAACAAAGTCTAACTTAAAGAAAAACTTAAACTTTCTCTCTCTCGTCATTTCATTTTAAAATAATTTCCTGGTGTTTTATTAGTTTTCTGACATTTAATTATGAGTTGTTAGAATTACCCTAGAAAGAAAATATCTCTTTTCAGACTTCAAGGACTAATACAATAATACCACTTGCTTCGTTAAGTCTTGGGCATTTTGACCTCACAGCACACCTAGAGAAGAACTAACAGATTCACTACAGTGGTGGGTGGTCTCTGCTGAGATGATAAACAATACCTCTTTAGATTTGAAGCGTCATTGATCATGCTGAGCCTATGGAAAGTGAAAAGGGGTAAAGTTATGGTTACTTTTGAAGGAATGAACCAATGGTTTAAAAGATTTCTCAAAGAAAGACATATATTTTAAAATATGGGATTACTGGAGAGTTTTGCTGAATGCTATGAGCTTGGGAGCTGGCAAACTTTTTACTTCTGTGCAAGACGTGCTCTAGGAACAAATGACATAGTTTGCTGAGGCGCTGCAAGACAGTTTGATTAACTTTCTTTTCTAGGACAAAAGGCTACCCATTTAACTTGAAATCCTCAGGAAGCTATGCGAATTGAGTGATTCAGGCAATGATATTAATTCCATTTGAATTCCATTTGAGTTTATTGATTCCTTCATCTGGGAAATAGAAAAAAAAAAGAAGAAGAAGAAGAAGCAGGGAGCAGCTGCGGAGGCAGTAACGCGGGTCTTCCAGATTTTTGCTGTAAATCATGGGAAGGGATATGGCCTAAATTGCTCCCATTTGTAAATGCTTCTAGGCTGTTCTTTATGTGAAAAATGGCTTATCTTCGAACTTCCTTTTTCTGTCTTTTGTTAAGCTAAGACAGAAGCCTAGTGGCTAGCAATAAAAAAAAATTGTACTAAACATTTAGAAAACATTTCTTTCCCAAGAGATGAGCTATATGCAGATATGTTGAGCTTGTAATCAGTGTGAGCAGTGTTTTATTATCTGAGCGATAGGCTTTTGGACGATGCAGACCTGGAATGCTAGCATTTGTTGGGAACTCATAGCTGTAGGGAAGACAGCTGTGATGAATGAATCCCTAGCACCCCAGGTCTGGGAAACAAGAGGTTCACTTGCATTTCTGTTTATAAAACAGAATATATCTGGCAATAAATAATGCCTTCAACCTCGATATTTTTTTTCTGGACTAATTCCATTCATTAATCAAACTAAACCATTATACTAAACCCCAAGGCTAATATGCTATAAAAAGTTCCCATCTACAGTGAAGAGGGGTTGATTTGTGACTAAGATGAGGAAAAGAAGGATTATCTCATGTTTCTTTTATTTCCGCAAAGCTTGGTGTTTAAAACACATAAAATTCATAATTTAAAACCCTCAATTCCTTGAGCTCGTAATATCTGATTGCTGCTCAGATAGCTTCTAGTATGCAAAGGGTCACTTGCTATGGTCTGAATGTGTGTGTCCCTCCAAATTTATACATAGAACCCCTAGGGTATGGTATGAGGGGATGGGGTCTTTAGGACATGATTAGGTCATGAGAGTTCTACCCTCAAGAATGGGATTGGTGCCCTTGTTTAAGGGACTCCAAAGGGACTCCAAAGAGACTCCTTGCTCCCTTCCCCATGAAGGAAACAAGGAGAGTCTACATCCCAGAAGAAGTCCCTCTCTTGACCATGAAAGTGACAATTGCTCAGTCATGTCCAGCTCTTTGCCATCCCATGGACTATAGCCCACCAGGCTCCTCCATCCACAGGATTTCCTAGGCAAGAATACTGGAATGGGCAGCCGTTTCCATCTCCAGGGGATCTTCCGGACTCAGAGATCTAACCTGGGTCTCCTGCATTGCAGGCAGATTCTTTACCACCTGAGCTACCAAGAAAGCCCCCCTCAGCCATGATGACACCCTAATCCAGGACTTCCAGGCCCCAGACCTGGGAGAAATAAAATTTCTGTTGTTTATAAGCTATCCAGTCTATTGTGTTTTGTTAAAGCAGCCTGAATGGACTAAAATACCTACACTCCAGAGAAACTGTAGAGGAAGTCGGTGTTTCCATTTCTAACCAGGTGAAGAAAGATAAGGGGCTGGGAATCCACTGAGAACACAGCACCTTAATGTAAGACACATGGGAAACCTCACTCTGGCTGAAGCCAAAAGGACAGCGTGTGTGTGTATTAAGTTTGTTAGTTGCTCAGTCATGTCTGACTCTTTGCCACGCCATGGACTGTAGCCCGCAAGGCTCCTCTGTCCATGGGATTCTCCAGGCAAGAATACTGGAGTGGGTTGCCATACCCTTCTCCAGGGGATCGTCCCAACCCAGGGATCAAACTGGGGTCTCTTGCATTGCAGGCAGATTCTTTGTCATCTGAGCCAACAGAGTTCGTCTACTACTAAACCACCCAATTAACAACAACAACAACAACAACAAATTGTTAGAAATTGTAGGTAGAACTGAGAAAAGCGGAGAGTTCTGCTCCAGGTCTAAGCTGCAGTGTCAGCCTCTCTGCTGATGGGGCTATGTATTGGTCAGGGTTCAATCAGAGAAGCAGATGACTATGCATGTACATTCAGGTATATTTTTCTATATAAATGATACACATAGCTAAAAGTTAAAACTCAACTACTTGGCCATAAAGAAGAATGAAATAATGCCATTTTGTAGCAACCTGGATGCAACTAGAGATTACCATACTAAATGGAGTAAATCAGAAAGAGATCTCTAAGACAGACAGACACTGTATGATATCACATCTATGTGGAATCTAAAGTATGACACAAATGAACCTATCTGTAAAACAGATACAGACTCATAGACATAGAGAACAGAAAAGAAAAGGTTGGGTGGGTGGGCTGGGAGAAGGTTGAATTGAGAGTTTGGGATTAGCAGATGCAAACTGGCATATATAGGATGGATAAACAAGATCAAATTGTACTGTGATAAATCATACTGGAAAAGAATTCTTTAAAAAAAGAATAGGGTTTCAAAGACACACCCAAAAAACTTAAAACTCAAAAACTTCTAGAGGAAAACATAGAAGATCTTTGTGACACAGATGAAAATTAGTAATTATAAAATATAGTCCATCAAAATACAAAATTTCCATGCATCAAGAGCTTTCATTAAGATGATAAAAAGAAAAGCTAGCTACAGCTGGAAGAAAATATTTGCAATACAAATATCTCATAAAGGACTCATACCCAGTATATATAAAGAATTCAAACTACTGACTAATAGAAAAATGAGCGATCTTTTTAAAAAAAAATTGAAAAAACCAAAATATACTTTACAAAAGAAATTATATGATTATAATTATCAAAGTGGCCAATGAACACATGAAAAGATGCTAAACATCAGTGAAATGCAGATTACAAGCATAATTTACACGAACTGGAATAGCTAAAATTAGAAATAGAATAAACAGACAATGTTAAGTACTGGGGAAAGTTACAAATGTAACTCTAATGCATTATTGCTGGAAATATATAAAGATAAGTATTTTGGGAAATAATTTGCTATTTTAAACACATATTTAAAATATAATTTAGCAATTCAACTCCTAGGGAAATGAAAATATATTCAGTTAAAAAAAATACAACAACCCTGTAGGAAGGACTTCCCTGGAGGTCCAGTAGTTAAGACTTCGCCTTCCAATGCAGAGAATGCATTTTTGATCCCTGGTCAGGGAACTAGATCCCACATGCCTCAGGGCCAGAAAAGCAAAACAAAAATATTTGGAAGCAATATTGTAACAAATTCAATGAAGACTTTATAAATGGTCCACTTAAAAAAAAAAAACAACTGTACAAGGATTTTCATTGCAACTGTTCCATAATTGTCAAAACTAGGGGAGAAAAAACAATTAAGGAAATAAATTGCTAAATTATATGGTGGCATACCCATTCAATGAAATTCTACTGACCAAGGAAAAGGCATAAACCACTGTATATCAGTAATCTGGGACTGTGCAACAAATCACTTAAAAATAGAGTGACTTAAAACAACTCTGATGTATTATTTCTGTAGGTTAAGAGAGCGGCATTTCTGCCTGGGCTGACTCTTGCATTTATATTCAGTTGTTGCCTGGATGGAACCAAGAGAGCCTCACTCACCTCCTGGTGGCTTGATGCTGGCAGTGGGCTGGACACCTGCCTCCATGTGGCCCTTTATCCAGGTGGTCTTCCGGTCCTCTAGGGCTACTCTCTATAAATGTGGCCTGTCTCTTCATCAGGATAGACTGAACTTCCTTATATGGCTGCTGGAGAAGGAAATGGCTCCCTATTCCAGTACTCTTGCCTGGAGAATCTCATGGACAGAGGGGCGTGGCAGGCTGCAGTCCATGGGGTCAGTCAGACATGACTGAGTGTGCAAGTTCACACGCTTCTTCCAAGACATAAAGTAGAAGCTATAAGCTCTATTGGCTTGGATTCAGAAATCAAAGAATATCTCTTCCATCACATTTTATTGGTCAATCAAGTCATAAAAGCAGCCCGTTTCATGGGGTAGTATACAGACCTTGTCACATGATGGGAGGGATAGCAATTTCCCATTAGAAAGGGATAAGGTAACACAAAGGGGTAATCATTGGGAGGCTGTTTTCACCACAATCCCTCTTGTGATATGGATAAAACAGAGATTAATCTCACAAATGATACCTTGAAAGAAGACATTCACAGAAGAGTAAACAGTATATTATGCTAGTTATATTAAACCCCGGAACAGTCAAAACTAAGCTGTAAGTCAGAAATGAGAATACTGATTGGTTGTCTATTGTGGGAATGAAGGTGGGGAGGTTGACTGAAAATTGGGACGAGGGAGCTTTCTGTGGTGATGAAAATGTGCTATGAATTTCAGATTATCTTCGTTGATATTAGTATTTCCTGTCCAAGAAATAAATCTCATAAATATTTCTTCATTGCTCATATAATTCTTTTCCATTAATTGGATGGAATAGCAAACAAATACCCTATTTATTACTTCTATTAGAAGTTCATCTTGTAATGAATTATTGCTTTCATCGTGCTCTGAAAATGTTTTGCTACAATTTGCTTCTCAGTGCCCCTATATATGTCAATTTATTTTGATGTTCATCTTTATTGCTTTTCTCATAGCCCATCAGCTTTTGAGCATGAAATCTACAGAAAAGGGAGAGATGACATAAGGAAATTTTCCTCCCAAGTTTTGATGTAGCTTCTGCTAGAGGAAATGAATTAATGAATAAATCTGGGTCTGTACATGACTTGAATGAACAGAAAATCAGCTTTTTCCTTTTACCACCAAATCAAAAAACGTTAACTTTTTAAAATTTTAACATATATAAAAATAAATAGACAGTATAGCGAACCCATTCTCCAACCCCAAACATAAACAAGCCAATCTTGCCTCATCTATATTCCTAGCCCCAGTTCTATTAGAGATGGACCATCTTGTTATATTTACTCTTCAAAAGTGATCCAGGATAGCATCTGTGTTTCATTTGTTCCATCAATCAGATTAATCTGAAAAGAAAACAAAACTATTATAAAATACCAAAGTAATTAATAACTTCTGGTCCTAAGAAGCAAGTTTCTGTCTGATGAGATGAAGAGAAGGAGCAACACGTGTTACATATTCACACAGATCTTGGTTCTCATCTCTCATAACTGCTATGTTGCCACACAACTGATGGCAAATGGTTTTCAGTGACAGGTTGCAATTGTCCAGAACATACTTTACTGGTTGAAGAAACTCACAAATAGATGATTTTCATTTGGCCAAAGGGGGGAAAAAATAGCTTAAAACTGCTCATAGGATTTCCTTTCCTAACAAGTGTGCATCGTTATTACCAAGTGACCAGGACAGCATCTACAGTAATGGAGTGGTAGGTGGTGCTTGGCTTACCACTTCATTTTGTATGGATTCTCCCATTATTTCAATTTTTGGGGGGGGAAATGTTTGGATAAATAAGTCACATTTGTTTTTTTCACTGCAACACTTTTTCCAAGTCCTGACACAACAATGGATTAAATTCAATAACTACATGATTCCCACTAAATTTGTATTATTTAAGAATTTCTCTTTTCATTATGACCCTGAAGGACAAAACTCTCACTTAAAATTTAACAACTGTAACTACTTTTTAGCACTCCGGGAATAATACTAAGTTATCTTTGGTTTAGCACTCCAGAAATAATACTAAGTTGTCTTTGGTCTTTAAGATCCTGATCCAGTGTGTTTTGTTTGGTTTGACTTGCATATAAAACAAGTAAATGCATTTATCCTTGTATTCTGTGTCATCTCCAGGACTTGAGAATTCTCAATATGGTCATTCAGGCTGAGCATTTGTCTTGTATTGGTTGTGTCTGTCTCACTGGAAATAGTTTTAAACGATTCATGCAATTTTAGTGTTGGGCTAGGCTAGTCCGGATCACAAAATAATTTAACCAGTTACTTTTTTTTTCTTCTCAAAATATCTATTTAAGGCTTGGTGTTTATTTTGCATTCTGTTCATTTCTCTCTACATATTATTAGGATCACAATTCTGAAAAACTGCTGTCATTAACAATGTTGAACATTTTATTGCCTTCTGTAACAACATGAGGAAAGAAGACATGGTTCCTAACAAAATCAACTTCTTCCTCAAGATAAGCAGTTGCTGACTGTCTGGAATGCTCTGGTGGACTTATAATTTCTCTCCTCTTCTTAAAAAATTTTTTTCATTGTGTACAATTGCTTTACAATGTTCTTTTGCAATTGCTTTACAACATTGCTTTTCAATGTTAGTTTCAGCTATACAATGAAGTGAATCAGCTATATGTATACATATATACCCCAGGACATGGAAGCAACCTATACATCCATCAACAGATGGATGGATAGAGAAAATGTGGTTCATATATACGATGAAATATTACTCAGCCATAAAAACAAAACTCAACAAAACCGGGTCATAAGATGGAGATGTGGATGGACCTAGAATCTGTCATATGGAGTGAAGTAAGTCAGAAAGAGAAAGGCAAATATCACATATTAATGCGTATATGTAGAATCTAGAAAAATGGTACAGATGAACCTATTTGCAGGGCAAGAATAGAGATGTAGACATAGAGAATGGACTGTGGACATAGATGGGAAGGGGAGGGTGGGACGAACTGGGGGAAAAGGATTAACATACACACAATTTCTCTCTTCTTAACTTTCCTTTTCTTTCACTGCTTTTCCTTCTGAAAGTATTCTCATTCTAGTAAATATATCTATCTTTTCACGATGTTGCTTCCAAGAGATTTCCATTTCCTTCAGACCCGGTAGGAGAATTTGGCCATTTTGAGGCTCTTGCAGTCCTCTTTCTTTCAGAATAGGTTTTTGGCTTGCAGTAGGATACTTAATTTCATTTTATTTAAATTTTGGCATAGTCTGTAATTCATAACAATGTACACAATCTGAATTTAAGGTTTGCAAAAGCGCAATTCAAATACATTTAATTGCTCCTACCTTGTATAGAACTATATAAATTGGTAATCAAACAACTTTTTTAAAAATTGAGGTATGGTTGATTTGGAGCATCAGGTTAGCTTCAGGTATACAGCAAAGTGGTTCAGTTATACATATATATCTTTTCTTTTTCAGCTTCTCTTCCTTTAGATTATTACAAATATTTATTACATTGCCCTGTACAGTAGAGAACAGTAGGTCCTTACTGGTTATCTATCAAATAATTTCTATTTTACATACATTAACTTGTTGATGGATATGTGTAGGAAATTTTTATCACTGGGACCCTCTTTTCTTCAGATCATCTTACTGCTTTTAGACAATTTTGCATGCAGACTCACTATGCCAATGTCAACGTTATGGGTTGTTTCTTCTGGAACTACTGTCAGGTCAGGATGTTAAGCAACAACAACAGTAAAGCTTGTTGAGTAACAAGTCAATGCATTGCAGAAAGCACAGAATGCCACACAGACATTGCAGATGCACATGGTGCTAGTTTTGCTCTATAAACACAAGAATTCTTATAAGCTCGTGTTTGCATGATTCCCACAAAAAAAAGAAAGAAACGTATAGAGTATTTAAAATTCTATATTCTGAATTATTTTATCTGTTCCTGACAAAATTCCCATTTGGGTAGGTATTGTAGCAAACCAAATCTTCCACTAACAATTTTGCTTTGAGGGTCTGATAATTAAGAGATTTCTGCAGACTAGCTTTGGCCCATACATTCCAAACCTTGTTTCTTCCACATGGCTTCTGTATCTAGGGCTGGGTGGTTAGAGAACTTTCATGTTGCAGCCTCATCTCTGACCCTACACTTTGTATTACCGTTGGGTGAGTCAGCCTGGTGGGCAGCGGTGGTTTTCCTGGAAGTCATCTTTATACCTGGACACCTAGCAATAAATAACAATGCCAGAAGAGACCATAAGCTACATAAATATCCTCTATTAAATCAAAAATATATGCTTCCTTTGCTCAGCTCCCTTTATCTGTATCTCCCAAAAGCCAGGCCATTCTAAAATCCCTGATATCACAGGGCAAGTATGACAAAGGAAAAATGAGTGGAAAGAGACAATTGTCTCAACCAGTGAAACTATCTTACTTTGACATAGTTTAGAAAAGCACATGACTAGGTGAACTCATTTCTAGGTTCTCTCCCAGGCCTTGGAAATGGTCCATTAAAAATGAGGGGCTGTGACATTTTGTCAATTCTATAGTAAACCTGCTTCTGACCCCATCAACAAATTACATCTGTAAATTACATTTCATTGATTACTCTTGATGTGTTGCTGATGACATTGAGTATATACAATGAAGAAAAAAATCAGAATTAGAAACTTATTTAACTCATGATTTAATGGTTTTAGATCCATCATTAACAATCATATAATATATAATTATTTAATAATAAATGAGCAACAGTGACTAACACATAAGCAGCTCTTTTCCAGGTTGTACGATCTACACTTCAACACTACGAAATAGGTGTACTTTTACAGGCCTTATCATCCCTATTTCAGAGATGAGGAGATAGAAGATGGAGAGGAGACACGATTTGTTCACAGTCACATAGTTTTAGCAGAGGATCTGAGACAATTTCTACAAGGAATTCTATGGGACTTCTATGGTGGCTCAGTGGTAAAGAATTTGCCTGTCAATGCAGGAGACATGTGTTTAATCTCCTGGAGTAGGAAATGGCAACCCACTCCAGTATTCTTGCTGGGATAATCCCATGGATAGAGGAACCTGGCAGGCTATAGTCTATGGGGTCCCAAAGAATCAGACACGACTGAAGCGACCGAGTTCTCATGAGGAATTCTATGACAGAGACCCCAATGTCTTCTTGTCCAGGCGAGCAGGATACATGGGGGGAGGAGGGGGTATGGTTGTAATGAGACCAGTCGCTCACTCCCTAGGGACTGGTGAGACTGTCTTGAACTGGAAAGCTCAAGGCCATCTGAGGACCAGTAATCAGACTCAAGGGATTGTGGCCCTGTGCTAACACTGGCCCAGACTTTCTGATTTTTAAAGAGAATATAGAAACATGAAAGTTTGTGTGTCAGTGTGTATAATCTCCTAATTGTAAAATACTGAATCCATTTTATTTAATTTTTGTTTGTTTCTGATCTCACTTTGTAATCAACACTGAGATCTTTTAACATTTAGCTTCCTTCTCTCTTGAATGTTTCTGAAGACATTCAATTCCTGGGGCCCTTGGAATAACAGAATCCACCTTCCTTTGTTTCAGTAATTTAGGGATGATCACCACCCCCCCTTCCATGTCTTCATTTGAGCCAAGACAACAGCTGACATAGAAGTGAGAAGAATTTCACTGTCTCTGTTCAAAGACTTTATGTACAGAACAAAACCAAGGATGACACGTCTTTATCAAAAACTGCCAGCTCAAAAACTCTTCTGTTTTGGGCAAATATATTAATCTGTGTACTTGCTGAGACTGCCTTGGACTCCAGCCTCTGGGAATCAGAAGTGCTGATGAAAGGGAGTCAGTGTCCCATGGCAGGTGGGCCCAGCTGCCTGTTGCAGTTTTATTGTTCTTGAATCAATTTTTAAGAAGAAAAACAAGTGGGCCATAAAAGGACTGTGCTTCTAGCCCTGTTCCAAGGCCAGGACTACTCAGCCACAGTTAGTTCTTTGCAAACTCTCAAAGTATAATCTGTATTTCTGCACTATTTTTTCCTTTGCTTCCCTTGTGGCTCAGCTGGTAAAGAATCTGCCTGCAATGCGGGAGTATTCCGTGGACTACAGTCCCTGGGGTCACAAAGAGTCAGACGCAACTGAGTGACTTTTGCTTCCACTTTCACCTTTTTCCTTTTACTACTCAAAGTTTCGTATGTTGCTTTCACTACTTAGCATTTTGCTTTTCCTAGAGCAGTTGCTTAAATAAATGAAGTTGGTTTGTAAGATTCTCTGACTCAGAAGTGGAGCTTGACCTGTCTAATCAGGATGCTTTATGGGAGGAAACACAAGAAAAGGTAACATACAGCAGCATTCACCCTTTTACCACAGGTGATATGGTGCTATCTACCTGTAAAAAGTATTAATTTTCCCTCTGCTTACTCCTTACTGGTCAAGTATTAGGTCAACCTAGGAGTAAAGAAATATAGAGAAGGACAGAAAATGCTGATCAAAGGGGTAGGGTGGCGTGGGAGGTGGGAGGGAGGTTCAAGAGGCAGGGAGAGCATATACATACCTACGGCTGATTCATGTTCATGTATGGCAGAAACCAACACGATATTGTTCAGCAATTATCCTCCAATTAAAAATGAATACATCAAAAATAAAAAAGAATCAGAAGCCCTCTGATCTATTACCACTTCCAAATAAGCATTTAGATATGCTACAGTTAAGTACAACTAAATATTAGTAATTATTAAAGTTAAACATTAGATTGTTCAAGTTTACTTTAAAGTGAACTATGATAATAATTGATAGAAGAACTTTGTGTATAGAATACTGTTTGAAATCAAGTGGGTTACACATTAGTAAATATGTTTTTGGTATATTCACTTTATATTCAAATGGTACTGGTAATAAAATTTCATATATATTTTTTCTACAAAAAAAATCAGTAATTAGCAGTCATAAACATTTCAGGCCCCAAGGCACCTGTCTCGCTTTAATATCCACTGTATGAAATATGGAATTGCATTCTAAAAGCACACAGCCAGATCATTCAATAGGATCCTCAACAGCCTTTGCCCCAGTTATCTTGCAGCCCAGAAATCAACACTATTAGCAGCAAACCTCAGAAATAAAAACTTAGTATTCATACTATAACAGGTGAACTCAGTAATGTGATTGTTTCCATTCACTTCATTTTATCTATTCTATTTTTTTATTTTTGATTGTATGTTTCATACTTCCAGTGACCAAACGCTCGTGTCAAGTGGTTGAAGTGATTGGTTCCAGAAATTCCAGTGAGCTGGCTTTACTGACAGCTGCCTGCTCTGATTTTTGATCTCATTATATCTGTCTGTATCACTGGGGTTCACACGTATACGGAAAGCCAGCTTTTCCAACATGAAAGACAGAGGGAGACTTACCTCCTGTCCACAGCGGCCTCGGTCTCTGCTGCTGTCATTTGCATTCAGGTCTGTTCTGCTTCTCCAGAAACAGCCCAAGTGTGTGATTATGTACTTCTGGAGACTTGCCAGCTCACTCAGGAGTTTCTGGCCCTCTGGTGTCCGTCCCCTAAGGCAGCAAACTCGATCGACTCAGAGAGCTGTTAATTAAGTGAATTATGTCTGGTCAGGAATTTATGAACAAAGAAAATAGGACTGGAAATGATAACTGTGCCCTCACAAAAGACTGAGTAAGCGATATGCAAATTAAGCAAAAATCCCCAACCCAACCAGAAGAATCTCTTTAAAAGGATTTCCCCTCGACTCTGAGTTTAGTTTTTCCTCTCTAACCCAATTTGACAGAATACACTTGTTCTTTAGTGAGATTGTTCTCATCCCAAATATGCTTATAATCTTGAGCAAAATGCAGAAAAGAGCTGAGAGGAATATAAACACTGCATATTCTCTCCACAGAACCGTTGAAGGAAATGCTATTTACTTGGAAATAGAGTTCCAGAAAGTATGTCTGCCATCTGTAGTCCAGATGATGGAGGCTGTGGTGATGAATTAAACATTTAGAAATAAAAGCTAGTGGTTGTTTCTGTTTTCGAGGATAAGGCAATTGAAATATTGTTTCATTACTCTTCATGCACAAAATAGCTAGAACTTGTTTATGCATTCTGCATTCATAATTTAGAAGACATTTAAAGAAAGACACAATGATTGTGGAGTTTTGAGTGTGTCTTGGCAAAATTTCTGCACAAACTCTGATGCAGACGTGATATGCTAAGCCACGGAGACTGCTAGAAATTTGAAAGCACTCTTTCTTATTAGCACCCTTAAGGAGGGCTCCTGCTCTAAGATAGATTGATTGTTTCATATGCTGCCACTCACAAGCATGTATCAATCAGCTCACTGTGAATGTCCCCATTCTTGAAGCTATGAAAGGACATTTAGAAAGCCGTCCGTGATTCTTTACTAAGCGAGATGCAAAGAAAGCTAAATGGATATGATTCCTGAACACTGCCCTTCAAGAACAGGCCGTCTAAAAGGGGCTTGTAAAATATCAAGGCAATGAAAATAGTACATTCACAAAATATTCATAAAATCAAGGCGCATAGAAGTGTTTTGGTGTTTTTCAAAACTAAAAAAAATTGTTTCGGTTGGTGAAGGCAGAACAAGCAGAGTAATGGTCTTTCTCATGGTGCTCAATCATGTCCGACTCTTTGCGACCCCGTGGTCTGAGGCCCGCCAGGCTCCTCTGTCCATGGGCTTAGGGGATCCCAGTAAGAATAATGGAGTGGGTTGCCATTTTCTACTCCAGGGGATCTTCTCGATCCAGGATTCGAACCTGCTAATAGACATCTCCTGTGGCTCCTGCATTGGCAGGTGGATTCTTTACCACTGAACCAAGCCCAGAGTAATGGTAGACAAATCATTACCTTTCATCCAAAGTCGAGACAATTCTGGTAGGAAATGAGACTTCAAAGGCTGTTTGTACAATCAAGAAGGTTGAGAAGGAGAGAGACATCCAAGCCAGAAAATGAATGACTGAAAGTAAGTTGGACTTGGGAGTTGGTGATGTATAGAAATGGCCAGGATGCGGGGTGGTGGCGGGGGTTGGGGGGGGCAGCCAGGGTTGTAATGGGACCAGTCATTCACTCCCCAGGAACGGGCAAATTGGAGAGATTGAATTGGATAGCTCAAGGCCATTTAAGGGTCACTATTCAGACCCAGGGGTTGTAGTCCTATGGTAATATCGGCCCAGACTTTCAGATTTTTCAAGAGAATATAAAAATATAAAAGTGTGTGTGTGTGTGTGTGTGTGTGTGTGTGTGTGTGTGTAAACTCTGAATTCTAAGACACTGGGAGGTGTGAGCCAAATACAAGAATATGAAGTTGAAGCAGGCTGAATATCTGTAACTCAAGATACTTAGTAAAAGTTTCTAGGTTCAGAGGAGTTAAAGGATGTTCCCAATCTTCTTTCTGGTCTGTCTACTCTTTCTTACAAATCTTTGCCCTTCTCTGTCACTAACCAAAACAACTAGCTGTTCCAATCAAACAACAAATGTTCCTGGTTGAAGATACTAGCAAAGAAGTGCTTGAAGTGATTCTGTGTGGGTTCAGGGTTGGATGGGGAGGGTTTCGGTGCTGAAGGCAGGTTGAGAAACGCGTCCTATCCAATAGCTGAAGCCAGCTCCTATAGTATCATGAAAAATGAAAGTGTTAGTCACTCAGTCATGTCCGAATCTTTTGTGACTCCATGAACTGTAGCCCTCCAAGATCCTCTGTCCGTGGGATTTCCCAGGCAAGAATACCTGAGTAGGTAGTCATTGCTTTCTCCAGGGTATCTTCCTGACCCAGGGATCGAACCCAAATCTCATGCACTGCAGGAGGATTCTTTACCATCTAAGCCACCAGGGAAGCCCATAGTATCATGAGAAAAAATTATTAAATTATCAAGAATTTTGTCAGCCTGTATAGCCATTATAAAAATTATATTAAACATACAATTCATAAATTATATAAAAAAACAAAAGTAATAAATACTCACACCCTTCCACTTTCTGATTATGTCAGTACATTGTACTATTATCTATGCTCTTGAGGGCATTTTCTTACATTGTCACTGTATAATGGAAGTGCTTGCTGCAGAATAATGTTCATTGGGGCCTCTTATCCCCAGGCTGCCCTCATTGTTAACATGCTGGTGGCTGGAAATCAGCTACACTGATAAACATTTAGCAGCACATCATTGGCCCTTGGTACAGGTACCATCTCCAAGGGTGAGCCTGCTTTTTACATCCGAGCTGGTTTTACAGGCAAAATAAAATTGCATTACAAAGTATAATTACAGATGTAGAAAACAAATTTACGATTACTAGGGGGAAAGGGGGAGGAGACTGGGATTGACATACCAGTTCAGTTCAGCTCAGTCGCTCAGTCGTGTCCAACTCTTTGAGACCCCATGGACTGCAGCACGCCAGGCCTCCCTGTCCATCACCAACTCCCAGAGTTTACTCAGACTAATCTCCATCGAGTCTGTGATGCCATCCAAACATCTCATCCTCTGTCGTCCCCTTCTCCTCCTGCCCTCAGTCTTCCCCAGCATCAGGGTCTTTTCCAATGAGTCAGTTCTTCACATCAAGTGGCCAAAGTATTAGAGTTTCAGCTTCAACATCAGTCCTTCCAATGAACACCCAGGACCGATCTCCTTTAGGATGGACTGGTTGGATCTCCTTGCAGTCCAAGGGACTCTCAAGAGTCTTCTCCAACACCACAGTTCAAAAGCATCAATTCTTCGGTGCTCAGCTTTCTTTATAGTCCAACTCTCATATCCATACATGACCACTGGAAAAACCATAACTTTGACTAGACAGACCTTTGATAGCGACCCCATGAACAGTACGAAAAGGACTGGCTTATACATACTTATTGCTGTCGTTCAGTTGCTCAGTCGTGTCCGACTCTTTGCGGCCCAGTGGACTGCAGCACGCCAGGCCTCCCTGTCCTTCACTGTCTCTTGGAGCTTGCTCAAACTCATGTCCATTGAGTCAGTGATGCCATCCAGCCATCTCATCCTCTGTTGCCCTCTTCTCCTCTTGCCTTCAATCTTTCCCAGCATTAGAGTCTTTTTCCAAAGAGTCAGCTCTTTGAATCAGGTGGCCAAAGTATTAGAGCTTCAGCATCAGTCCTTCTAATGAATATTCAAGGTTGATTTCCTTTAGGATTGACTGATTTGATCTCCTAGCTGTCCAAGGGACTCTCAAGCATCTCCTCCAGCACCACAATTTGAAAGCATCAATTCTTCAGTGCTCAGCCTTTTTATTTGGTCTAACTCTCACATTTTTTTTGGTCCAACAGTACATGACTATTGAAAAAACCATGGCTTTGACTATATGGATCTTTGTTAGCAAAGTGATGTCTCTACTTTTAAATATGCTGTGTAGGTTTGTCAGAGCTCTAGGTAACTAATAAGGATTTATTGTATAGCACAGGGAACTCTACATAATATTCTGTATTAACCTATATGGAAAAAGAATCTAAAAGGGAGGGCAGAATATATGTATAACTGATTCACTTTGCTGTACATATTAAATTAACACAACATTGTAAATCAGCTATACTCCAATAAAACATTTTTAAAGAAAGAAATAAAACTTGGAAAGTAAGAAGAAAAAAGAGATAAGCAAATGCAGAAAGGGGGTAGGAAGCATTACCACTCAGTTGCTGGTAAGATATTCCATTGGTCCCTGAGATGGGCCTGGAGCTCTGAAATGATGATTAAATTCTCATCCAATTCCTGAATAAATGCTTCTAATATCAGGCAACTGAGAAGTAAATTGAAATGACATTATTAGAAATAAGTGTCTATGTATAATTTGCGGTCTCTTCGCCTGAAAGAAAAGATTTCATCATCTGTATTCATTGCTTTTGAGACTACTAAACTGAATCTGATATTTCTTCATGTTAAATTGAAGGCTGTAGTTATCAAAATGCTGACAGGTTGAGTTATTGGCTATTTTCAGGGCCCATGAAAAGAGTCTCCCATTAATAACATTCACTGTGTACATTGGTAGCAGAGAATTACTTAGAGCTATCAAATGTGTTATTACAACTTATCCTGTATGCCCTAAAGAAGACAGTTTTGACTTGTGGGGGCAAAAAGGATATTTTCAGGGAGTTGACAAATGACAAAATAGCATGGCCTATAATAGGGGGAAAGATAGAGTAATGCAATTCTATAATAACTTAGTTAGGATCTGCCACTTCTTTTTTGGTTGTTGTTTTTCAACAATGTTTACAATGCTCATCTCTCTTGTTCTCTCCCTCTCTCTCTCATACACACACACAATGAGATGAAACCAGAAAACAAGAAGTCAGATGAAGAAATTTGTTTAAAATGTTGATTTATCATGTGGGCTCCCTACCAAAAACTCCCTACCAAAAAAAAATTGACCATTTCCTTTATTTTCTACTAAAAATAAATATCACGACTGTCAGTTTAAGTATACAATGGTGTATTTTGTGCCCTTAACGCACATTTAAAAAAAAAAGAAAGAAAATGTTTTTTTTCATTGTTTTATTTTTTTTATTTTTTTATTTTTGCAAATTTCAATATCCTACTTTTATTTATTTATTTTTCTTTTTTTTTAATTTTTTAATTGTTTTTGCCATACATTGTCATGATATCACCATGGGTTTACATATGCTTCCCCTCCGGAACCCCCCTCCCTCTTCCCCCCCCCCCCCGGGAAATCTCGCTGCACCAGCCCCGAGCATCAATCCTGGGCTGGCGATTGATTAGACATATGAAAATTAACATGAAGAAAATGTTTTTAAAAGTTATGATTTTAAATACAAAAGCAATGGTGTAGGGATAAACACGGGGTTATAACTACATGGTACGGGTAGCCTTATTTTGCAAATAAGGCTCTCACACTTCCTTTTTAGGGTGTGATCGCCTGCATAAATAGTTCTCAAGCCTTTTGTATATTTCAGCCCAAGAACTATTTTCACATATTCTCTGTGCACCATTATGGACACACCCTTCATATCTGATGGCTACATGGACATAACTGTATTCCATACTCCCACAGTACAGAAACACACATGCATAACCCAAGAATGAAGCCTCTCATCCATATGATTGACATACATGTAATAATTCCTGTGTCCCATGTACCCTGCTGGGCACTAGGAGGGATCCAGGAATAATATACCCAATTCCTGTCCTCAGCAAGACATCTTTAAGTAACAGGCGAGAGACATAAAAAAGAGCAAATCACAATATAGTAAGGGAAGTAATTTTGTCATAAAGACATGGAGAACAGTGCTGTGGAATTCCCAGAAGGGAGAGATCCACCCTTCCCAAAGTCAGGGAAGACTTCACAGAGAGATGGACCCTTAAAGGCATAGGATTTCACCAGACAAGAAAGAGAAGAGGTCTGGAATGAATAAAGTTCAGTTAATTCTAAAAAGCAAATGCTCTAAAACCACAATCAAAACTTTGCCCCTCACGGGATCCTGAAGAAGCTCGACTGGACCTCCGCCTTCAAAGCCCTCTGCCAGGGCGTGGAGTCCGTTTAGAAGGAGATGGACCAGAGCGTCCTGGGGCGGACAGGGCCCTACCTGCGGCCAGAGAGAAATTCAAGGAAGAGGAAGTGTTTGAGGCCAACGAGGAGGCACTAGAGGTCGCTGCACAAGGTCTCCAAGTGGGACCAGCAGTGGAAGGACTTCAGGGACAAGGACATGGTGCTTGATCGGTTCTTCGAGGTGAAGTGTGCCGAGAGCATCAGTGCCTCAGACCGGCGTCCCTGTGTGCTGACAGTCAAGGACCAGGACTTGCTGACAGTCAAGGTCATAGCAAGATGATGGATGCAGAGCCCTGTGCTAATCACCACCTTCCAGGCCCAGCTGGTGATGGTGATCAAGAACCCCAAAGGCGAGGTGGTTGAGAGTGACCTAGAAAAGATACTGCTAATGTTGTACATGTGGGCGTTCTGCCCAGACCAGGATGAGCTGAAACCCTCTGTCGCCTGGCGGCTCCCGGACATCTTGGCCTCCAGCACAGAGAAGCTCCTTTGAGCAGGGCTGCCACGACTGGGGCCTCCAGGGCTGACCCTCACTGAGGACATGCGGGGGACTGGTGTCTACCTGCAGCAACCAGATCTCTGGGGACAGGACCGTCAGCTCTGTCGCTGCCCTACCAGGCCGGCTGCAACCCCAGCTGAATGGGGCAGGGAGGGCTGCACTGCCGCCCTGCCCCCTGGCAGGCTGGTGGCTGGTGGATTACAGGTGCACAAACCAGGCAGTGCCCAGAGGCCCTCAGCCCCGAGACTCCCTCCCAGGGCAGAGCCATGGGGGCTGGGCCACATCAGCCAGGCTGTTTTAGCTCCTTTTTTTTTTTTTTTTTTAATCTTAACAGTGCCCTGGTTATCCTGTATATAAGCCAGATTTGGAAATATTAAAGCACCAAAGTACAAGAGAGCAAAAATAAATAAATAAATAAACTTTTCCTGATACCAGTATGCAGAACATACAAAAGACCTTTCCAGAACCCTGAGCCATCCTTCTGAAGTCTTGAGTTGTTTCTTGCTGCAGCAGAGCCAAGGTTCTTCTTTCCAGTACACTTGTGTGATGCTCTTGTTGGAGTCACAGATCAGATCACAGTATATGAAGGTGAGGATGGAGTTTCCTCAAAAGGAGAAGCAGCTCCTGGAATCAGTCATCTTGGGAAATAGTCAGGCCTGGGATAAGAAATAAGGATTTTGTAAGCCACTTAGGAGAGCAAGTTTTCCTTCTCTTTGGGGCTAACGGTCTAAGGCAGGGATATTCCTGGAGCTTTTCTGATATTGGGATGAGGGTAGGACTTCTCTGATGGTTCAGAGGGTAAAGAATCTGCCTGCAGTGCAGGAGGCCCAGGTTCGATCCCTGTTCTGGAGGATCCCCTGGAAAAGGGAATGGCTACCCACTCCAGTATTGTTGCTGGAGACTTCTGTGGACAGAGGAAGGAGCCTTACAGGCTGCAGTCCATGGAATCACAGAGAGTTGGACATGTCTGAGTGACCAACACAAACAAGGAAAACTAAGACACTCAGCACCAGAAGTAGCCTTTGTTGCTGGCCTGCCTTCTTGATCTCAGTGAGTCACAAGCTGCAATTTCATGCTGCAGATGGAAATTTTCCACTAGGGTTGCTCAGTAGGAAACATGTCATTCTGTCTGCACGGTTGTCATCAGGTCCTGTTCTGTAATAGCTAGACTGCAACATTAGCTGCAGTAACTAGCAGCCCTAGAGCCTCCATGGCATAAAACAGGGAACATTTGTTTCTTATTGATTTACATGTTTAATGCAGGCGTGTGCATTGTGTGGCCTCTGCTGGAAGCTGTTCTCTTTTCAGGCCCCAGCAGTGGTGGATGTGACTTCCACTGGTCCAAAGTGATGCCACACATGGGCAAAGGCAGCAGAATGATGGTGGACCCAGACCCCAACCCCATATTTCAAAGGAAATCTCTTGAGTCCTTGGATGAAGGGTATATGGTTTTAATTAGGAAAATGATAATCAAATTTGAAATGTACTGAGCAGGCAGTTAGCTTTCCTGACAAAATAACTCTGTAACAATGGTCTGGTCATAGGAAGGCCAAGAAAGAGAGATGACGGAATAAGCAGAGAAGAGAGGATGAGTGAAGCTTGAGAAGCAAATAGAGAAGTAAGAGAAGTGAAGGCAGAAGGAGATTCGTGACAGTGAGTGCTGCCCATCTTCACCCGAGGTGGCTTTGGTACAGCTTTCTCCTCCTCTTCTGATGCTCCGTGGTTGTTCATTTCTCTAGGTTCTGACTACTTAATTGAACCAAGAAAGACCCGGAGGCAAGAGGAGGCAGAAGGCAAGTGCAAGATGACGTGGGCACAGTAAGTCTCCTACATGTGAACCTTTAAGTTGCTGACTTTCAAAGATGCGAACGTGCATCTGGTTCTAGCAAGAAACCAGAGCCCGTGCCATCAACATCAGGCGTGGGTGAGACTGCAGCTTGCCCTCCGTCTCTTGTTGCTGACGATCCTTCAGCTCTCCCATCTCCCCCCTCCTCTTCCTGCTCTAGTCCCTAGCTCTTCTTGCCTGTTCCCTGGATGCCAGCCCCTGCATGCCAGCTGTTGTACTGTACTACTGTACTTTTCAAGGTACTGTACTATAAGATTAAAAATGTTATCTTTACCTTTGTTTTTTTATGTATTGTGTGAAAAGTATTATAAATCTATTATGGCACAGTACTATAGTGTGTATATGACGTGTATTGTGTATATAATGTGTATACATGTACATATTGTGATTGTGTTAGTTGGATACCTAGGGTAACTTTGTTGGACCTATGAACAAACTGGGTTTAACAGACATGTGCTCAGAATGGGACTCGTTCACATGGTAGGGTCGGGGGGATTGTTACTCAGAAGCCTGAGTCTGGACTCTCCAAGATGGGTAACTGGAGGAAGAACAAGGAACAGGAAGGGGCCAAACAAAATGGAAGTGGCCACGGAGGGTCTAAACTTCAGAATCTGCTTAAGCCAGGGAGACACTGCGGCTGATGAAACTGCTTGTCTTCCCGAAATATCAGATTCTTCCTCTGCTGCCCTCTGCCTGACGATGATGGTGAAGCTCACCCTCCTGAGACTATCTCTGGGAAGAAGATTACTAATAGGCTGGGAACTGGTCATCCCAGAATGAATCCATGGAGCTCTTGGCCTTGTGGTCTGGAGATTGACCTGCCCTGAATAAGGCAGTCTGGTCATGCTCTCAGGGCAGCCTGCTCCATCCATCATTAGACACACGCCCAGCTGTACTACCTCCATGAGGACCAAGGCTTTGGAGAACTGGCTGGAACTGCTGGGTAGAGCTGGGATGACTGTATTCCAGAGAAAACCTTGTTGTAATCCATAAGAAATCACTAAATTTGCTTAAAAAGTAAGAAAAAATTAAAAATAAAGCTTTTACAGCTTCACAAACCTGGTGTTAAAGATATCATTTTAATGTAACCAGAGCTGCCTTCTGTAGCACTTTAGCAGAGACTATCAGATTAATAGGCATCTCTATGAAATGTCAAACTGTCTTTTCATATAAAAACCATGAAATTGTTAAATTGAAATCCACAGCAAGAGAGGTTCTGAATTCTCAAAGAGGGGATATGTATTTGCCTAAGAAAGTAACAAGGCACTTCCCATGATCTGTTAGGTCTTGAAGGGGCAGTTGGGTTTTGCTTACATCATAGACTCTATTTATCATGTTTTTTAATGAATTAATTGTGGAATTGTTTTTTTTTTAATTTACATGAAATAGAAATAGTTTTCCACTCATTGTTCTATTGAGTGTCTCCTCTGTCCTGAAATTGATACTTGCCTTTTCTTCCTCCATCTACAAATATGGCATTTCCTTGGAAGTGGTCATATTTTACAAAGGGCAGCCACAAACCTAATCAATACCTTTGTGTGGCAAAAAGGTAGAAGGGCTCATTCATAGAGAACAAATTGATGGTTGCTGGGGTGGGGGGTGCAGGGGAGATTGAAATGGGTGAAGGTATTTTAAGGTACAAACTTCCTGTTGTAAAGTAAGTCAATCCAGGGGATATAATGTACAATATGATGACTATAGTTGATATGGTGCATTTTTGAGAGTTGCTAAGAGAGTAGATCTTAAAAGTCTTCATCACAAGAAAAAAAATTTGTAGCTATGGCAGATATTAACTAGACTTATTGTGGTGCTCATTTCACAAGATATGTAAGTATCACATCCTTACATTTTACACCTGAAACTAATACAATGATACACATCAATTATAGCTCAATTAAAAAAAAGAAGACTCAACTCAATGGGTGCCCAGCTTGATAAGACCCATTGTCTGAGAGAAATGGAGGGCAACCCCGCCTCTGGGAAGATCTCTGCTCCAGGCCACATGGCTTGGTGAGCAGAGAATTGGCTTGATTTCAGTCCCACACATCCGTCAGGCAGATACTTTGTGAAATACACAAACTGCACAACCCTGAGTACTCATTGGAAGGATTGATGTTGAAGCTCCAATACTTTGCCCACCTGATTCAAAGAGCCGGCCCATTGGAAAAGACCCTGATACTGGGAGAGATTGAGGGTAGGAGGAGAAGAGGGCAACAGAAGGTGAGATGGCTGGATGGCATCATCGACCCAAAGGACATGAGTTTGCACAAACTCTGAGAGATAGTGAAGGACAGAGAAGCCTGGCATACTACAGTCTATGTGGTCGCAAAGAATCAGACACACGTGAGCAACTGAATAACAGAAACAACCGTACATGTCAGTTCTTACATGTTCTCATGTGATGTGTCTCCTTAGCTACATTTGATTGGTCCAGGGGTGGCTTCTTATATAAGCCAGGCCAATCAGAGCTCTTCGGTGGAATTTTTTTCCAACTAGACCCAAGAGAGTCAGACCTTCTCTGTTGGCAAAAGTCAAACAAAGAGTTTTGTGAATTATTGGTGACTAAGATTCCTAACATTTGAAAAAAAAACCATTGGTAGTGAAAAAAAGAATGAAGCCAATGCATAAGGAAATAAAGGAAAGAGATGACAAACACTCAATGAGTGCTGAAGTTCCTGGTTCCAGCACTGCCTGAGCCCAGCGGCATCCTTGTCCTTCTCATTGTGGGAAATCTGGCTGTTCATCCCTCACCTGGATTCCACGAGTCAGAGACATCCTTTTCTCGTCAGCTTCTTTGAGTTGGGTTTGCACCATGGCAACTTGAGAGTCAGGAAAAATTGCAGTGATGGCGCAGAGAACAGCCGTATATCACGGCAGCCAGTCATGGCTCCAGCCCTCACCTGTGACCAGCTCCCGTAACCTATGCACAGACAGGTCTGTGTTTGTTACACGATCAGGAGCCAACAAACCTGCATTTCTAACAATACGACCTTATCCCAGGCTCTAGACCTCAGTTCCCACATCTGCAAAGTGGGGAATTCAAGAATTCCTACTTCATAGTGTTTTTGTGAGGATTAAATGAAGGAATGCATGTAAATATTTGGGTCAGTGCCTGGCATCCAGTGCTCAAGAAATGTTAGATCTGATTACTACTGTTTTCTTATTTCTGGTGTCAAATGGGGCTTGACATAGGATAGATAGATGCTAGTAAGAGTTGCAATGGGTGTGACAATCTCATTTAGCCTTAACTCCATCACTAACATTCTGTGACCTTAGGAAAATTATTTCTATTTTTGAATCTCAGTTTTCTTATCTGTAAATGGGGAAAAATATTTTTGGCAGGCTAATCAAAAGATAACACAAAATGATGTGTATAAGCAAATTTCATGAACTCAAACTCTACCCAGTTATAAAAGATGAAAGATTATGTCAATGTATGGCAAAACCAACACAATAAAGTAAAGAAAATTTAAAAAAATAAAATAAAAATAAAACTTGAAAAAAAAAGATGAAAGATTAGAAAGATGAATCTAAGTTTGCTCCTTTTGGGTGATGCTAATAAATCAATATTTTAGCAGCTAAAAAAGAAGGGAAATCACAATTGTAAATAATAAAAATATTTTCTTAAATTTTTTCATAAAAAAGGGACAACTTGTAAACTGATATTCTTCTATTGAATGTAATAGGCACCATATGTCCTAAAAAATATAGACTTTTTCTCCATGGGGATCAATAAAACTATTTTCATTTTGATTGGGAAATATGTTTTTTTTAAAACATTCTTATTTTTCTTAAATTGGCCCTCATGCACAAATTTTGCTTTCCCCTCATGAAGACTGTCTAAGAATTTTGATAGTGTCCCAAGCTTAATCTGGGAAAACAACAATTTTAAAATTTCAAATCAAATCTTGGCATGATGTTTAAAACATTAGCTTGCCTCCAACAAAAGAAGCTTTAGATCAAGCCATCTGTTTTCTTAGCATGCTAGCCTTTGGTAAGTGGAGATTTTGAAAATAAAACTGAGTTTAATCATCTTTGGACCATTTCAGTGAGAGAAGGTAGCTCCACCAAAAAAAAAAAAAAAAAAACACCCTTATTGCTTTTTCTAGCAAGTTTGCAGATTTGGTTAAAGAAGATGTTTAGCAGAATAAATTCAAGTTAAAGAATTAAAAATTTGAGAAAATAGAAGAAGAGGCAAATTCTTTTAAGTGCAAGTTGAGCACAGTGCTACACCATCTTGTTTCTCTTTTAATTTAAAGCATTTGATGCTTTCAAACTGTGCTGCTGGAGAAGACTCTTGAGAGTCCTTTGGACAGCAAGGAGGCCAAACCAGTCAATCCTAAAGGAAATAAACCCTGAATGTTCATTGGAAGGACTGATGCTGAAGCTGAAGCTGTAATACTTTGGTCACCTGATGTGAAGAGCTGAATCACTGGAAAAGACCATGATGCTGAGGAAGATTGAGGGCAGGAGGAGAAGGAGTGACCGATGATGAGATGGTTGGATGGCATCGTCAGTTCAATGAACATGAGTTTGAGCAAACTCCAGGAGATCGTGAAGGGCGGAGAAGTCTGGCGTACTGCAGTTCATGGGGTCGCAAAGAGTCAGACACGACTGCCAGAACAACAACAGCAATCCGTTCTCTGTCACAGTCTCCTCCTCTCTTAATCTGAACATTTGCAAGAAAAGAATGGAGGAATTAGACAGAGTCCAGGTGTCTGACTCACCTATTTTCTAGCCTGGCCATAGACCTGCTCAGAATAGCTCCTTGATGATGTGGCTACAAGATTGTGGTGGACACTCTCCAGCTGGACTGCCTTCCAGCAGCACTTTCCCTTGCTTCCTTGGTAGCAAAATCTCTGTTTTAGTCAGTTTCCAGTATGCCTAATCCTAGAATATAACTCAGGATTGGAGTGCATGCATGCTAAGTTGCTTCAGTTTTGTCTGATTCTTTGTGACTCCATGGAATGTAGCCCATCAGGCTCCTCTGTCCATGGGATTCTCCCGGCAAAAATAAATACTGGAGTGGGTGGCCAAGCCCTCCTCCAGGGGATCTTCCTGACCTAGGGATGGAACCTGAATGTTTTATGTCTCCTGCATTGGCAAGCTTGTTCTTTGCCACTAGTGCCACCTGGGAAGTCCATAACTGAGGATTGATCTCTATCAATTCTTTGCCCCTAGAGGTGACAGAATGACCCAGTCTTGGCCAGTGTGATTCCAGGGGATCTGCTGGGGACTCAGAGAGTTTCCTCCCAGACCGAAGGGGAAGGGCCCATGAGTCCACCCCTTTGTCCTCCCCTTGACTTCCTTCTTTGAACACTTTTGTGAGGACATGATGCCTGGAACTACATAGTATCTTTGGGAACCACGATGGGAAGAGAAGCTTATCAGAGAGACTGAAGCAGTGGCCCAACTGTTCTGAACTGCTGACACACTCTTGAAACTCCCACCCCTAGACTTCTTGTTACATGAGTAATTAAATGACTTTACTGGTTAAAATGTGGTTGCTGCTGCTGCTAAGTTGTTTCAGTCGTGTCCAACTCTGTGCAACCCCATAGACAACCCACCAGGCCCCTGGGATTTTCCAGGCAAAAGTACTGGAGTGGGTTGCCATTAAAATGCAGTTTGGTGTTTTGTTACTTGTAAGGATGCATGCAGGCTAAGTCGATTTAGTTGTGTCTGACTCTTTGTGACCCTATGGACTGTCCTCTGTCCATGGGGTTCTCCAGGCAAGAATACTGGAGTGGGTTGCCATTTCCTTCTCCAGGGGATCTTCCTAACCCAGGGATGGCACCCACTTCTCTTAGGTCTCCTGCATTGGCAGGAGGGTTCTTTTTGCCTCCTGGGAAGTCTACTTTAAGGAAATACTTGTAAGGAAAATCACCCTAATTGAGAATAGGGTCTTCCACAAAGAATTTTACCTGCAATGTTCCCTCCTGCCTGCCCCCTTCATGTTGATATACGTTTAGAACCACAGAACATCAGAGCTGAAAGTCACTCTAAATCTCCAGTTAACAGGTGGGAAAGGAAGAAGCTCAGACATGATTCTACTTGACTGAAGTGATGAGTCTTGTTAGTGTAAATGCCTGCGGAAAAGGAGAAAGTCACATCAAACCTTTGATTTGGTGTGACTGACTCTAGCAAAATCACCTCCTAGAAACAGATGTACCTGTGGACAAAGCACATGAAGCTCCAGAAAACTTAGGAGGTCATCTTTAAGAAGGAGAAAGGTACAGAAAGGGAAATTAGAGGTTCTTGATCAATGTCTTTGTTTTTATTATTTTTTAAATTTTATACTGGAGTATAGTTGATTATGTGGCTAAGATGGTAAAGAACCTGCCTGCAATATAGGTGGCCTGGGTTTGATCCCTAGGTTGGGAAGATCCCCTGGAGAAGGGAATGGCAACCCACTCCAGAATTCTTGCCTGGGGAATTCCATGGACAGAGGAGGCTGGCAGGCTATAGAGTTCATGGGGTCACAAAGAGCTGGACATGGCTGAGCAACTAACACACGCATGCACGTAGTTGATTAACAATGTGTTCATTTCACATGTACAGCAAAGTGATTTGGTGTCTTTTCAGACATATGTTCAGATACACGTGTCTGTTCTTTTTCAAATTCTTTTCCATTTTTTTAAGGCCAAGCCTTAAGTAAATTTTTCCACAAATGTGGTGTGAGATGAAGAATACATAGTTGCAAATTGCTTTCCAAACAAGCATGGTAAGCACTTCCTCCAGAAGGCATGGGACCTTTGACCCCATCATTCCTGAGCTGCTAGGCCCTGCTCTGGGTACTGGAAGCTCTGGCAATGGGGAGGTCACTAGGTACCTCGAACCTCGTGGAAGAGATTTACAAAACAAGCCACAGACATGAAATGAATGCTATTTAGAGGAGTATCTGAGACCAGCTTCAAAAGCTGCAAATATTTTCTGAACTTCTGCTATCTGATTCTGTAATAGTCATGTAGAAACAACCCAGCTATCCAATTTGTCACAGTTGTTGGTTGATAAGACCTTTCTTGAAATATTGATAACCCCTTCTTCTATTTTCCCCTCAAACTTTTATCAAACTCAAGCAGATTTTTGTCACAGAAAACATATTCTTGTAACTTAATTGGTAAAAGTAGTACATGTGTACATTCCTACCTGTCCTCTGCATGGCCTGCCCCTGGCTCTATTTAGCAAAGCAAGCAGAACATAATAGATGCTCAATAAATATTCATGTGCTAGATGCTTGAAGAAATGCAGGAAACTTACAAATACTGACAAACAGAAATTGAGAGACACACACTCTTTACACATGCATTTGTACATTTGTACACAGTCAAATCTCATTCCATAAATATATTTTCTATTTATATTTTGAGTTGTCTGTTTCTTTTGCTATAGAAGGGGAAGCTGCTGAGACTTGTTATTTCCTGAAAATGGGATTTGGGGAAGTTTTCAACGATATTATCCTCCATTATAAAAAGTGACAGAAGGGAGACAAGCTGCTTCCACAAGTTTACACATCACTAGAAACAAATCTAAGCTTTCTAACTGCCACTAAAAAATTCCTCCACTCTGCTATGTAGGTCAGTCCAAGACAGTTGATAAAGCTTTATAGTCCAACTAGAATGATTTAAAAAACTGAAGGAATCCAAGTAAGTAAATAATAAATGTTCACCTTCATTTGCTGTTACCTGGGGTAAACATGAGTCATGACATAATTTCTTTGTTCAGTGGAAGAGGGATTCATGCTTTTATGTTACCAAGGCTGTTTCAGGGGCTGTTGGAGTTGAGTTTGCAGCTCGGGAAGTAAATGCAGAGTCTGTCATTGAGACTCCCTGGAAAGTCCTCATTAGCAACATAATTTAGCAAATATGACATTGACATCACTGTACTAGTCCCAGGTTGGCATATATGCCATTCCAGCAAATCACCTCCTGCATATCCTCTGCATGGTCAGGCCTGGAATTGTTACTCAGAGACTCTAGAGGGAAAGAATTTAAAGTGTCACCTGGCAGACTATTATTAAATGTTATTACAACCATCTACAGGGAGCCACAAAGGGACGCAACAGGACTTGAGTTCAAATTACAGTCAATTCTTGATCATGGACTTCCACGTTATTTGCACACTGGAATATCCTTACCTTTGGTAGAACTGTCCTTGGATAAAACAAAGCAGAGAAATAAGGATGGTTTGTCTTAAGTTCCAGTTTGCCATCTAGTCATTTCTTCAACAAATAACATATGAATCACGTATTAGATGCCAGGCATTGTCTCAGTGTGGTGATCCTGCAGACAACAAAACAGAACTCCTACTCTCATGGGTCCTAGTTCATTAGGCGGATGCAATAAATAAATGAATAAAAATATATAATATGATACTGGATCACCATAAATGCTATGATACAAGATAAAGAAGGATGAGGTGATGGGAGTGACATTCCAGGTAGAGCTCTCTATAGGAGAGAAGGGAGTGAATTGAGGGGCCAGCCTTGGGCTGTCTAGAGGCAGAAGCTCCAGGCAGTGGGAAGAGCAGATGCAAGGGATTCAGGGCAGGCTTGTACAAGAGCAGATGCAGGCAGGGGATGTGAGAAGGCCAGGCAGTGTGTCAAGCAGAGTGAGCGAGGGGTTGAGTGTGTGACATGTCAGAGAGACACCTGGGGGACAAATCATGTGGGGCATGGAGACCCCAGGGAGGACTTTGGCTTGGTCAGTGCATATAGAGTGTTGTCACAAAAGAGTGTCAGAATCCACATTGCCTTTTACAAGGATGCTCTGGCTGTAGTTTAACATACACACTAAACTATGTGTGTGTTGAGTCTGGGAGGGACACTAGAAATAGAAATGGGAAAACCACATAAGATTACAGAAATCCTCCCCAGAGATGACTGATTTGGAGCAGAAAGGATTTCTGGCTGGGTTGGATACAGAATGGGAAAAAGAGAAAAATGAAGGATAACTCTGGTAAAGAGCCTCATCACCTGAGCAGGAATATAGTTATTCTCATGTTGGGGGATCAGTTCCAGCGCCCCCATCCCCACCCTGTGAAGACCAAAATCCAAGGATTCTCAAATTCCTCATGTAAAACAGCATACGGTTTGCATATAAGCTACACACATCCTTCTGTATACTTTAAAACACCTCTGGGTTACTTGAAATACCTAATACAATATAAATGCTAGGCAAATAGTTACCAGAGTGTGGCAAATTCAAGTTTTACTTTTTGGAACTTTCTGGATTTTTTTTTTTTTTCCTGAACACTTTCAATCTGTGGCTGGTTACATCCACAGAGGCAAACTCCAAGTTTTGAGAGCTAACTGTCTTTATTTAAGATGGGCAAGATTGTGAGAGAAGCCGGTTTGGGTGAAGGTGAACAGGTAATCCAGAGGCCAACTGTAGACTGACGAAGTGTGAAATCTTTGGAGAAGCCCTCTTAATGAAGGTGATTATGATGGCAGATAGGCGCTTTGGACACTGCTCCTGTACAAAAGGCATCAAGAGGGAAAGGGCCCAGTAAGGGTATCTCACAGTGAGTGGTGTTGGGAGCCCCGGCTGCGATCATAGGCGCAGACAACTGTTAGTGCTGCTAGCTCGCTGAAGGGCCAGTGACCAGGGTTTATACATGTGCCCAGGCTTCTGCGATAGTAAACACCCAGGAGGGGGCACTGAAGGCAGACAAGGTGCCGGGCAGGCCTTCTAGCAGCCCCAGAATACCGAGACCAGCCACGTGGTCTGGGAGACCGGAAAGGAAACAGACCCAGAGAATCCCACACACTGGATTCTACCTTATTTCTACTTAACTGTGCACTTTCCTCATCTTGCTGTTTGTGTCCTACTGCAGCTACTGAAAACATTGCTGTGGTTAGAAAATCCGATTGGAAAGATGAACTTGGATATCCGTGGTGAAATATCGGTGAGTGTAGACAGAAATGCCCCCTAAAAATAAGTCTTTGGAGATCTGCTCAAGTTGCTTGAGTAGCAAATAAGGGTTCAGCAGAAGGAGCTATGACTTGAAGACGAAGAGTGTATAGCCTTCATAGAGATCGACCCACAGAAAAAAAGAATGAAATCATGCCGTTGGTGGCAACATGGATGGACCTAGAGATTACCATGCTAAGTGAAGCAAGTCAGACAGAGAAAGACAAATATCATGTGATATCACTTACGTGTGGGTCTTAAAAAAAAAGTACAAACGAACTTCTTTACAAAACAGAGAGAAATCCATACACATAGAAAACAAACTTATGGTTCCCAAAGGGGAAAGGGAGGGGAGAGGGTCAAATTGGGAGTTCAGGATGAACAGACACACACTCCTGCTGCGGCTGCTAAGTGGCTTCAGTCGTGCCCGACTCTGTGCGACCCCGTAGACGGCAGCCCACCAGGCTCCTCCATCCCTGAGATTCTCCAGGCAAGAATATTGGAGTTGGTTGCCATTTCCTTCTCCAATGCATACATGCATGCTAAGTCACTTCAGTCGTGTCTGACTCTGTGCAACCCCATGGACAGCAGCCCACCGGGCTCCTCTGTCCACGGAGTTCTCTAGGCAAGAGTCCTGGAGTGGGTTGCCATTTCCTTCTCCACAGATACACACTACTATATGTAAAACATAACCAATAAGGACCTACTGTACAATACAAAGAACTCTAGTCAATATCTTGTAATAACCTATAAGGGAAAGGAATCTGAGAAAGCATATATATATATATATATATATATATATATATTCAGTTATACATATTTAACGGAATCATTTTAGTACACCTGAAACTAACACAATATTTGTAAATCATACTTCAATTTAAAACATTGTAATCCAAGTAATCATTTTTCTCACCCTTAAAAAAATGGGTACATGAGATGGGTCCAGTGTATGAACTGTACAAACAGAACAGGTTAGGTTTTTGTCCAGAGCTAAGCCTGTGGAAAATATTACTGCAAAGTCAAAATTAAGGCTAAGACATGATCTCCAGTCAAGACTGATCTAGGGGTTTTCCTGGTGGCTCAGGGGTAAAGTTTCTGCCTACCAATGCAGGAGACATGGGTTCAATCCTTGGTCCAAGAAGATCCTACATACCTCGGAAAAACTAAGCCTGTGGGCCACAGCTATTGAGCCTGTGCTCTAGAGCCCGGGAGCCTCAAATGCTGAGTCCACAAGCCACAACTACTGAAGGCCCATAGCCCAGAGCCTGTGCTCTGCAAGAAGAGAAACCACTGCAATGAGAAGCCCTCGCGCTGCAGCTAGAGAGCAGCCCCCTGGCCGAAACTAGAGAAAAAGCCTGTGCAGCAATGAAGATGCAGCACAGCCAAAAATACATAAATTGATAAATAAAACTATAAAAAAGAAAAAATTGATCTAGATGATGATATAACTGGCTGAAAACAGAGGTGTTTGTGGGGTGCTGAGGTTAACTGTGACTCAAGATCTTGTTATCAGGGGAGAAAGGAGAACCCGAAGTACAATCAACTGTTTCCAAGAATCTCTCTGCAATTATTCCATCTGTAAAGGCCAGAGAAGACTGAAATGTACCTGAAGAGTGAACTGGCCCAAATACAGCACCTGAAGATCCCCTGTTACCAAGTAGCATCTCCCAGCTGCCTGCAACGTACACGACTAGGAAGGAGTCAGAGAAGAGAAAGAAGACTTCAAAACCGACTCTATACCACCACCTCCAGGAGGCCACGGAAAACCTGGAAAAAGGAGGATGCCTCCTCTGCCCATAAGGCTCAGACTCCTGACCATGGTCAGCTCTGAGGCCAGGTGCTCAAGCCAGGCTTCCCCCAGATCAGAAGAAAGGATCTTGTGCACCCGTTATCTCAAGTCAGCCAGCTACATCTCACTCAAGACCTTGCTTAATGCAAAAGACTTTCTACAGGATCTGGAATTTGTCTCATCTGATGAAAAGCAAAAGCAAGGCTGCCATTGAGAAAATGAAACTGTAATTCAGGGTAAGAAAGAGCAGATACAGTCAGAGGGCGTGACAATGATTGAGCTCTTCATGGAGTGGTAACCAGCCCTGTAAGTGCAGGTCTTAGGAGTAGAGGGGCCAGGATGTAGCAGTTCGGGTTCAGGGTCCCTCCTGGCAGTTCAAAGATTGGCTGTGGTTCTTGCCTGATGGTTCACTAGTTGATACATTTGCTAAAGGTAAGAACTGTCTCGAGGATGACGGAGTTTGTCTGGATCCAAATGTTCAGAAATGGGAGGCAGTGGTACTGGAACTCGGCTATCCCAAACGTCCTTGGGATAAATCATTTTTCTTGCAGTTCTGAGAAACCTTTACAGCTTCACGGTAAAGTGTACATCGCACTTGAGATTCTGAACCGGTTGGTCTCTCCTTTGTTTGGAAATTGGGATTAAGAAACATCTACCTTGACCTAAAGGCTATAAAGTCGAGGGCTTTTTTTAACCTTTTAATTTTTATTTGTTTATTTATTCATGCATATTTTTGGCCATGCTGTGAGGCATGTGCGATCTTAGTTCCCTGACCAGGGATCGAACCTGTACCTGATGCAGTGGGAAGCATGGAGTCTGAACCACTGGACCAAGAGGGAAGTCCTGAAGTCAGCTTTTATCAACTGACTGAAAGCTTAAATAAGATGAAGTTCTCAGATTCCCCCTGGTAACAGGAGAATCTTAAAATTAAACGTCTTTAATTAAACGTCTTTACCAGACCTAACTGAACCCTTTGTGGAGAACTCAGATGCACACACCTAGCTTCTGTACTTTTATCTTTTTCTGTTACATCCTCTCATTCTTTATTTCTTCATCCTCCCAGAAGAAGTCCCTCTCCTCCTCCTCCCACCTCTGGGTTGGGGGTCTGACACAGAGTAGGCCCTCCTCCCAAACTACCATCCGTGTGATGCTCAGAGAATGGAGGTGCAGTTTGCAAAGCAAGATATTATTTGTTATTCTTACTCCAAGTTTTGCAATGACCACAATGCCATTTAGAAGATGTTGGCATCACCCCTGGCCCATAGACTAACCTCCGGATTATCGGTGTCTAATCACAGAGCAGAGTCGCGGTGTCATAAATGTCACCATACCCCACGGCTCTGATATACGCCCTCGTTAAGGTCGAGAACAGGAAATGTAAATATCAGGGTTGAGCTTCTGAGCAATCATGTCATTTCTATTGACCACCTAATGAAAATGTATGGCATTTAACAGTGACAAGATAAGTTTATCTGGAGCTCCCAGCTGCTCATGCCATTGCCAAGAAGATTCTCCTGTTACCAGGGGGAAAGGGGACAAGGCATAAATTGGAAGATTGAGACTGACATATACACACACTACTATATATAAAATAAACACAGTCCATAGTGTCCCAAAGAGTTGGACACAACTGAAGCAACTTAGCATGCACATATATATATAATAGGGGCTTTCCTGGTGGCTCAGCTGTAAAGAATCCACCTGCAATGCAAGAGATGTGGGTTCGATTCCTGGGTTGGGAAGATCCCCAGGAAGAGGGCATGGCAACCCACTCCAGTATTCTTGCCTGGAAAATCCCACAGACAGAGGAGCCTTCTGGGCTACAGTCCGTAGGGTCTCAGAGTCAGACACAAAGCGACCAAGCATACACGCACACATATTTAAAACAGATAACTAATAAGGACACACCGTATGGCATAGGGAACTCTATTCAATACTTTGGGTATAGGTATATGTAGAACTGATTCACTTTGCTATTCACTTGACACGTAATACTGTTAATCAAGTATACTCCAATAAAAATTAATTCTAAAAAATAATTGAAGAAAGCACAAGAAGACTGAGGACATGTTGGGGACTTTTACTCTTCAATTTCTTTACCACTTCTTTATTCATTTATATATGGCTATATAAATAAAGATTTAGACACTGGTAAGCATCAGAAGAACATTGACAGATGAACTGTAAAGGCCAAAGTAAAGGGAAGATGAAACCTTTGGGTAATCTATCTGGGTAGATAATGCCTAGGATATTTTCCTGGGGTCCTACAGATTCGATGCTTAATAGCAACTATAAGAACATTCAAAGAGCGTGTGTGAATGTGAGCATAGCAACAGTCACATAGTGGTAAACCATTCACACCTGAAAATGAAGCAAAGGTGTGTTATCACATGTATGAAACGGTCAAGAGTTAATTGCATTGGCGGAATCTAATTTATAGTCGTGACAGGGAAAAAAATTTCCCAAGAAACCATGGTAACGGTTGCTGGCAAGGGGATTGTGGACACGGCTCCTGGCAACTGTGGCCTTGACTAATTTAAGGAATCTGACATCACTTGTTAATAGGAAACTTCCTATTCCTTTTGAAATTAATCATGAGGGTGGAAAGTAAGAAACGATTCCCCCTGACCATGAGAATTTGCAGAGAACCTTGAGCTCCAAAGCCCATGGAGAGCCATTCAGACATAGTGCCCCAGCACTCATGTTGAAAGCAGCCCGTGCCCCACGCGACCCTCCAGCTCCTTGATCTGCCCCCAGAGGGCAAGCTGATGGCTGGGAAGGTGGCAGCCTTTGTGTGCGCCTCCACCTGTGACTTACCAGCAGTGGAACCTTGGACAGGAGACTTATTTTTCTCTGGCTCAGTTTCCTCTTCTGAAAAAATGGAGATGTTAATTTGCTGTCATTGTTTAGTCCCAACTCTTTGGGACTCCATGGACTGCTGTCTGCCAGGCTCCTTTGTCCATGGAATTTTCAGGCAAGAATATTGGAGTGGGTTGCCATTTCCTTCTCCAGGGGATCATCCCCACCCAGGGATCAAACTCGTGTCTCCTGCATTGCAGGCAGATTCCTTACCACTGAGCCACTGAGGAAGCCCTGGAGATGTTAATATGCCTGCTTTATAGGACTGTTGGGAGGACTAACTAAGTTACTCTTTAAAGTCCTTGGAGCAGAATGTGGTACACAGCCATGTTATATGTTTGTGAAATAAACAAACCAGGTAAGGGAGATGTGTTTGCTTGTTTAGTGTCTCCCCTCCTAGAACACGAGGTTGTGAGGAAGGGACCTGTTTGGCCCTCTGTGCATTCCCAGTGCTAAGATAGTGGCGAGGGGCTCCCTGAACTTCCTACATGCAGTCCTCCTGGGTTTCTCCATAGTGTTTCAATGCCACCTTTGTCCAGTAACCTTATTTGGGTGATTTGGCTTCTATGTTTAATTATGGACTCAGAAATATTTTAGGCCAACACATTCTCTGGGAATCCAATCTTGTTTGTTTATTTTTTTTAATAATTTTTCTGAAGTGGACTATTTTAAAAGTCATCATTGAAATTGTTTCAATATTGCTTCTGTTTTATGTTTGGGTGGAGGTTTTTTAGCCACGAGGCATGTGGGATCTTTGCTCCTCAGCTAGGGATTGAACCCGCCCACCCTGCATTGGAAGGCAAGTCTTAACCTCTGGACCTCCAGGGAGGTCCTCCAATCTTTTTAACATAGGTATTTGCTTATTGAGATCTTATAATTTAAGGCCTAGAACTCCTCCTGGCCCAAATACATGGTCCAGAAATAGTACTGAGAAAAAGAATTTTTGTACATATTGAGATACTGGGAAAATTCTGACTTATACACAAGTGCACACCTGTGGGAAAAGTTACTTCAGTCATATCCAACTCTTTGAGACCCTAGGGACTGTAGCCCAGCAGCCTCCTCTGTCCATGGTATTCTCCAGGCAAGAACACTGGAGTGGGTTGTTATGCCCTCCTCCAGGGGATCTTCCCGACCCAGAGATCAAACCCTCATCTCTTACGTCTCCTGCATTGGCAGGCGAATTTTTTATCACCGAGCCTCCAGAGAAGCCCCTCTTGTTGGTTCTCTATTTTAAATACAGCAGTGGTCTCATGACTTCCTTATGTCGTTTCCTCCTTCCCATGCTGTCTCCTCCCTGTAGGCAGTCCTGGTTATGGAAGTTTACCCTCCAGTTCCATCCTCCAGCTTTCCTGTGGTTTCTTTTCTGTCTCCCTCTCAGAACTCTCTTGGGTTCGCCGTGGTTGTTCTGATGGTGGTGGTGTCGCTTTCATGTTGTTTTACTTCCTGGTCTATCTCCTAGCAGTGTTGCTGACTTTTTCCATTTCAGCTTTCAGCTTTCGAATTCAAGAGCCCTCCAGTTCTTGTTTCATGGATGTAACATATCCTCTTGTTGCCCTGGGAGGAGTTCAATTACAAAATGTTCGGGGAAGGTTGCTCTTCTCCTCTCTGAATGGTCCCCAACTTGTCTGGGCTTCTTTCATGTTCGCAGCGTCGACCTGCTGTCTGCTCTCTTTTTTCATCCACGTGAGAGCAGCTGGAGAAAGCCCTGTGCAGGGCTGCCTCGTGTCCTGATGAAGCTCACTGTGGGCTTTTGGGAAGAGGTGGCCATTTGTTAAGTGACCTTCATAAATCTGTTTGAGTATTCTTTGGCATTGCCTTTCTTTGGGATTGGAATGAAAACTGACCTTTTCCAGTTCTGTGGCCACTGCTGAGTTTTCCATATTGGCTGGCATATTGAGTGCAGCACTTTCACAGCATCATCTTTCAGGATTTGAAATAGCTCAGCTGGAATTCCATCTCCTCCACAGGTTTGTTCATAGTGGTGCTTCCTAAGGCCCACTTGACTTCACATTCCAGGATGTCTGGCTGTAGGTGAGTGATCACATCATCGTGTTTATCTGGGTCACTAAGATCATTTTTGTATAGCTCTTCGGTGTATTCTTGCCACCTCTTCTTAATATCTTCTGCTTCTGTTAGGTCCCTACCATTTCTGTCCTTTATTGTGTCCATCTTTGCATGAAATGTTCTCTTGGTATCTCTGATTTTCTTGAAGAGATCTCTAATCTTTACCATTCTATTTTTTCCCTCTATTTCTCTGCATTGATCACCGAGGAAGGCTTTCTTATCTCTCCTTGTTATTCTTTGGAACTCTGCATTCAGATGGGTACATCTTTTCTTTTCTCCTTTGCCTTTTGCTTCTCTTTTTTTCTCAGACAACCTCAGACAATCATTTTGCCTTTTTGCATTTCTTTTTCTTGGGGATGGTCTTGACCACTGTCTCCTGTACAATGTCATGAACCTCCATCCACAGTTCTTCAGGTGCTCTGTCTATCGGATCTAATCCCTTAAATCTATTTGTCACTTCCACTGTATAGTCATAAGGGATTTGATTTAGGTCATACCTGATTGATGTAGTGATCTTCCCTACTTTCTTCAATTTAAGTCTGAATTTTGTAATAAGGAATTCAGGATCTGAGCCACAGTCAGCTTCCAGTCTTGTTTTTGCTGACTGTATAGAGCTTCTCCATCTTTCATGCAAAGAATAATCAATCTGATTTTGGTATTGACCATCTGGTGATGTCCATGTATAGAGTAATCTCTTATGTTGTTGGAAGAGGGTGTTTGCTACGACCAGTGCATTCTCTTGGCAAAACTCTGTTAAGCCTTTGCCCTGCTTCATTCTATACTCCAAGGCCAAACTTTCCTGATGCTCCAGGTATCTCTTGACTTCCTACTTTTTCATTCTAGTCCCCTATGATGAAAAGGACATCTTTTTTTGGTGTTAGTTCTAGAAGGTCTTATAGGTCTTCAAAGAACAATTCAACTTCAGCTTCTTCAGCATTAGTGGTTGGGTCATAGATTTGGATTACTGTGATACTGAATGGCGGCCAAGGTCAGGGGCGGCAGCTGAGAAGAGCTACCCCACGTCCAAGGTAAGAGGAACCCAGTAAGATGGTAGGCACTGAGAGAGGGCATCAGAGGGCAGACACACTGAAGCCACAATCACAGACAACTAGCCAATCTGATCACACGGACCACAGCCTTGCCTAACTCAGTGAAACTAAGCCATGCCATGTGGGGCCACCCAAGACAGATGGGTCATGGTGGAGAGGTCTGACAGAATGTGGAGAAGGGAATGGCAAACCACTTCAGTATTCTTGCATTGAGAACCCCATGAACAGTATGAAAAGACAAAAATATGAACTCCCCAGGTCAGTAGGTGCCCAATATGCTACTGGAGGTTAGTGGAGAAATAACTCCAGAAAGAATGAAGGGATCACGCCAAAGCAAAAACAACACCCAGTTATGGATGGGACTGGTGATAGAAGCAAGGTCCAATGCTGTAAAGAGCAATATTGCATAGGAACCTTGAATATTAGGTCCATGAATCAAGGCAAATTGGAAGTGGTCAAACAGGAGATGACAAGAATGAACATCGACATTCTAGGAATCAGTGAACTAAGATGGACTGGAATGGGTGAATTTAACTCAGATGACCATTATATCTACTACTGTGGGTAGGAATCCCTTAGAAGAAATGAAGAAGCCATCATACTCAACAAAAGAGTCCAAAATGCAGTACTTGGATGCAGTCTCAAAAAGGACAGAATGATCTCTATTCATTTCCAAGGCAAACCATTCAATATCACAGTAATCCAAGTCTATGCCCCAGCCAGTAACGCTGAAGAAGCTGAAGTTGAATGGTTCTATGAAGACCTACAGGACCTTTTAGAACTACCACCCAAAAAAGATGCCCTTTTCATTATAGGGGACTGGAATGCAAAAGCAGGAAGTCAGCTGGAGTAGCAGGCAAATTTGGCCTTGGAGTACAGAATGAAGCAGGCAAAGGCTAATAGAGTTTTGCCAAGAGAATGCACTGGTCATAGCAAACACCCTCTTCCAACAACACAAGAGAAGACTCTACACATGGACATCACCAGATAACCAACACTGAAATCAGATTGATTATATTCTTTGCAGCCAAAGATGGAGACGCTCTATACAGTCAGCAAAAACAAGACCAGGAGCTGACTGTGGCTCATATCATGAACTCCTTATTGCCAAATTCAGACTAAAATTGAAGAAAGTGGAGAAACCACTAGACCATTCAGGTATGACTTAAATCAAATCCCTTATGACTATACAGTGGAAGTGAGAAATAGATTTAAGGGACTAGATCTGATAGACAGAGTGCCTGATGAACTATGGATGGAGGTTTGTGACATTGTACAGGAGACAGGAATGAAGACCATCCCCAGGAAAAAGAAATGCAAAAAAGCAAAATGGCTGTCTGAGGAGGCCTTACAAATAGCTATGAAAGAAGGGAAGTGAAAAGCAAAGGAGAAAAGGGAAGATATACCCATTTGAATGCAGAGTTCCAAAGAAAAGCAAGGAGAGATAAGAAAGCCTTCCTCAGTGATTAGTTTAAAGAAATAGAGGAAAACAATAGAATGGTAAAGACTAGAGATCTCTTCAAGAAAATTAGAGATACCAAGGGAACATTTCATGCAAAGATGGGCTCAATAAAGGACAGAAATGGTAGGGACCTAACAGAAGCAGAAGATATTAAGAAGAGGTGGCAAGAATACACAGAAGAACTGTACAAAAAAGATCTTCATGACCCAGATAATCATGAGGTGTGTTCATGCACCTAGATAGCCAGACATCCTGGAATGTGAAGTCAAGTGGGCCTTAGGAAGCATCACTACGAACAAAGCTAGTGGATGTGATGGAATTCCAGTTGAGCTATTTCAGATCCTGAAAGATGATGCTGTGAAAGTGCTGCACTCAGTATGCCAGCAAATTTGGAAAACTCAGCAGTGGCCACAGAACTGGAAGAGGTCAGTTTTCATTTCAATCACAAAGAAAGGAAATACCAAAGAATTCTCGAACTACCACACAATTGCACTCATCTCACATGCTAGTAAAGTAATGCTCAAAATTCTCCAAGCCAGGCTTCAGCAATATGTGAACCATGAACTTCCAGATGTTCAAGGTGGTTTTTGAAAAAGCAGAGGAAGCAGAGATCAAATTGCCAATATCCGCTGGATCACTGAAAAAGCAAGAGTACCAGAAAAACATCTACTTCTGTTTTATTGACTATGCCAAAGCCTTTGACTGTGTGGATCACAGCAAACTGTGGAAAATTCTTCAAGAGATGGGAATACCAGACCACCGGACCTACCTCTTGAGAAACCTGTATGCAGATCAGGAAGCAACTTAGAGTTAGAGTTAGTTCTAGGATTTAACAACTTATAGTTAGTTCAAATTTAACTTCAAGTTAGAACTGGAACAAATAGGAAAAAGAGTACATCAAGGCTGGATATTGTCACCCTGTTTATTTAACTTATATGCAGAGTACATCATGAGAAACACTGGGCTGGAGGAAGCACAGGCTGGAACCAAGATCGCTTAGAGAAATATCAATAACCTCAGATATGCAGATGACACCACACTTATGGCAGAAAGTGAAGCAGAACTAAAGAGCCTCTTAATGAAGGTGAAAGAGGAGAGTAATAAAGTTGGCTTAAAGCTCAACATTCAGAAAACTAAGATCATGGCATCCGGTCCCATCACTTCATGGTAAATAGATGGGGAAACAGTGGAAACACTGGCTGACTTTATTTTTCTCAGCTCCAAAATCACTGCAGATGGTGATTGCAGCCATGAAACTAAAAGATGCTTACTCCTTGGAAGGAAAGTTATGACCAACCTAGACAGCATATTCAAAAGCAGAGACATTACTTTGTCAACAAAGGTCCATCTAGTCAAGGCTATAGTTTTTCCAGTGGCCATGTATGGATATGAGAGTTGGAGTACAAAGAAAGCTGAGCACCAAAGAATTGATGCTTTTGAACTGTGGTGTTGGAGAAGACTCTTGAGAGTCCCTTGGACTGCAAGAAGATCCAACCAGTTCATCCTAAAAGAAATCAGTCCTAAATATTCTCTGGAAGGACTGATGTTCAAGCTGAAACTCCAATACTTTGGCCACCTGAGGTGAAGAGCTGACTCAATGGAAAAGACCCTGATGCTGGGAAAGACTGAGGGCAGGAGGAGAAGGGGACGACAGAGTATGAGATGGTTGGATGGCATCACCAACTCAATGGATATGGGTTTGGGTGAACTCTGGGAGTTGGTGATGTACAGGGAGGCCTGGTGTGCTGCGGTTCATGGGTTGCAAAGAGTTGGACATGACTGAGCAACTGAACTGAACTGAACTGATATTGAATGGTTTGCCTTGAAAACAAACAGATACCATTCTGTCATTTTTAAGAATGCACCCAAGTACTGCATCTTGGACTCTTGTTGATTCTGAGGGCTTCTCTGTTCCTCCTAAGGGATTCTTGCCCATAATAGTAAATTAAATGGTCATCTGAATTCAATTCACCCATTATAGTTCATTTTAGTTGACTAATTCCTAAAATGTTGTTGTTCACTCTTGCCATCTCCTGTTTGACCACTTCCAACTTGCCTTGATTCATGGACCTAACATTCCAGGTTCCTATGCAATAATGTTCTTTACAGCATCGGACTTTACTTCCATCACCAGTCACATATGCAACTGCACGTTGTTTTTGCTTTGGCTCCATCTTTTCATTCTTTCTGGAGTTATTTCTCCACAATTCTCTAGTAGCATATTGGGCATCTACCCACCTGAGGAGTTTATCTTTCAGAGATCAAATTGCCAACATCTATTGGATCATAGAAAAAGCAAGAGAGTTCCAGAAAAACATCTAATTCTGCTTTATTGACTATGCTAAAGCCTTTGACTGTGTGGATCATGATGAACTGTGGAAGAGTCTTCAAGAGATGGGAATACCAGACCACCTTACCTGCCTTGTGAGAAATCTGTATGCAGGTCAAGAAGCAACAGTTAGGACCAGACATGGAATAACTGGTTCCAAATTGGGAAAGGAATATATCAAGGCTGTATACTGTCAACTTGCTTATTTAACGTATTTGCAGAGTAGAAAGAAGAAAGAAAGTGAAGTCGCTCAGCCATGTCCGACTCTTTGCGACCCCATGGACTGTAGCCCACCAGGCTCCTTCATCCATGGAATTTTCCAGGCAAGAGTACTGGAGTGGGTTGCCATTTCCTTCTCCAGGGAATCTTCCTGACCCAGAAATCAAACCCGGGTCTCCCTCATTGTGAGCAGACGCTTTACTGTCTGAGCCACCAGGGAATCTAGATCATGTCAAATGCCAAGCTGGATGAAGCACAAACTGGAATCAAGATTGCCAAGAGAAATATCAACAACCTCAGATATGCAGATAACACCACCCTTATGGTAGAAAGTGAAGAGGAGCTAAAGAACCTCTTAATGAAAGTGAAAGAGGAGAGTGAAAAAGCTGACTTAAGACTCAATGTTCAAAAAACCAAGATCATGGCATCTGGTCCCGTCACTTCATGGCAAATAGATGGGAAAACAATGGAAACAGTGACAGGCTTTAGTTTCTTGGGCTCCAAAATCACTACAGATGGTGACTGCAGCCATGAAATTAAAAGACATTTGCTCCTTGGAAGAAAAGCTTTGACCAACCTAGACAGCATATTAATAAGCAGAGATATTATTTTGACAACAAAGGTCCAGCTAGTCAAGGCTATGGTTTTTCTAGTAGCCATGCATGGATGTGCGAGTTGGACTATAAAGAAAGCTGAGCGCAGAAGAATTATTGCTTCTGAATTGTGGTGTCAGAGAAGACTCTTGAGAGTCCCTTCGACTGCATGGAGATCCAACAAGTCCATCCTAAAGGAGATCAGTCCTAGGTGTCCATGGGAAGGACTGATGCTAAAGCAGAAGCTCTAATACTTTGGGCACCTGCTGTGAAGAGATGACTCATTTGAAAAGACCCCCATCCTGGGAAAGATTGAGGCAGGAGGAGAAGGGGATGACAGAGGATGAGATGGTTGGATGGCATCACCAACTCGATGGTCATGAGTTGGTCAAGGAGTTGGTAATGGACAGGGAAACCTGGCATGCTGCAATCCATCAGGTCGCAGAGTCAGACATGACGGAGCGACTGAACTGATCTGAACTGAACCAAACTCAAAGAGCATCTGTTCCACTGGGCAGTAATAAGCTCATCTCATTCTTCTCACTGTGGAGAGCTGTGGTGAGTCGTGTGTGTGTGTGTGTGTGTGTGTGTGTGTGTGTGTGTGTGAATCCCTCAGTCATGTCCGACTCTTTGTCACCCCGTAGACTATAGTCTGCCAGGCTCCTCTGTCCATGAAATTCTCCAGGCAAGAATATGGGAGTGGATTGCCAGTTCCTGCTCCAGTCATCATATATATGTGGATGTATATGGATATCCATACATCCAATTTATGGATTTTCTTCCACCCATATTTATGGTTAAGTCATTGTCTTACTGGAAAATTAAACCCACAGTTAGCGTTGGAAACTCAGAGAACTGTGTTTTGAGAAGGAATGATTTTGGAATGCCTCGAAGGGAAAGGAAGGTCAGTCAAAGCCAAGAGCAAGCCAACAGTCAGAGTCATAACCAGTCATAAATTCTACTTCAGGACGTTAAGGTGATGGGCTATGAGGACTCTGACTCACGAGTGACAGTAACAGTAACGTCCCCTCCCGATGTGGTAGGTGTGACAGATGAATCAGCAGTGCTAGTCTGCGTGACAAATGAACAGGCCTTGTTACTTGCCCTCTGCTTCGACAGTGAATTAAGCTTGTCTTTCAGGTATGGAGAGGCGAGAGCGTAAAAGTCTTTCTTTTAATGCTTGGAATGTCACATTTCTACATTTGCATTATATAGTTGATAAAGCAGAGTGAGACAAGCCAGTTTGCGTGGCTGGGATAAATTGAAACATGTCATTAGACACATCACTTCCGAAGTCAGCTGCAGAAAGCAAGCTGATCCAGTGCACGGGGCTCTGTGAGTGTGCTGCTAATGTTTTACTTGCACACGTGTTTACACACACTCAAGACCTTGGAATTGGTCCTTGCAAGTGCCTAGGATGTACTTTGACATACAAGGGAAATGTCCTTGTAATTAATCCTATGAGATATTGGGAAATAGTTCAGCAAAAATACAACTCTAAGCAGAATACATTATTCCTCTAAAAATCTGGTGTCCTTTAACAAGCTCAAGTCCTTTCCCCCACGCTGCCTTGGGATGAGAACGCTTTCGGTCAGAAAGCTCTTATCTGCACTTTGTAGGGAACCAGCTCCATCGTGGCTGCTCTCATGCCAGGTCCCCACATAAGCCTTGGAGGCAAGGCCCTGCCGCAGCCTGACTTGTCTCAGTGAGCATCAATCATCCTCTCAGGAACTCAGCAAGAAAGGCAGTCTTGAGAGGAGATGTCCTCGAGCTGTGTCCCAGCCACTGCCCGACCTGTGGGAGATGCTATAAGGCAGTTTCTCACTGCTCCCCTGGTCCCCAGGACCCATGGGACTTTCCACTTGGCCCCCAGCCTTCAGACACAGATGCAGACTCTAAAGCGACTTGGGGTCCTCGGGAACAGCATCCCCCTGTTCATGTCACCTCCATCACTGGGCCCTTTGGGTTTGGTGTTGTCCTGTGGGACAGACAGTGCTAACTGACGTATGCTGATCTTATTAAGAGTGTCTAAATCCACCTGGGCTTGTGGTCTCCTTAGCAGTGTGGCAAGCTGATCTTCCTGCATTCTAAGTGGCCGCCACGCTGCTGCCTGGTGAATGCTTGACTGCTTGGAGTTGCTGTTGTTTAGCCGTACAGTCATGGCTGACTTTTTGTGACCCCCATGGACTGTAGCCCACCAGGCTCCTCTGTCCATGGGACTTTCCAAGCAAGAATACTGGAGTAGATTGCCATTTCCTTTGCCAGGGAGTCTTGCTGACCCAGGGATCGAAGCCGTATCTCCTGCATCGGCAGGTGGATGACAGCTTGGTAGGAAACCTGATCAATAGTAGCTTAAGAGGGGGAGGAGGTTTATATTCCTCACATGCTAAGAAGTCTGGACATGGGCAACTGCTATGTTAAGTGACAGACATGATGTCAGAGCTGGCATCACTGCAACAGTTCAGCAGGCTTCTTAGTCCCAAGATAGCTGCTGTGGTGGCAGGCATCACATCTGCGTTCAAGGCACAATGAAGCCGTAAAGGCAGGTTCCAGCTATGGATCTGTTTACTTTAGGAAAGCAATAGCTTTCCCAGAAGCCTGCCAGCAGATTTTCCCTTGTAATTATTGGCCCTAATAGGGTCACACCAACTTGAACTACAGGGGAGGCCAGAGATCCAGTTTTGAAAGAGAGGAACTAGATTGGCCTAGATTAGATTAGACTAGTCATACTATGGTGCTGGGTGGGTCTCCTTGCCTCTCAGAACCAGACAGGAAATTCACTGGTGAGACAGAGGGGAGAATGGATTGGGTAGGCAACAACTGTGTCTGCCACTTGAGCCATTGTGGCCAGTCCCAGCTTCCCAGCTGCCAAAGACTGGTCAGTAGCTGACTTCAGTCTGTCCCTGCTTGTGATTCCACTGTAGCTCCTACTCAAACTGGACAAGGTGATTGGGGACCTTGTGAAAACAATTTCCAACTCTGCAGAAACTGTGAGACTCAAGTATTGGAGTTGTCGTGATCAGAGACTATAGACACACCAGCCTTGACGCCTTTCGAGGCCTTTTTCTTTGCTTCCTCCAAGAGGTGAAATACCAGAAAGTGAAAGTGAAAGTCGCTCAGTTGTGCCCGACTTTGTGATCCCACGGACTGTACAGTCCGTGGAATCCTCAGGCCAGAATACTGGAGTGGGTAGCCTTTCCCTTCTCCAGGGGATCTTCGCCTCCCAGGGATCGAACCCAGGTCTTCCACATTGCAGGTGGATTTTTTACCAGCTGAGTCACAAGGGAAGTCCAAAATGCCAGAGCTGACAGCAAATGGCTAGAAGAGGGTGATATTAGGTGGACGTTAAGGGTCTGAAGTCACTGCAAGTTTACCTCCCTTTGCAGAATTCAAATCATTGGTTAAGTTTCCTTCAGGTAAGAGTACTATATTGCCTCATTTAATGAAGAGATAGTTGGGATTGTTACCTGAGTTTTGGCAGACTGATGCAAAAAAAAAAATTAACCTATCTGGTCAGGAGCAAAGAAAATTTTCAAATGCTACCAATGGCCCTAATCCCTAAGGAGACAGACTACGAGGCTTAACCTACCCCCTACTTTCCCTTTCATTTGCCTAACTCCTTAAGACTCTGCTTAAAAATAGTTTGCTTTGTGAAATCATTCACAAATTTCTCAAAGTTGCTCCAACCATCTGTAATCTAATAGCCCCTTTCCATATTTCTGTTTTCCCTAACATTTTACCACTGGCACATGGGAATGACCAGTTTATCCAGCCATCTCACCCACCAGATTAGGAACATTCCCAAGGGAGAAGTTTTGTCCCACACATTTAGTACAAGGTGGGAAGCACAGTAATAAGTTCTCAACATATTCTGATTGAATAAAATCTATTTCAACTTTGAATAATTCTTAACTTATAACATTAAAGTTCTACACCTTTTGTTTTCATTGAAGTATAGCTGCTGTCCAGTATAATGTTACAGGTGTACAACACAGTGATTCATAAATTTTAAAGGTTACACTCCATTTATAGTTATTATAAAATACTGGCTATTATTCCTGTGTTGTACAATATATCTTTGTAGCTTATTTTATGCCTAATAATTTGCACCTCTTACTCCCCTACCTCCATCTTGGCTGTCCCCCGTGATAACCACTAGTTTGTTCTCTACAAACGAGTCTGCTTCTTTTTGCTCTTTTCATTAGTCTGTTGTGTTTTTAGATGCCACGTATAAGTGAGACCATACAGTATTTGATATAAGAAAAAGTCTTACATCCTAATTCAAGCACATAAAAATTTAAAAATACACTCAGAATCTCAAAATAGGGAGCAAATGCAAAGCGAGAAAAATATTTGCAACTCCTGTCATGTGAAAATGGTTTATTTTTCTAATATATATGAACTTCTAAAAGTTGAGATAAAAAAGATAAACAGGCAAGGACATAGACAAATCACATAAAAAGAAGTATGCTGTGCTGTGCTTAGTCGCTCATTCATGTCTGACTCTTTGCAGCCCCACGGACTGTAGCCCACCAGGCTCCTCTGTCCCTGGGATTCTCCAGGCAAGAGTACCGGAGTGGATTGCCGTGCCCTCTTCCAGGGGATCCTCCCAAATGGTCCTTAAGCCAATGAAAACAAGCTCAATATTACTCATAACTTTTAAAATGCTAATTAAAAATATGTCGAGGTGCTCGTCTCACTTCTCATATTGGCAAACATCCAAAAGTTCAACAATATACTCTGTTAGCGAGACTGTTGCAAAATGAACAGTGTTTCTGGAAGGGGCACAAACTGTGTCATCTTGAGAGAGTACGATGTGGTAATATCTATGCAATACACGTCACAGATATTTTCACTCTTTAACCCAATTCTCCTCCTTCTGGGAACTCATCTTGCAGAAATCTCTGCACAGTTACAAAATGACACACACAGGCACGGGATGTGGAACTGACCAATACTGTAAGATGAGAGGGCTTCCCAGATGGCGATAGTGGTAAAGAACCCGCCTGCCAAACAGGAGATATAAGAGATGTGGGTTCGAGTCCTGGTTCAGGAAGCTCCCCTGGAGGAGGGCAGGGCAACCCACTCCAGTCGTCTTTCCTGGAGAATCCCATGGACAGAGGAGCCTGGCAGGTGGCTGGTGGGCTACAGTGCACGGGGACACAGAGTCAGACATGACTGAAGTGACTTAGCACACGCGGCACAGCAAGATGAGAAGCAAGCCATTTCTGTAGGTGGAGAGTGGTTAGTTAAACTAGAGCAGGGTTTCCCTGGCAGTCCAGTGTTTAAGGCTCCATGCTTCCAATGCAAGGGATGTGGTTGCACCGGGGGTGGAATCTAGTTGGGGTTCCCCTGGTTGGGGAACTAGGATCCCACATGCTGTGCAGCCAAAAATTATAAATAAATGAATTAATTAATAATCTTTCAAAAATAAACAAGTAAATTGTGGTAGGTCCTCACAATGGAATACTATGCAGCTGAACTCGAAGGAGGATGCCTTCTCTGTTGTGCTCTGGGAAGGTCCCAGGGCAAATGGTTCAGTGGGAAAGCGAAGTTTAGCATTGTGACCACAATGCAATGCTTTCTGTTTCATGGAGGATAAACTTTCCCATTTGTTTTTGTTTGTAACTGCAGAAAATACCCGTTGTGTGTACTGCAAGGGAGTGAGCAGATGGCGGAACTGGGTGGATGGAGTGGAATCAAAACTTCTCACTATGTACCATTTTGGCTTTTAAAACCTGTGAATTATTACATATTCCAAAAATTAAAATTTTAAAATCCTACATCTTGCTCCTAAGTTTTAGAGGCAGTGTGTGTCTTTGTATCTCTGCTGCACCTTTTACAAAATCAGTGAATCTGGGCAAATTTCTTAACACCTCTGAAGAAGAATTTGATGAGTTGATAAATGCAAAAAAAAAAAAAACCAACTTGAAACAGAAGTAGTTCTGTGCAAGTGTGGGCTGTTATTAGTACTGAATTTAGTAAGAATTATTTTAAAGAGCTCTTGCAGGCGCGTGTGCTCAGTTGCTTCAGTCGTGTTCGACTCTGAGACCCCATGGACTGTATCCTGCCAGGCTCCTCTGACCATGGGATTCTCCAGGTAAAAATACTGGAGTGGGTTGCCATTCCCTCCTCCAGGTGAATCTTCCCAACCCAGGGATCAAACCCTTGTCTCCTGCATTGCAGGCAGATTCTTTTCTGCTGAGCCACTGAGGAAGCCTAAGGAGCTTACTAAGGTGACCTCTGCAGTGATTAAAGGTGGCTCTAGTGATCAAGAACCCGCCTGCCAGTGCAGAAGACATAAGAGATGCAGGTTCGACCCCTGGGTCGGGAAGATCCCCTGGAGAAGGGCCTGGCAACCCACTCCAGTATTCTTGCCTGGAAAACCCCATGGACAGAGGAGCCTGGAGGGCTACAGTCCATAGGGTAGCAAAGAGATGGACACGACTGAGCAACTTAGCATGCACTCATGGTGAGATCTTCAGAATCTCCAGTATGCTTGTGTGATAGGGATAAGCTGTTCTCGTTTTTGAAGATAATAAAACGAATGCCAAAAGAAATAAGGTGATTAATTCAAGATAGCACTGAGTGTAGGACAATGCAGGAGCTGGCAGCGGGGCTCTGTGGATCACACATGAACACAGCTACGAGTCAAGCGCATTGATTGCTACTCCGTGTTAGCAAATCCAGAAGAAAATGCCATCAACCTAATTTGGAAGTATTCTAAATACACAACCTGTTTCAAAACGCAAGATAAATTCCAAACACAACCCCTGCAGATAACTGCCACAAATCTTGATGAAATCAATCATTTGAAATCTTCCTTCTAATTTTCTAGAGGTCCAGAGAACGGGGGTCACCACCACGCTGGGGGTTTCTAGGGAGAAAGTTGAAATAAATTTATTAAAAAGCCTTCCCCTGCAGGACTTTGCACGTACAGTACAGTCCTACACATTCTCACTCTGTGATTGCTTATTAAAAAAAAAAAGAATTACTAGTGCAGAAATGATATCATTAGCAGGGCACTGTCAGTAAATTCACCTACTCCTCTTAGATGGCTTAGTTTGCCTTTTTCTGTGTAAAATGAATACGTGTGTGACATTTTGAGATCTGGATTATTTACCCGGTAGGGTCGATTTCAAAAACAGCACAAAGAAACAGCTTAGGTGTTGTGATTTTTTTTTTTTCCTACTAATAAAAAAAAAAGCTCAACACATTATGAAGAAATTGTGCCCCCTGCTGCTTTAATTCGATATTAACGTCACCAGCTTAACAATTGTTTCAGAAAAATGCTCAGCCTGCAGGAGTGCAGGATGGTGCTGTGACTTCAAGGTCATTTAAATGTCTGCTCAGGTGCAGTTTCTTCCAGCAATTAGGAACTCCGCTTGATACCGACATTGGGGCAAAGGGAGCAAAGAAGAAATGCTTCCTTTTGTGATGCTTGTAAAGACATTTGTCCTAAGAACCTTCTCGTTATTTGATGTATCTTTGTAACCTCTGAAGATGAAACAAGGAAAGAAGCAAAGCTTAGAGAGACATGCTGGCCGATGGTGAGCACAAGGCCCCTTTATCAGGCCATAAAGAGCATTTTCTAAGTGCTCAGAGAAATAAAAATGCTCCCTGAGACTGACTGACTTCCTTCAGTGTAAAAAGACTTATCACTGATGAATAGTAATTTATGACTGTGCATTGGGGGCCTCCGAAGACTTAACTTGCTATAAGTCACTGATTCAGATCCTCAGTGCACCCCTGAAAGGTCTCCAGGACTGGACATAAGCATCACCTGGAAATGTAGCAATTGTAACCCCGGCCCTCCTTTTCTTGGGGTCCTCATTTTTTTTTTTTTGTCTTCACACCTGGTTCCCTTAGTTGCTTGTTGCCTGTCAACCTGGGCTTTTAAATCTATACCTTTTTCTGGCCTGGTACTGATTTACCACAGGTTGCCCAGCAGTCTTTCAGGAAGTTCATTGACAGAGCTTTCCTTCTTTTCCTCTGCTATGGGTTGAATGTTTTTATCCTCCCAGAAGCCATATGTTGAAGCCCTAACCTCTATGCGATGGTACTTGGAAGTGGGTCTTTGGGAGGTGATTAGGGTGCAATGAGATCGTGAGGCTGAGGCCCCATAATGGGATTAGTGCCTTTATAAGGGGGTGTCGGGAACAGAGCTTTTTTTCCCTCCATGTGGAGACACAGTAAGATGGTGGTTATTGCAAACCAAGAAATGAGCCCTCATCATGAACTCAGTCCTGCTGGCACCCTGATCTCTGACTTCTAACCTTGAGAACTGTGAGAAATCCATGTCTGTTTAAGCCACTCAGTCTGTGATGTTTCATTATGGCAGCTTGAGCTAGGACATTCTCTTAAAAAAAATATTTGCATCTTTTGGAGAAATTCTGAACACAGGAAGGACTTTAACGATCCCTTTGTCCATGGAAAAGGTCATGGAGGTGTTTTGGTGTAAAGAATACATGTTTCTCCGAGCCGTAGCTGCAGGCTGCAACTCTGCTTTCCTGCCAGCTGCAGAGAGAATAAGGCTTCCCAGTCTCAAGGATGCGAAGCTTTGTTCTAGATTCAAGTAATAGGAAGGCAGTAAAAACTCTTCCCCACCCCTCGCACCCCGTACCCTAGAAAGGTTTTCATTCTTCCCAGGCCCCTTTGGCCTTTGATGAGTGCTGTCATATTTAGAGAAGAAAAATGAATAACACGTGGTGAAATCTGAATTTGAAATAAACAGTGAATGATCTAACATTTGTATTTGTTATTTGTCTAAAATTCAGATTTAACTTGGGTCCTGTATTTTGTCTGGAAATCCTATCTTTAACTGCTTTCGTGCCTTCTGTTTCCAGGACGTTCTAAACACACCTGAGTGACACCTGAACGGGGTCAGAGGGAAGAGGGCCCCGGGCTCAGCGGACCACCGCGGTCCCTCAGGCACCGTGGTTGTCCGGAAGCTCATCGCCCTCTAGCGGACACCAGGGACATCACACCAGCCGAGCGGGCAGCTGGCCTGGGGAAAGATGCTCCTGAGGATGGGGACTCCAGGACGCTGGTCCTGGAGGACAGGAAAGCTTATAGCTTATAGCTGCCAAGCTTATAGCTGACTAAACCGAGATCCATTTTCCTCGGAGCCCTTGCGCAAGAAAGTGGCCCTGTTTCCAGTAGCAGAAATGGAGATTCCCTTCCTTCCATTAAAAGTACGCTGGAAGAGTACTTCTCTGGAATAGCTTGCGCTGATTGTGACGGTCTAACCTTGGGCCGCACTCACTCCATCACTGATGACTGTGGGATCGCTGTTGTCATCTCCTGCGGGGGAGAAATCCAAGCCCTTCTCCCTGCTGACTCCGAGTGATTTGTCAAAGTGTGTTCCTTTAGACTTCAAGCTCAAGGGGACTCTTATCTATAATGTGCCTGGCCCTCAGATACATTTAAATGAACTGACACTGAAATTCACTAGTGGCTTTGAATTAAAAATAAAGAAGAAACCTGCTCTTACCCTCGGAGAGGAAAAAGCTGAAGTGCTTACCATCAGCCATGACTGTAGAATTCAGTCTTACATTTCATTTCCACCCTTTTTTTCCCTTAACATTTAAGTTTTATTTGTTTGTTTGTCATGTGTTTATATTTGGCTGTGCTGGGTCTTTGTGGCATTTTCGCTAGTTGCAGTGAGCAGAAGTTATGCTTTGATTGCAGTGTGGGGGCTTCTCATCGTAGTAGCTTCTCTTGTTGCAGAACTTGGGCTCGAGGTCACGTGGCTCAGTAATGGGCAGTCTGTCTGAAGAGCACTGGCTTAATAGCTGAGGCACACAGGCTCAATCACTCTGTGAAATATGAATCTTCCTGGTCTAGAGCTTGAACCAGTGTCTCCTACATTGGCAGGCAGATTCTCTACCACCAAGCCACAAGGGAAACCCTCATTTCCACTCTAACATGCTCAGCTGATGACTGGAGATGGACTTGCATGGAAGGATTGATAAATATGATGCTGTTTTACAGGACATGGCTGGCTTGTGGTGTTTCATGAATCAAGGGTAATGTCAAGGATTGTGGAATGGAAGCAGAGCACAGTCTCTAGGATCCAGAGACTACTCCCAGATTATACCCTGAGTTCCTTGAAGAACTTCCTAAGCGATCAATGCAAAGAAAAGGGGAAACAGTAGAACAGGAAAGACTAGATATCTTTTCAAGAAAATTAGAGATATCAAGGAAACATTGTGTGCAAAGATGGGCGCAATAAAGGACAGAAGCCATCCAGGCATAACAGAAGCAGAAGATATTAAGAAACGGTGGCAAAGAAAACACAGAAGAACTACACGAAAAAGGTTTTCATGACCCAGATAATCACAATGATGTGATCACTCACCTAGAGCCAGACATTCTGGAGTGTGAAGTCAATGGGCCTTAGGAAGTATAACTATGAACAAAGCTAGTGGAGGTGATGGAACTCCAGTTGAGCCACTTCAAATCCTAAAAGATGATGCTGTGAAAGTGCTGCACTCAGTATGCCAGCAAATTCGGAAAACTCAGCAGTAGCCACAGGACTGGAAAAAGTCAGTTTTCATTTCAATCCCAAAGAAAGGCAATGCCAAAAAATGCTCAAACTACCATACAATTGCACTCATCTCACACGCTAGCAAAGTAATGCTCAAAATTCTCCAAGCCAGGCTTCAACAGCATGTGAACCAAGAACTTCCAGATGAACAATATGGTTTTAGAACAGGCAGAGGAACCAGAGATCAAATTGCCAACATCTGCTGGATCACTGAAAAAGCAAGAGAATTCCAGAAAAACATTTCCTTCTGCTTTATTGACTATGCCAAAGCCTTTGACTGTGTGGATCACAACGAAGTGTGGAAAATACTTCAAGAGATGGGAATACCAGACCACCTGACCTGCCTCTTGAGAAAACTGTATGCCAGTCAGGAAGCAAGAGTTAGAACTGGACATGGAACAACAGACTGGTTCCAAATAGGAAAAGGAGTACGTCAAGGCTGTATATTGTCACCCTGCTTATTTAACTTATATGCAGAGTACATCATGAGAAACACTGGGCTGGAGGAAGCACAGGCTGGAACCAAGACTGCTGGGAGAAATATCAATAACCTCAGATATGCAGATGACACCACCCTCATGGCAGAAAGTGAAGAGGAACTAAAGAGCCTCTTGATGAAATGAAAGAGAAGAGTGAAAAAGTTGGATTAAAGCTCAACATTCAGAAAACTAAGATCATAGCATCCAGTCCCATCACTTCATTGCAAATAGATGGGGAAACAGTGGAGACAGTGGCCGACTTTATTTGGGGGGGCTCCAAAATCACTGCAGATGGTGACTGCAGCCATGAAATTAAAAGATGCTTGCTCCATGGAAGAAAAGTTATGACCTACCTAGACAGCATATTCAAAAGCAGAGACATTATTTGCCAACAAAGGTCTGTCTAGTCAAAGCTATGGTTTTTCCAGTAGTCATGTATGAATGTGAAAGTTGGACTATAAAGAAAGCTGAGTGCAGAAGAATTAATGCTTTTGAACTGTGGTGTTGGAGAAGACTCTTGAGATTCCCTTGGACTGCAAGGAGATCCAACCAGTCCATCCTAAAGGAGATCAGTCCTGGGTGTTTATTGGAAGGATTGATGTTGAAGCTGAATCTCCAATACTTTGGCCACCTGAGATGAAGAGCTGACTCATTTGAAAGGACCCCGATGCTGGGAAGGATTGGGGGCAGGAGGAGAAGGGGGCAACATAGGATGAGATGGTTGGTTGGCATCCCCAACTCAATGGACATGAGTTTGGGTAAACTCTGAGAGTTGGTGATGACAGGGAGGCCTGGCATGCTGCGGTTCATGGGATTGCAAAGAGTCAGACATGAGTGAGCAACTGAACTGAACTGGGAACAAGGTGACTTTTAGTCTCCGTAAGTCTCCCTCAATCTACCTGAAAAGCACAGAATCCGAAAAAATCATCTTTCTTTGAATTTTCAAGACAAATCCCCTAGAAGTTGCCCCCCTTAGCCAGATTGCCTCTCTGAAACCACTGCTACATCAATGTGCTGGCCTTTTGCCACCTGGCACCCACCTTACTCCAGATCCATCATCCCACAGGGTAGGGTTGCAGGTATTTGTGCAGGAAATTGAAATATCAAGTACTCACCCTTTTTAGAATAACTCATAAGGAAGACAATAATTATTGAGCATCTAATATGTGCCAAGCACTCTCTGATGTAATCTTCATGGTATATTAGTCAGCTCAGGCTCTTACAACAAAAATGCCTTAGCCTGAGTGGCTTAAACAACAGATATTTATTACTCACAGTTCTAGAGACTGGAAAGCCTAGCTTAAGGTGTTAACATGTTCAGGTTCTTGGTGAGAGTCCTCTTCCTGGCTTGAAGATACCCTCACATGGAGGAGAGAGAAAGAGCTCTATTTTATTCATCCTCTTATAAGGGCACTAATCCCATCATGGAGGTCCCACCCTTATGACCTCATCTAAATCTAATTATCTCCCCAGAGTCCCATCTCCAAATACTATTGAATTGAGAGCCAGGACTTAAAGATACAAGTTTGCAAGGGGCTACACAAACTTTCAGTCCAGAGCACATAGTAATGCTGTGAGATCATTACTGTGCAAGTGTTTACAGATGTGGAAATGGCAGGTTAAAGAAGTGGAGGAACTTGACCAAGGTCATTCAGCGAGTGCCAAGACACAAACCCACGTCTGCCAAGTTCATCTCTTGCCAGTGTGTGTCACTGGTCCTTGAATGCCAGAGGAGGCTACTTGTGTGCTTAGAAGGAGGACCAAATCATTAGGGAATGGAGGCTAGAAATCAAGAAGCAAGCATCAAGGGAAGCGTCAGCCAAACAGTGGGTGGGAAAGAAGCAAAAGAGTTCCTGCCTGCCTGGAACTCTGAACTCTGCATTCTGAGTCGCATCAGCTCACTCCTCTAGACCAGAGGTCCTTTAGATGACAAAGGAGATGGCAGTGCTTCTGAAAATGTTTCTTAGTTTTAAAAGTATGTACATTTTCATGCCTCATCTCCTGAATATTCTGGTCTTGTAGGTCTGGAGAGGGACCCGGGAATCTGCATTTTTTAGCACACTTGAAACTCAGGGATGTGACATTCTCTCATGTTCATTCCTCTTCTAAATTCTGCTACATTTTTAAGGGAATTTTTTGGTTAAGGCTATTGCTATTATTTTAATATAACTGTGTCTGGAAAGGAAAAGTTAAGGTACTCGATGATAGAACTTGTATATTTCTAGAGAGCAGTATTGATATGTGAATGTTCTGGTGGTGTTTTCTATGACATTTCACTGGCATTTGGCTATTTACAGCCCCAGTAGAGACATAAGCTCCTTAAACCAGTAATTCCATTTGATAACTAGATTATATAAGGAATAGAACCTGCATGCCTTCCAAGGAATTGTTAGCCTCATGAAAAGAATGATTTTGGAACCAAACTATAGTAATGACTGTTTCAACTAGATTTTTCCTTAGTCATTTAGATCCTGTGCTGCTGCTGCTTAACTAACTTGCCTCAGTCATGTCCAACTCTGTGCAACCCCAAGGACTGCAGCCTGCCAGGCTCCTCTGTCTATGGGATTCTCTAGACCAAAGTACTAGAGTGGGTTGCCATGCTCTCCTGCAGAAGGTCTTCCCAACCCAGGGATTGAACCCAGGTCTCCTGCATTGTAGGCAGATTCTTTACCATCTGAGCCACCAGGGAAGCCCAAGATTACTGGAGCCTATCTCTTCTCCAGGGGATTTTCTTGACCCAGGAATTGAACTGGGGTCTCCTGCATTGCAGGTGTGTTCTTTACCAGTTGAGCTACCAGGGAAGCCCATAGATCCTATATTCATTCCTTAAACATGTATTTTTAAACTGCTTACCATGCTTCAGGCTATTCTAGGAGTTGTGAATAGGTTGAATAAGAACTGCTTGCTTTCATTAACCTTGGGCTTCCCGGGTGGTGCTAGTGGTAAAAAACCCACCTGCCTATACAAGAGGCAAAAGAGACAGGCATTCAATCCCTGGGCCAGGAAAGTCCCCTGGAGGAGGGCATAGCAACCCAATCCAATATTCTTGCTCGGGAAATTCCATGGACAGAGGAGACTAGCAGACTACAGTCCATAGGGTTGCAAAGAGTAAGACACAACTGAAGCAACTTAGCATGTCCACCTCCTCAGATTTTGTCCATAAAGAGTCTGAGTAAAATTAAATCAATAAATAAAAATGAAACAAATCATAGAGATGTTCCCATTGTGAAAACAATCACTGTGCACACTGGGGCTTATGTGAATGGACACATGAGTGGAAATGGAGTCAGCAACATTCTTTTTGAATATCTTCAGCTTTAAGAAGTGCAGAATTTTTTGAAAGCAGATAAGGAGTTTTTGAATCCCATTTTGTTGAATCATTTGGTGGTCACCTGATAAGACCTAAAATTTATAGATTGGATAGACAATCATGGCTTACTGTACCACACAGATGGGGCTTCCCTGCTAGCTCAGTTGGTAAAGAAGCCACCTGCAATTCAGGAAACCCTGGTTCGATTCCTGGGTCAGGAAGATCCACTGGAGAAGGGATAGGCTACCCATTCCAGTATTATGGCCTGGAGAATTCCATGGACTGTATAGTTCATGGGGTCACAAAGAGTCAGACATGACTGTCAGAGAACTATATTCAATATCCTATGATAAATCATAGTGGAAGAGAATATGAAATAGAGTACATATATGTTTGACTGAATCAGTTTGCTGTTCAGCAGAAATCAACACAATGTTGAAAATCAATTATACTTCAATTTTAAAAATTAATAAATTCAAAAACAGAACTAAAAAAGGATAGTTTCAAGCCCTTTGACTAAGTATGCTTTTTTCTCCAACAATCTGTTGCTTTTCCTATTTAATTCTTGGCCCTTCAATTGTCTTCCTCCTTGGTTATTTGTACCATTCCTACTCTTAAACAATTACTGTTTTCTTCTTTAATCATTACCCACAATATGTATACTTCATTATCTTATCTTGGGGTGAGAAACTCCTGTAATACACCGATACACTTCCCTGTGAAGATGGTGTCATCACGTTAGCAATTTGTCTCTCTTGTAATTGAATAAGCTACCTGGAAAATGATTTTTACCTCATCTTTTTATTTCTTTCCTTATAAAACTTCTGTCTATATTGCTGACATGTCATCTGCGTAAATATCCAAGATTATATCTATTCATTGGGCTGGTGAGGAGTTGATATATGATTAACAGGCACGTCTTCTTCAAGAAACTCAGGATTGTGTAAGTGTGCCTTACTCATGCCTGCTGCAATGCCATTGTGTAATAACAGAGGGAAGAGTGGTGATGACAGCCCATCCCAGCTGTAGAGACTGATTCTCTAATTCCATGAGCCAACAGGGAAATTATGACCTGCTGAAACATACAGCTCTCAAAATCATTCCAGAAATTCCAAAGAGTGATGTGATTTTCCTCCTCCTGGTTGCAGTGAAGAGACTGTGTTGTCTGATGCTTTTCTCCATTTGCTCCATTGTTTCTATATCATGCAATCCGATTTCTACCCAATAGAGATTTCTTAAGCCCTTGGTACATGCTAGCCACTGAACTGGGAGCTGGGCATGCAGCCATAAGCACCAGTAAGTGGACGTGAAACAGAGCAGGACCCTTTGGTCCTTGCCCTACATGTCCTCAGCCTGCCTTTTCCCTGTGGAAAAACTTTAGCCAAAGAATAAGTTTAATCAGAGAAGTGAGAACATGCAGGAACAAAGGAAGACAGTCAAAGGAGACCAAATAATAATAGCTTAGTCATTAAACGTAGTCAAGGACCTGTAGTTTCTTCTCAAGGGCTACAGATAATACTCTGAGCCATAGCCTGAGCTGTCTGAGAGATACTGAAACCCCCACCAGGTGGAGGAGGTTAGCTACATGGTGACCAGGCTGTGACTGCGACATGAACTGCCAGAGTCCCGAGGACTGGCCTCAAGGAAATGGAAAGAAACCTACTCTGGGGCTGAAGACTATAGTGGTAGTGGTGAGAGTCACTCAGTCGTGACCAACTCTCGCGACCCCAGGGACTGCAGCCCGCCAGGCTCCTCTGTCCGTGGGATTCTCCAGGCAGGAATACTGGAGTGGGTTGCCATTTCCTTCTCCAGGGGAGCTTCTCGACCCAGGGATTGAACCCAAGCCTCCTGCACTGCAGGCAGATTCTTTACCGACTGAGCTATGAGGGAACTGATGATTAATTGTACTTAAAACAATAAAGATGACGCTTAAAACAATCAGACCACCGACGCTCGATTTCAAGGCGACTGTCAGGGCCGACTGCTGCTTCTGCATATAACCCCCTCTCTCAGCCCATAAAGCTCTTGCCCACTGATCGTCAGTGGGTGGAGTGCGCCTTTGGACAGACATCCTCTCTCCTCCCAGTCCCTGGCCACTGGCATCCACAGTAAACCAAACTTCCCTTTCTGCCAACCTGGCCTCCTTAATGGCTTTTGAGTGGTGAGCAGCCAGACCTGGGCTCGGTAACAGACACAGACACTAGCCTCTTCTGCTACCTTCTTCTTTTCATTGAATCAAATTCATCTGTGTTTGTGACATTTTGATAATGAGTCAGAGCACAAGAGTGTGGAGCTAAATGTATGGTTCTGTTGAGACAGATCCAAGTGTGAGATTCAAGTTCATCACAGCCACCTGTGTGTCCATGGATGCTGTTAAAACACAAAAATCAACTGAGTAAATGTAAAAATCTATTTGGTTAAAAAAAAAAAACAATGCATGAATCAGGCAGCATCATGTCTAGCAAATAGAAAGGAACTCTGAGGAACTGAACAAAACGGAAGTGTTTTATGCAGGAAGCGGGGAGGACCAAGGAAGGAGCAGATTGTTTCAAGCAAGGTCCCCTTCCTTTAGGGAACAAAAGAGGTCTATCAAGTGGCTTTTCTCACTAATGTTGACCAGGAAAGTCTAGACTGATGGGTGATTACACTCTGGGGAAGACAGAAATGACAATTATGTGTGTGTGTCCATGCTGAGTTGCTTCAGTCATGTCTGGCTCTTTGCGAACCCATGGACTGAGGTCCACCAGGCTCCTTTTCCATGGGATTCTCCAGGCAAGAATACTGGAATGGGTCGCCATGCCCTCCTCCAGGGGAAACGACAATTACATTAGGTATTAAGTCTCAGTTTGGTGACATGGGCTTAGCACAAGTGTCTCCATTTTGGGCCTGTTGCCTTTTTATTAAAAAAATCCCCTCCTTTGATCAGACTCTTAGTTTCACTATAATGTGACCAAAATCAAGGACATTTTTAAGGAAACTCTAGGCTGTTCTCCATAGTGGCTGTATCAATTTACATTCTCACCAATAGTACAAGAGGGTTCCCTTTGCTCCACACCCTCTTCAGCACTTACTGTTTGTAGATTTTGTGATAATGGCCATTCTGACCTGTGTGAGGTGATATCTCATTGTAGTTTTGAATTTGCATTTTTCTAATAACTGCTGCTGCTGCTGCTAAGTTGCTTTAGTCGTGTCCGACTCTGTGCGACCTCATAGACAGCAGCCCACCAGGCACCCCCATCCCTGGGATTCTCCAGGCAAGAACACTGGAGTGGGTTGCCATTTCTTTCTCCAATGCGTGACAGTGAAAAGTGAAAGTGAAGTCACTTAGTCATGTCAGACTCTTAGCGACCCCATGAACTGCAAGCCTACCAGGCTCCTCTGTCTGTGGAATTTTCCAAGTAAGAGTATTGGAGTGGGGTGCCATTGGAAGGAAAGTTATGACCAATTTGGATAGCATATTAAAAAGCAGAGACATTACTTTGCCAACAAAGGTCCGTCTAGTCAAGGCTATGGTTTTTCCAGTAGTCATGTATGGATATGAGAGTTGGACTATAAAGAAAGCTGAGCACAGAAGAATTATTGCTTCTGAACCATGGTGACAGAGAAGACTCTTGAGAGTTCCTTGGATTGCAAGGAGATCCAACCAGTCCATCCTAAAGGGGATCAGTCTTGGGTGTTCACTGGAAGGACTGATGTTGAAGCTGAAACTCCAATACTTTGGCCCCCTGATGTGAAGAGCTGACTCATTTGAAAATACCCTGATGCTGGGAAAGATTGAGGGCAGACGGAGAAGGGGACAACAGAGGATAAGATAGTTGGATGACATCACCGACTCAATGGGCATGAGTTTGGGTAAACTCCGGGAGTTGGTGATGGACAGGGAAGCCTGGCATGCTGCAGTCCATGGGGTCGCAAAGAGTCGGACACGAACTGAACTGAACTGAATAGCTAGTGATGTTGAGCATCTTTTCCTATGCTTATTGGCCAACAATAGAACCACCATGTGACCCAGCAATCCCACTACTGGGCCTATAAAAAAAAAAACATAATTCAAAAAGACACATACACCTCAATATTTATTGCAGCACTATTTACAATAGTGGGTTTCTGGGTGGCTCAGATAGGAAACAATCTGCCTGCAATGCAGGAGACTTGGATTCAATCCCTGATTTGGGAGGATCCCCTGGAGAAGGGAATGGCTGTCCACTCCAGTAATCTTCTCTGAAGAATTCCATGGACAGAGGAGCCTGGTCAGCTACAGCTCACGGGATCACAAAGAGTCGAACACAACTGAATGACTAACACTTTCACTTTTCATTTACAATAGCAAGATATGGAAACAACCTAAAAGTTCATTGAGAGAGGAATGGATAAAAATGTGGTACATATATATGGCGGAATATTACTCAGCCATAAAAAAGAATGAAACTGAGTCATTTGTAGAGACGTGTGTGGATCTAGAGACTGTCATACAGAGTGAAGTAAGTCAGAAAGGGAAAAATATATATTGCATATTGATGCATATGTGTGGGACCTGAAAAACATTGGTACAGGCCATCTTATTCTCAAAGCAGAAATATAGATACAGATGTAGAAAACAAATGGATGGATACCAGGAGGGAAAGGAGAGGTAGGATGAACTGTGAGACTGATACACATATACTTCTGATACTATGTGTAAAATAGGTAACCAAGGAGAACCTACTGTACTGCACAGAGAACAGGACTCAGTGCTCTGTGGTGACCTACATGGGAAGGAAATCCAAAAAAGAGGGGATGTGTGTGTGTGTAACCAGTTCACTCTGCTGCACAGCAGAAACTAACACGACACTGTAAGACAACTATCCTCCAATAAAACATTTTAATACTATTATTTTGATAAATAAAAATTAATTTAAAGAAATTTTAAGGCATTAGTGAGCAGCTACTGCTCTAAAATTTTTCAAGTTCCTGCTGATCTTTTGTTGTATTCACAGGTCATGACTTTTTCTTTTTTTGGCTTAATTTCTGCGATAGTCACAGGCTGTTACTTCAGGTTCACGATGTTTAAGTCAGGCATTCTGTTCATTCCTTTCCTGATGCTCCAGACTCAGGGAGATCATTTCCTTGGTGGTTATTGGCTGTGAACATGCACTTAAAGTCTTGAGAGACTATAGCACATTAGGAAGACTACTGTGAATTTTATATATGTATATAATATGAATTATATATTATATATTTAATTCATATTTTATATATATATATAATTATCCTGTTATAAGCAGGATAATTCCCAATGTCTGGAGCGCTCTCTGGAACCATGGTCCCCAAGATCCAAACCAATCAAAATCAAAGAAGTCAAAGGCAGACCCTGTTGAGGGAGTCACCTTTTTAAACCAAGTAACTCGCTCAGTGACCTTGTGTGACTGAGTTTCAACTGCCCCAGAAGAATTCATCCAGGTGGTGTTGGCCAGGGAAGGAGGGCCCCACTGAAGGGAGCAAACCCTGAATTATAAATGCTTCCTGAAGATTCCCATTTGAATTTGTGGCTCAGGACTGGAAGGATGACAACCATGGATGCCAGTAAAATGTTAAGTGTCGGTAGGCCACACAGGAAGTTTTATTCTGGTTACCCTTGTTCTGTGTCCCTTTTTTTGGATAGAGTCTGGGCACAGCATTCCCCAAGATTGGGGCTGTTAACCAGAAACAGGGAAATGGGTCAGGGGTCTCACGCATCATGGACAGATAAGGGTTTCTGTTGACAAATCCAACAGTCTGAAAGATTACCCCCCACCTTAGCAATGGCCTGGGAGATACCAGTGGAGGCATCTCCAGGCCAACAGCAGAGTTAAAGGAAAGAAAGAGCTTAGTAAAGCGATGTGTGTGTGCAGTCGCTCAGTTGTGTCTGACTCTTTGTGGCCCTATGGACTGTACCTGCCAGGCTCCTCTGTCCATTGAATTTTCCAGGCAAGAATACTGGAGTGAGTTGCCTTTTCCTAGACCAGAGCTTCTTTCCAACTCAGGAATCCAGCCTGTGTCACTTTGCATTTCCTGCATTGGCAGGCAGATGCTTTACAACTGCACTTGCCTCCTGGGAAGACTGCTAACTTTCTCTAAATTACAAAAGTCTTTTAAAAATGCCTCATGAGAATTCATTACAGTAGAATTAATGAGGAAATGTGATTATTTTGTTGACATATAACATTTTAAAATCATAACTGGAATTATTGTGGTAACATTATACCAGGACATATTAGACTTCAGGAATATTATACAATTTCTGGAACATTTATAACATATACAAATACGGTGTAAAGAAGCCTTAGTTTTATTCCATATTTGACAACATTTCCCATGTAATTTAGCATGTCAAACAAGTCTAAGTAATCTTTGTTTTTATAAGAAGGGAGAGAAAATCTTTCAAAACATTCCAGGGACCCTCAGGAAAACTCCGAAGTTACTTTAAGTCAAAAAGACTTCATTTAGGATTTGCTTTGGGGAATTTTTTTAAAGACGTTTTATAACTAGAAACTCTTTGTGAAATAGGATCATAAATCACTGTAAAATAAAAAGCAAAACAAAACACCCGGTTATACATCTAAACACCATGACAATCAAAGACTTCACAGGCCAATATGGAAAGTTATATAATTGGTTTTTTTTTTAACTTAGCTCTTTTGATAGAGAAGATTCAACTTTCTTAAGTAATCAAAGACCTGATAAAGACAACACGGGGAATTACTGTGACAAAACACAGAATCTTTGTTCTCTAGGCAGATTGCTTTAAATGGCAAAGAGTATCTTTTACAATCTCTTATCAAGAGTGAACCATTAGTCTAAGAAAGCTTGGTCCTTTTAACAGAGAACCAATTTTTCACCAGTTTGAATAAAACTCATTCACTCGATTAAATTCATTCCAATTTTAGCTAGTCCTGACCACGCATAAAATTCCTTTCCAAAGATTACTTTTCTTCAAACCTTAATTAAATATGGTAGAATTTTTTAGCTCTTAAAAAAACCCTTAATTTTAATGGAAATAAAGAAATAAACAATTATGAACTGTTTCATCCCAACAGTCTGTGAACTGGCAAACTTATAAATACTTTGCATAACTTCTAGAAATGTAAACATTCTCATAGTAAATTTCTCAGCATGGCACAAACATGTTTACTAATAGACGCATAACCTTAGTTCGTCTAAAAGGAAGCCAAATGTAGATAAGCTCATGTTCAGTAATTAATGCTTCAGACTTTATCTTACTTGGAAATGATCTAGAAATTTACTGACCATTCATCATTTCATAAACGTAGCAAAACTTTAAGCTCTCAGGGTACCAAAAAAATTTGAGGAAACTATTTAAAAATTCACTTAAAAATTTTATCCCACTTGTAGCTTTTTGATTCACTTGTTTTCAGTAATTATGTTTATATTACTTGTAAAAATTATTTGTATCAGTGACAAGTTTTGTAAAGGAACATGAACTTATTTGACCAGTAAACCCAAGTAGAATAAACGTTGTTAAGTCAGCATTATTTTTTATCTTGATAACCCTAAAGAGATGTCTATTTTAATTATGCCAGTGAACTTAAACTAGTTTATAATTACTAAAAATGATGTCATATCACATGAACTTGAAAAGCATTTGGATTCAGCTCAGCTCAGTCACTCAGTCATGTCTGACTCTTTGTGACCCCATGAATCACAGCACGCCAGGCCTTCCTATCCATCACCAACTCCCAGAGTCTACCCAAAGTCATGTCCATTGAGTCGGTGATACCATCCAGCCATCTCATCTTCTGTAGTCCCCTTCTCCTCCTGCCTTCAATCCTTCCCAGTATCAGGGTCTTTTCCAATGAGTCAACTCTTCACATGAGGTGGCCAAAGTATTGGAGTTTCAGCTTCAACTTCAGTCCTTCCAATGAACACCCAGGACTGATCTTCTTTACGATGGACTGGTTGGATCTTCTTGCAGTCCAAGGGACTCTCAAGAGTCTTCTCCAATGCCACAGTTCAAAAGCATCAATTCTTTAGCACTCAGCTTTCTTCACAGTCCAACTCTCACATCCATACATGATTATTGGAAAAACCATAGCCTTGACTAGACGGACCTTTGTTGGCAAAGTAATGTCTCTGCTTTTTAATATACTACCTAGGTTGGCCATAACTTTCCTTCCAAGGAGAAAGCATCTTTTAATTTCATGGCTGCAGTCACCATCTGCAGTGATTTTGGAGCCCAGAAAAATAAAGTCAGCCAGTGTTTCCCTGTTTCCCCATCTATTTGCGATGAAGTGATGGGAGCAGATGCCATGATCTTAGTTTTCTGAATGTTGAGCTTTAAGTCAACATTTTCATTCTCCTCTTTCACTTTCATCAAGAGATTTTTTAGTTCCTCTTCACTTTCTGCCATAAGGGTGGTGTCATCTGCATATCTGAGGTTATTGATATTTTCCTGGCAATCTTGATTCCAGCTTGTGCTTCTTCCAGCCCAGCGTTTCTCATGATATGCTCCGCATATAAGTTAAATAAGCAGGGTGACAATACACAGCCTTGACGTACTCCTTTTCCTATTTGGAACCAGTTTTTATTATATTTATAAGAATTTTATAAATATATGATTGATATAAGTGCTTAATTTTCTTTAGAAAAATTTTAAAAAATAGAGTTCTGTTACAAGTTAACTTTGGTAATACCATCTAGAGGCAGAAAATATAACACATCACACATCTATTATATATATGTATATACATATATATATATATATATTTACCACTAAGCAACCTGGGAAGATGATTATATATGTGGCAGTAATTTAAAAATTGCTACCATGAATCAGTTACAGTAATACAGAACTCAATAGTTATAAAAGAAGTTGGATATAAGTTATTTTTTTGGTAGATAGAATAAGTTAAGATACCTGTGCAAATAGCTACAGGTTTTTACTAATATTTGTGGAAGAGTATTTATAAAAAATTTTATTCACCTAAGTTTCAAGTGACCTTTCCCCTTCTAGTTTTCCTTCTGATAAGAGTTACCTCCCTGAAGTGTGTAAGAGACATACACTTAGATCTCAAAAGTACAGAGAAAAAAGAAAAAAAAATACAATTTTCCCAAAGAAAGGCTTTGGTTTCCTAAGGTGAGAATTTTCACAATATTTACAAGCTTTTTGAGACAGAGAGTCCTGGCATGCTGCAGTCCATGGGGTCACAGAGTCAGACACGACTGAGCGACTGAACTGAACTGAGATAAATAGAGGAAGTTTGGGAACTGGTAAAAAGGAAGAGATAGATTTTGAATTGCCTCTAGTTGCATTTCTAGTTTTGGAAAGATTTGTAAGCTAAGAACAGTTGCTCTCAATTCCTTAAACAACTGGATTGCAACCTAAATGACATCATAGATTCATCCCCATCCAACTACATTATCTTTAATTTGTGGTTGTTGTGTTGCTGTTAATATCAGGGAGATTTCCAACTGAGATAAAAGCAAAAGATTTCTGCATCCTGGATTTAGAGCTGTTTGTCTTTGGAATATTTTAGTAAATACATTCACAAAGGCTTTAGAAGGCTTTTCTTTCCCTCTGGGTACATTGTTTCATTTCAGGTTAGGAGAGGAAACCTAAAAAGATTCCTATCAGACAGTGAAGATCAGTTTCCAATTTCTGACAAATATGTATCTGACTATAAAGTTACTTTAAAAAAAAAAAAAAACCCTTTCAATATCTTGTCAGGTTTCAACCAGGACAAACAGTATATATTTATGGCAATATTGAACAACATGTTGGACTCAAGAGGCATCCACATAGAGGGTGCAGAAGTTATTTTCCTCTCTCTACTGGATACTACAAAGATTTGAGAGAGCTCTTTGTGGCCCCATGGACTGTAGCTGGTGAGGCTCCTCTGGCCACGGAATTCTCCAGGAAAGACTACTGGAGTGGCTTGCCATTTCCTTCTCCAGGGGATCTTCCCAACCCAGGGATTCAACCCTTGTCTCTTAATGTCTCCTGCGTTGGCAAGAAGGCTTTTTACCACTAGCACCACCTGGGAAGCCCAAACGCTTTCACTGGATACTGCAAAGATTTGGGAGAGCTGACTCTGGTAAGAATTTTCACTATTATCTGGTTTTCTACCCGTTTTCCCAGGATCCTCTTTCCTGTAGCTTCAGTATCTACCACAATTTGGCAAAGTTTTCTGTTAATTTTAATTTTAGCTTTTCCCTGACTGTTTAAAGGAATAACATAGCACTTCACCAGAAAGTCCCAGAGTCCCATTAACTTTTGGAGGGACTCATACAGGGATTCTCCTTCAAGGATAGATATGTGGAGAGGCGTCTGCAAGACCACTACACTGGTGAACTTTAGTTTATAGTCACAGTCTCTTCAGAGAAGGACAGTTCAGACGAAGGATTTCTAGAATGACTGTATGCGTGCACACACAGTCGCACAGTCATGTCCGACTCTGTGTGACCCTATGCACTGTAGCCCACCAGGTTCCTGTGTCCATGGGCTTTTCCAGGCAAGAATACTGGAGTGGGTTGCCATTTCCTTCTCCAGGGGACCTTCCTGATTCAGGGATTGAACCCGTGTCTCTTTTCAACTCCTGTACTGACAGACTACTTAAAGGAGAGTAGAGACAAACTGGAGTTGTTGTGTTGGTCTTACGGCCTTTCGTTTTGGGTACCTCTTACCTTGCATGTCTTTTAAATTTTCACTACTCTTTTGCAAAGAATCGTTCAGTGAAGCTATTTTTGGAATCTTGAAGCCTTCTGGGGGAGTCTTCATACCAATTAAAATAGTTAGCCTAGGACTTCCATGGTGATCCAGTGGTTAAGAATCCCCCTGGCAATGCAGGGGCCATGGGTTTGATTCCTGGTCCAGGAAGATCTCACATGCCAGGGAGCAACTGGCACATGCGCCATAACTACTGAGCCCATATGCTACAACTACTGAAGCCTGAGCATCTAGAGCCTGTGCTCCACAGCGAGAGAAGCCACCGCAATGAGAAGCCCGTGCACCCCAACTAGAGAGTAGCCCCTACTCACCACAACTAGAAGAAAGCCCACAGAGCAACAAAGACCCAGAGCAGCCAAAAATAAATGGACAAACAAATCAATAACAGGGGGAAAAGAACGCCTTAAAAAATAGGTATCATATCCTACTTGTTTAATTTTGGAAGCCTTACTTTCAAGTGTCCGTATAGTCAAGGACACGGTCTTTGGTCTTTCTAGTAGTCACGTACAGATGTGAGAGCTGGACAATGAAGAAGGCAGAGCACCGAAGAATTGATGCTTTTGAACTGTGGCACCGGAGAAGACTCTTGAGAGTCCCTTGGACTGTAAGGAGATCAAACCAGTCAATCTTAAAGGAAATCAACCCTGAATATTCATTAGAAGAACTGATGCTGAAGCTGAGCTCCAATATTTTGGCCACTTGATGCAAAGAACTGACTCATTGGAAAAGACTCTGATGCTGGGTAAGATTGAAAGCAGAAAGAGAAGAGGGCAACAAGGATAAGATGATTGGATGGCATCATTGATTCAATGGACATGAACTTGAGCAAACTCCAAGAGATAGTGGGGGACAGGGAGGCCTGGCGTGCTATAATCCATGAGGTCACAAAGAGTCAAACACGACTTGACAACTGAAGAACAACAACTTTCAAGTGTACTTCTTGAAACTTATTTAATCGGAATACTGCTGACAGCAGTTTCTTGGGACCCTTAGCTCCAAATGGATTTCAACCCACATTTATGTCTGGTCATATTGGGGCTCTCAAGCATCTTCCCAGGAGGCACAGTGATAAAGATCCCGTCTGCCAACACAGGAGACACAGAGAGATACAGTTCGATCCCTGGGTCTGGAAGATGCCCTGGAGAAGGGAATGGCTTACCCACTCCAGTATTCTTGCCTGGAGAACTCCATGAATAGGGGAGCCTGGTGGGCCATAGTCCATGGGGTCACAAAGAGTCAGACAGGACTGAAGGACTGCACACTGACACACAACTTGACAGTTACCAAGCTAAGTTCTCAGGACATGAAACAACAATCTAATTCTAGGTTTTCTAAGCAAGATTTTGCCATTTTTGTATCTAGAGTTTCTGGAATTACCATTTTTAAATATAAAATAATCATGTGTGCTGGAAAATGATGTGCTCTTTTGAGTTTAAAAATCCCATTTCTTTTGGCTAAACGTTTTGGGTCTCTTGGAGCCAGATTAATACCTAAGAGGGATGTGGTATGGAGTTGGCAATTGTATGGCGTTTTGCAATGTACATCATTGCAAGGGAATTTTCTCAAGGTTAGAGTGTGATCTAGTGTCAATGTAGCTCATTCCATGATGAACTTATCCTAACACTTGAGCCTTTGGGATAGGTGGCCAACACTCTGAACAGCTTTTAATTGCTTGACTCATGCCCACTGGTTTCTCGGCATTTTTGTTTTAAATGTTCCCATTAGCAATGACCTTTAGCTGCACAAAACAAGACAAACAAACAGGCACTGCACCATGCCAGGAGTAACCAAGAGATGTTACTGCAGCGTGGTCAAGGGAAGGCTCTGTGCACACCACCATCAATTCAGTGTGGAACTTGGAGCTAAGGAGAGTCCTGGATGCCAGGAAAGCAAACTCCCAAGAATGGGGACTGTGAACTGACTCCATGCAAAGGAGGAACGGTACCTGCTGCCAGCAGGACCCAGCGTGAAATGGAACAGACCAAGAACTGAGGTTTCCTAATGAAGCGGGAAACTGTGTCCCTAATGAGAAGCGGTTTCTGATGTGGAGCTCAGGATTCCAGTCAACTGGGGGACTAACTGGAAAGCCGATTAGATCAAGAGCTTGACACAGAGAGACACTGGGAGGAACTTACCCACAGTCTTGGGAAATGGTGACAAACACAGAGAACTCAAAGGGTTGTCAGGTATCGTGCCTGTGTTGCTTCCCTGGTGGCTCAGACGGTAGTGTCTGCCTGCAATATGGGAGACCCGGGTTCGATCCCTGGGTCAGGAAGATCCCCTGGAGAAGGAAATGGCAACCCACTCCAGTATTCTTGCCTGGAAAACTCCATGGACCGAGGAGCCTGGTGGTCTACAGTCCATGGGGTCACACAGAGTCGGACACAACTGAGCGACTTCATGTCACTTCATGCCTGTGTTTCTCATTGTTTTCAAGTCATCAGAAGTTCACTGGAGACACTGACATTGCCATTCAGTCTGTTAAAATATGAAATTCAACTGAGTAAATTTAAAGATCTAATTAACTTTGTTCAATGATTTGTATCACCGACTCAATGGACATGAGTTTGAGTAACCTCTGGGAGCTGGTGATGGACAGGGAAGCCTGGCCGGCTGCAGCCCATGGGGTCATAAAGTCGGACATGACTTATCGACTGAACTGAACTGAATGATTTGTAAATTGGCCATCCTCCCATCTAGCAAGTCTCTTAGAAAAGAGATCTAAGGAGCTGTATAGAATGGAAGACTTTATAGACAGAAAGAGCAGAGGACAGGAAAGAGCAGAACATTTCAGCCAGGACCTTCCTTCAGGGGACAGGAGGGAGTCTATCAGGTGAATTACCTCACTAATGCTGACCAGAAAATTCCAGACTGGCTTGTGATTACATTCTTGGGGAAGGCTGAAGCTGCAGTTAGGTCAGGTACTATGTCTCAATTTGGTGATGTGGGTTTAGCACAGATGACTCCATTTTAAGCCTGATGTCAGTTTCTTTTTTTAACAACATGCACGTTCTCCTGGTTTTTTATTTTCCCGTATGTAAAATCGAGTTCACATTAGTACTTTCTCCCCATGATAGGCATGAGGATTAAATGAGATAGATCTTATAAAAATACTTGCCCTGGTGCCTTGAATTTAGCAACTGCTTCAAATGTGGAAGCTCCTATTAATTAATAATCTGATTTTCCCAGGCATGTATACACAGACTCAGCTGGTTCTCTGCCAGAAGTTGAGGGCCTCCTGAGCTATCAGCTGGGTTGAGCTCAAGAAGAGAATTTGGCAAGAGCTGAAAATGATGCGTGACTCATAATGACTTTGTTGTTGTGTAGTCAAGCGGGGGATGGTCAAGTTAAGATCTCTCTTGGCAAGTGAAACAGATTAAGAACTAGTGCTGCAATCTAGAGTTCCCTTTTTCTAGGATGACATTTCTCAGATTAAATTCTGGTGGAAACAAGACCTGAGAAGGGCTATGAAGCACTGGTTCTCTGGTCAAATACCTCTGGAAAATGTTATATAAGATGGTATGCATTGTATATTCACAATGTACAGTAGCATGTCAAAGATTCAGAGAGTACTAGCAGAAAAGAAATCACTTATACTCTCCATATTTCCCAAATTTATGTTTCTGTTGTTTTTTTTCAAATTGCATCAGTTAATGTCTCATAGCAAGGAGATAAAACCAGTCAATCCTAAAGAAAATCAACCCTGAATATTCACTGGAAGGACAGATGCTGAAGCTGAAGCTCCAATATTTTGGCCACCTGATGCGAAGAGCTGACTCAGTTGGAAAAGACCCTGATGCTGGGAAAGATTGAAGGGAGGAGGAGAAGGGGGTGACAGAGGATTAGATGGTTGGATGACATCACCAACTCAATGAATATGAGTTTTAGCAAACTCTGGGAGACAGTGAAGACAGAGAATCCTGGCGTGCTAGAGTCCATGGAGTTACAAAGAGTAGGACACGACTTGGCCAGTGAACAACATCTCAAGTAACGTCCTTCTGGAAATGCTAAGAGAAGCTGAAAAGAATTTACCTCAGGATCCTCAAGTAGTGAAAAGAATCCATACTTGGGAAACACAAAAACTATTTTTCTGGCCCTGATCATCACCAGTAGTGTAATCTTGAGCAAATCACTAAATTTCTTCACATATAAAATGAAATGAGGTCTCACACCGGTCAGAATAGCTGCTAAGCGATAAATGCTGGAGAGGGTGCAGAGAAAAGGGAACCCTCTTACACTGTTAGTGGGAATGCAAACTAGTACAGCCACGCTGGAGAACAGTGTGGAGATTCCTTAAAAAACTGGAAATAGAACTGCCATATGACCCAGCAATCCCACCACTGGGCATACACACCAAGGAAACCATAATTGATAGAGACATGTGTACCCCAGTGTTCATCACAGCACTGTTTACAAAAGCCAGGACATGGAAGCATCCTAAATGTCCATCAACAGAGGAATGGATAAGAAAGCTGTGGTACATATACACAATGGAATATTACTCAGCTATTACAAAGAATGCATTTGAGTCAGTTCTAATGAGGTGGATGAAACTGGAGCCTATTATACAGAGTGAAGTAAGTCAGAAAGAAAAACACCAATACAGTATATTAACGCATATATATGGAATAGAAAGATGGTATTGATGAACCCTATATGCGAGACAGCAAAAGAGGCATAGATATAAAGAATAGACTTTTGGACTCTGTGGGAAAAGGCGAGGGTGGGATGATTCGAGAGAACAGCATTGAAACATGTATATTACTATATGTGAAATAGATTGCCAGTCCTGGTTCAATGCATGAGACAGGGCACTCAAAGCCGGTACACTGGGATAACCCTGAGGGATGGGATGGGGAGGGAGGTGGGAGGGGGATTCAGGATGAAGGACACATGTACACCCATGGCTGATTCATGTAAATGTATGGTAAAAACCACTGCAATATTATAAAGTAATTAGCCTCCAATTAATATAAATTAATTAATTTTAAAAAATATATAAATGACATGTAACTATCTGAGTGAATTCACTTGTGATTCATGTGTTGACATAGATGTATTTTCTAGACATTTAATCAAATATTTATTAATTTTGATTTCTGCAAAAATAAAAAAAATTAAATGAGGGATTTCCCCAGTGGTCCGAGTGTTAAGACTCTGTCTTTCAATGCAGGAGACTTGGGTTCAATCCCAAGGTCAGGGAACTAAGATGTGCACATATGCACCCGGGGGCTGATTCATGTCCATATATGGCAAAATCCACCACAATATTGTAAAGCAATTATCCTCCAATTAAAATAAATTAATTAATTTAAAATGTCTGTGGCATAGTAGAAGTTTAAAATGTTTGGAAAACAAATCAACAGATTAATACTCTGCAAATCTAATAAATCAAAGTAGATTGCAAGTCAAATGGCCAGAACAAGGTGACATATGAAGTGAATGAATGAAATGACAGTTGAAACCATGGAATTGGAATGATCAGCAATGAAAGGCAAGTAGAGAAGAAAGGACACCAAGGATTCAGCCAATCATTAGTACTACAGAAAACAGAGGGAGTCAGTGAGACTGAAGGAGAAACAACTATTTCCCAAGAGGACATGAAAGAAAGGGGGCAAGTGAGTGCTCAGTGACAGCAAATGATCTGAGAGATCAAGTAGGATGTAGTTGTTTAGTCGGTAAATTGTATCTGAATGTTTTGCAACTGTAGTCCACCAGGCTCCTCTATCCATGGGATTCTCCAGGCAAGAATACTAGAGTGGGTTGCCATTTCCTTGTCCAGGGGATCTTCCCAACAGTTCGCTTCTTTCAGCCACGTTTTTGGGAAGATCAGCTTGGCAATCATCCAAAATCCTGATGTCTGAGATGGAGGTGATACAGCTGGGGTAGAACAAAAGTCTCCCCCACATACCCACATTTTTAGAATGTGAAAGCAAAGAACTCAGTGATGGGGGGGGAACATAACTTGGTTCTTTAACACCGGCGGATTCTTTTTATTTAATTTTTTAACTTTTTAATTGGAGGGTAATTGCTTTACAATTTTGTGTTAGGTTCTGCTGTATAATGATGTGAATCAGCTGTAAGTAGACATATATCTCCTCTCTCTTGAGCCTCCCCGCAACTCCACCCCAACCCACCACTCTAGGTTGTCACAGAGAACTGAGCTGAGCTCCCGTGTTATACAGTAGCTTCCCACTAGCTATCTGTTACACATGATAGTGTATATAAAACAATGCTCCTTTCCCAATTTGTCTCACCCTCTCCTTCTCCCACTGTGTCCACAGCTCTGTTCTGTACATCTGTCTCTATTCCTGCCCCGCGAGTAGGTTCATCAGTACCATTTTTGTAGATTCTCTATATATGCGTTAATATACCATATTTGTTTCTCTCTTTCTTACTTCACTCTGTATAACAGGCCCTAGTTTGATCCACCTCACTAGTTCTATTTTATTTATTTTTATTGGAGTATAGTTTGCTTACAATATTGTGTTCGTTTCTGCTGCACAGCAAAGTGAGTCAGCTATATGCTGGCACATACCCCCTCCTTTTTGGATTTCCTTCCCATTTAGATCTCCACAGAGTGTGGAGTAGAGTTTCTTGTGCAATATAGTAGGTAGTGTCTCGTTAGTTATGTATTTTATATATCAGTTCAGTTGAATTCAGTCAGTCAGTCGTATCCGACTCTTTGTGACCCCATAGACTGCAGCACGCCAGGCTTCCCTGTCCATCGCCAAGTCCCGGAGGTTACTCAAACTCATGTCCATTGAGTCAGTGATGCCATCCAACCATCTCATCCTCTGTTGTTCCCTTCTCCTCCCGCCTTCAATCTTTCCTAGCAACAGGGTCTTTTCCAGTGAGTCAGTTCTTTGCATCAGGTGGCCAAAGTATTGAAGTTTCAGCTTCAACATCAGTCCTTCCAATGAATATTCGGGACTGATCTCCTTTAGGACTGACTGGTTGGATCTCCTTGCAGTCCAAGGGACTCTCAAGAGTCTTCTCCAACACCACAGTTCAAAAGCATCACTTCTTCAGCACTCAGCTTTCTTTATAGTCCAACTCTCACATCCATACATGACTACTGGAAAACCATAGCTTTGTCTAGATGGACATTTTTTGGTAAAGTAATGTCTCTGCTTTTTAATATGCTGTCTGGGCTGGTCATAGCTTTTCTTCCAAGGAGCAGATGTCTTTTAATTTCATGGATACAGTCACCATCTGCAGTGATTTTGGAGCCCCCCAAAATTTAATACATAGTAGTGTATGTATGTCAACCCCAATCTCCCAAGTCACCCCACCTCTCCCTTCCTCCATTAGTATCTGTAACTTTGTCCTCTGCCTCTGTGTCTCTATTTATACTCTACAAATAAGTTCATCTACACCATTTTTCTAGATTTGACATAAAAGTGATATTATACAATATTTAGTTTTCTATTTCTGACTTACTTCACTCTGTGTAATAGTCTCTGCGAATGGCATTATTTCATTCCTTTTTATGGCTGACACTGATTCTTTATAAGCTCTTAATTATAGAAAAATTTAACATATGCAAAGCAGAGAGAGTACGGTGAACCCACATGTCCCAGCTCCCAGCTTGAACCACTATCACTTCCTGGTCAATTTTGCTTCATCTATACCTCCACCTACTTGTCCTGACACATGCTGATTATTGCAAAGCAGCCACTACATAGCAGGTTACTTCACTCATAATACTTTTGTATGAGACTCAAGGTATATACCAGGACTTCTCTGGTGGCTCAGATGGTAAAGAATCTGCCTGCAACGCAGGAGACCAGGGTTCAATCCCTGAGTCGGGAATATCCTCTGGAGAAGGGAGTGGCTATCCACAACAGTATTTTTGCCTAGAGAATTGCATGGACAGAGGAGCTTGGCAAACTAATCCAAGGAGGAAATTCCTCTTTCTTTTCCAAGAGTGTGTGACTATAACCAGCAGAAAGTCAGCATAGTGAGACTTTTCTCTGAATGACCCGAGAAAAACTGCTAGCTTTATTAAAGAAGAGAGAGACATGTGTCCCCCAATGTTCATCGCCGCATTGTTCACAATAGCCAGGACATGGAAGCAACCTAGATGCCCATCAACTGACGAATGGATAAGAAAGCTGTGGTACATATACACAATGGAATACTACTCAGCATTAAAAAAAAAAATTCATTTGAATCAGTTCTACTCAGGTGGATGGAACTGGAGCCTATTATCCAGAGTGAAGTAAGCCAGAAGGAAAAACAACAATACAGTATACTAACGCATATATATGGAATTTAGAAAGATGGTAACGAGAACCCTGCATGTGAGACAGCAAAAGGAACGTGGATGTATAGAACAGACTCGTGGACTCTGTGGAAGAGGGCAAGGGTGGGATGATATGGGAGAATGGCATTGAAACATGTTAATTAACATATGTGAAATCAATTGCCAGCCCAGGATAGATGCTTGGGGCTGGTGCACCGAGATGTCCCGGGGCGGGGGGCGGGGCGGGGAGGGAGGGAGGAGGGAGGTGGGTTCTGGAGGGGGAGCATATGTAAACCCAGGGCGGTTTCATGTCATTGTATGGCAAAACCAACACAATAAAGTAAAGAAAATTAAAAAAAAAAAAAAAGAGAATGGCTTTTGATAAAGCTGAAATTCCTTCCTTCTAAATAGATTCACTCAAAGGAAAAAGAAGCATTTAGGAAATTTTCTAATTTGAGATAAAAATGCATCTGTGAAAGTAGGGTGAGCAGTCATGAAGAAAAGAACAATCTGGAATCAAGAATGTATGGTTCTTGAAGAATTAAAAAACATTTAATGATTTGTATGGAGAGATACAGAATGTTCATAGATCAGATGAGTCAATATTCTTAAGATGTCAGCTGGATGTTTTCCTAAATTTCACCTATAGATTCAAAACATTCCCAATTAAAACCCTAGCAAGATTGCTTGTAGTAACTGACAAGAAAATTCTAAAATGTATTGGAATATCAAAGGGCCTAGAATATAGTTTAAAAGATTTTTAAAAAGAACAAAGTTGGAGGTTTATAGTATCTGACTCTAAGACTTTCTATATCTTTAAACTAATAAAGACAGAGTGGTATTGGTATAAAGATAAACATTTAGGTTACTAAAATAGAATAAAGACTCCAATAATAAATCCTTGTGTATGTATTCATTAATTTGTACCATTGATGCCAAGGTAATTAAATGGAGAATGGAGAGTCTTTTCAGCAATTGCTGTTGAAACAATCCGATATTCATTTTGGGGAAAAAATAATCAATCACTCTTACCTTACATGACACACAAAATTTAACTGCTATTAAGATAGGAAATCCAACAAAATCTAAAACTATAAAATATTTTAAAAGAAAATATAGGGGAAAATCTCTGTGACCTTTTGACATGGAAAGATTTCCTATACAGGAAGCTAAAAGCATTAAGCAAAGGGGGAAAAAATCAACGAAATGAATTTCATGAAAGTTTTAAATGTCTGCTCTTCAAAAACCACAAAGTAAAAGAAAATATTTGCAACACATATCTGACAAAACCTTATATCCAGAGAGTGAAAAGTTACAACTCATTAAAAAGATAGTCAACAACCCAATGTAAAAATAGGCAAAACATTTGAATTGACACTTTACAAATAAAACACATAAAAGATGTGAAATATTATCAGCATGATGAATCTACAAATTAAAATCAGTTCAGATACCACAACATACCCATTTGAATGACTAAAATAAACAATGGAAACTGACAAAAACAAAACAAGACAATGCTGTGGAGATATGGAAAAGCACTTGGAAGGTAAAATGATATAGTCACTCTGGAACACAGTTTAGTAGCTTCTTTAAAAATTAAACATACAGTATCATACAGCTTAGCAATTTTACTCTTGGGTATTTAGTCAAGAAAGATGAAAATATAGGTCTACACAAAGACTTGTACAATGTTCTTAACAGTTTTATTTATAGTAGTAAAAAATTGGAAACAATCCAAATGTCCACCAACAAATGAAAAGATAAATGAGGTATATCCATTCAAAATAATTCTACTTAGCAACAAAATAGAACAAACTACTGGTGCACAACAAGGATAATTTCAAAAACCTGCTTTGCAAAAGTAGGTAGACACAAATGAGTTCAGAGTATATTATTTTATTTATCTGAAATTCTAGGTAAAAAACGTCTGATATATAGTGACAAAAGAAATCAGTGGTCACTTGGGGCCCATTAGGGTGGTAAAAGACTCAAAGGAAACTTTTGGGGTGTTGAAAATAATTGAGTGATAGTAAGAGGGTTATAAAATAGGAGCAAGTAAGTTTTCTGAAATTGGAAGCTAATCACTAATAAAATTTGCTGCAAACCTTTCAAAATATGGGAATTACAAAACCATAAAATAATACTAAAAACAACAGGGGAAATAAAAATAGAGACAAACCAAAAAATACCAAAATTATAAAAATGGACGATCCATTTTGATACATTTTATGATTGATAATAAACGGATTTAAATCTTTTACTAAAAATGAAAGGGTTTCAGATTGGACCAGAATCAGTTCAGTTCAATTCAGTTCAATCACTTAGTCATGTCTGACTCTTTTTGACCCCATGGACTGCAGTATGCCAGGCCTCCCTCTCCATCTCCATCCCAACTCCTAGAGTTTACTCAAACTCATGTTCTTTGAGATGGTGAGGCCATCCAACGATCTCATCCTCTATTGTCCCCTTCACCTCTTGGCCCCAATCTTTCCCAGCATCAGAGGCTTTTCAAATGAGTCAGTTCTTCACATCAGGTGGCCAAAGTATTGGAGTTTCAGCTTCAACATCAGTCCTTCCAATGAATATTCAGGACTGATTTCCTTTAGGATGGAATGGTTGGATCTTATTGCAGTTCAAGGGACTCTCAAGGGTCTTCTCCAACCCCACACTTCAAAAGCATTATTTGGTGCTAAGCTTTCTTTATAGTCCAACTCTCACATCCATACATGACTACTTGACTAGATGACCTTTGTCGACAAAGTAATGTCTCTTCTTTTGAATAGGTTGTCTATGTTGGTCATAACTTTGCTTCCAAGGAGCTAGTGTCTTTTAATTTCATGGCTGCAATCACCATCTGCAGTGATTTTGGAGCCCCCAAAATTAAGTCTGTCACTGTTTCCACTATTTCCCATCTATTTGCCATGAAGTGATGGGACCAGATGCCATGATCTTATTTTTCTGAATGTTGAGTTCTAAGCCAACTTTTTCACTCTCCTCTTTCACTTTCATCAAGAGGCTCTTTAGTTCTTCTTCTCTTTATAAGCAGATATGTCATCTGCATATCTGAGGTTATTGATATTTCTCCCAGCAATCTTGATTCCAGCTTGTGCTTCATCCAGCCCAGCATTTCTCATGATGTACTCTGCATAGAAGTTAAATAAGCAGGGAGACAATATACAGCCTTAACATACTCTTTTCCCAATTTGGAGCCAGTCTGTTGTTCCATGTACAGTTTTAACTGTTGCTTCCTGACCTACATACAGATTTCTCAGGAGGCAGGGCAGGTGGTCTGGTATTCCCATCTCTTGAAGAATTTTCTAGTTTGCTGTGATCCACACAGTCAAAGGCTTTGGCATAGTCATAAAGCAGAAGTAGATGTTTTCCTGGAATTCTCTTGCTTTTTTGATGATCCAATGGACGTTGGCAATTTGATCTCTGGTTCCTCTGCCTTTTCTAAAACCAGCTTGAACATCTGGAAGTTCACAGTTCATGTACTGCTGAAGCCTGGCTTGGAGAATTTTGAGTGTTACTTTTCTAGCGTGTGAGATGAGTGCAACTGTGTGGTAATTTGAGCATTCTTTGGCATTGCCTCTCTTTGGGACTGGAACGAAAACTGACCTTTTCCAGTCCTGTGGCCATTGCTGAGTTTTCCAAATTTGCTGGCATATTGAGTGCAGCACTTTCACAGCATCATCTTTTAGGATTTGAAATAGCTCAGCTGGAATTCCTTCACCTCTACTAGCTTTGTTCGTAGTGATGCTTCCTAAGGCCCACTCTCCAGTGGGCTTCACATTCCAGGGTGCCTGGCTCTAGGTGAGTAATCACTCTGATGTGGTTGTCTAGGTCATGAAGATCTTTTTCGTACAGTTCTTCTGTGTATTCTTGCCACCTCTTCTTAATATTTTCTGCTTCTGTTAGGTCCATACTATTTCTGTCCTTTATTGTGCCCATCTTTGCATGAAATGTTCCCTTGGTATTTCTAATTTTCTTGAAGAGATCTCTAGTCTTTCCCATTCTATTGTTTTCCTCTATTCCTTTGCATAGGAAGGATTGCTGAGAAAGGCTTTCTTATCTCTCTTTGCTATTGTTTGGAACTCTGCATTCAAATGGGTGTATCTTTTCTTTTCTCCTTTGCCTTTCACTTCTCTTCTTTTCACAGCTATTTGTAAGGCCTCCTCAGACAACCATTTTGCCTTTTTGCATTTCTTTTTCTTGGGTATGGTCTTGATCTCTGCCTCCTGTACAATGTCATATACTTCCATCCATAGTTCTTCAGTCACTCTATCAGATCTAATCCCTTTAACCTATTTGTCACTTCCACTGTACAGTCATAAGGGATTTGATTTAGGTCATACTTGAATGGTCTAATGGTTTTCCCTACTTTCTTCAATTTAAGACCACAATACTAAATGTAAATTCAGTTTCTATAAGACACATTTAAGTAAATAATGCTTAAATATCAACGGATGTGTAAAGAAAATTCAAGAAAAGAAGAGGTAGGCACGCCAGATAAAGATGAAATAGGATTCAATAGCTACAAACACTGAACAGGATTTAGAAGTAATAAATAAAAGACAAATAAGAATTTTTAAAATTTGAATAATATAGGGTGGCAGGTGGGAGGGAGGTTCAAGAGGGAGGAGACATATGTACACCTATGGCTGATTCATGTCGTTGTATGGCAGAAATCAACACAATACTGTAAAGTAATTATCCTTCAATTAAAAATAAAGTAATTAAAATTTTTTAAATTGAATAATGTAATTAAAACTCTCATTGACTAAATATTCAATTTTATGCTCTAGAGAAAATACACCATTTTGAAGCATCATGGCAATTTTACAAAGACTTCCAATGCATAGTAGTTGCCCTGACCACATTCTTTGATTATATTCAAACAGGCAGAAATTAATCACAAAATATTTAACAGCAGTAGAAATATAGCCACTTGTAGGAATCTCAAATCAAACAAACTACAGGTTAAAATAAAAAATTTTGTTACAATTGCCATCTTGTTTAGAAAATGGATATAATTTTTAAAATTCTGAATGCTGCAATTTATAACATGGCAATCCACCTACAATGTGGGGGACCTGGGTTTGATCCCTGAGTTGGGAAGATCCCCTGGGGTAGGAAATGGCAACCCACTCCTGTATTCTAGCCTGGAGAATTCCATGGATCAGAGGAGCCTGGCAGGCTACAGTCCATGGTATCATAAACAGTCAGACACGACTGAGTGACTAACACACAAATGAGTAGAGAGGAGCCAACATATGTTTTTAAATAGTTAACAAGAAGGAATTATGACTGGTTCAGGCCAAGATAGAAGACTAGGAAGATGCTGAGCTTACTTCTCCCAGGCACAGCAAAATTACAACTATTTACAGAGCAACTATTGATGAGAAAGACTGGAATCTGGCAGAAAAGCTCTTATCCCACTAACGATATGAAGAAGGAATGGTAATGAGATGGGTAGGAGTGACAGTCAAGACCCATACCCCCAAGTGGGTGACCCATAGGTGGGAGAAAAATTACAACTGCAGAGGTTCTCCCCAAGGAGCAAGGGGTCTGAGCCCCACATCAGGTTTGCCAGCCCAAAGGTCCCACTCCTGGAAGAGAGTTCCCACAACATTTGGCTTTGAAAACCAGTGGGAAGACCCAGAGGCCTATGGGAAATTGAGACTCCACTCTTAAAGGGCAAACAGAAAATCCCACATGCTCTTTCTCATGGCAAGGGAAGAAGCCGTGTTTGATAGGAGCCTGGGTCAGATCTATCAGCTGATCTTGGAGAGTCTTCCAAGGAGGCAGGAGGTAACTGGAGCTCACTCTGGGGACATACGGGCGGAAGCTGTTTGGGGGAGTTTATTCTTCCACGTGGACACTGGTGATGGCAAGTGCCATTTTGGACTCCTCCCTCTAGCTTATTAGGATTTCCTGGTGGCTCAGATGGTAAAGAATCTGCCTTCAGTGCAGGAGACCTAGTTTTGATCCCTGGATGGGGAAGATCTCCTGGAGAAGGAAATGGCACCAGTATTCTTTCCTGGAGAATTCCATGAACAGAGGAGCCTGGTGGGCTGCAGTCCATGGGGTTGCAAAGAGTCAGACACGATTGAGAGACTAACTCACACACACGCACACACACGTGCACACACACACACACACACACCTCTAACTTTTAGCACCAGGGCCTGGTCCTGCCCACTTGCCTGTTGGCATCAAGTACTGGGACATCTCTGGTGAAACAGGCTCACCTACCAGCAGGCCTGCTGCCCTAAGACCTGGTAAACTCATAGCCACCCCAGGATATAGCCTTGTCCACCAAGGGCCCAGAACCCAGGACCCCTGGGCCTCAGCCACAACCACCATCAGGCAGACATCAACCTTAGGACCCTCTGGATCTCAGCCTTACCCTCCAGCAGGCCAACGCCAGCTCTGAGACATCTTGGGCCCCTCAGCCAGCAGCTCCAGGGTCCAGTCCCATCCACCAATAGGCCAACACCAACTTTAGGCCCCCCTCCCCAGGGCTCTGCAGTCAGAAACCATAGAACCCGGCACTGCCCACCAGGGAGCAGGCACTAGCCTCGAGACCCCCTGAATCCCAGTTCTGCCCACCAGAAGGCCAAAAACAGCTCTAGGACATCTTGGTCCCGTCAGCCTGCTACCCCTGGATTCAGTCTCACTCACCAACCAGACAGCATCTGCATGAGACCCCTCGGAATCCACAGCCACCCAAGTCAGGAATCAACCCTACTCACCAGCAGGCTGAAACCAGATTTGAGAAACCCAGCCCCACAATCACCCATCTCAGAACCCACTTCTGCCCAACAGTGAGCTAGCACTAGCTCTGGGACCCCCTCTGAGGTCTCACAACCAGCCACCTTACGATCTGGCCCCACCAACCAGCAGCCAGCAGCCTCCACATAAGGCAGGGCCTGGTGACTAGCTGGACTAGGGGACAGCCATGCCTACTAGACTGCAGTCCACATAGAGGGCACCCTTAGGGCACACACAGCTCTGGTGACCAGAGGGGAGTGCACTGCTAGATGCTCTTAATACCAAAAAAAACCCAAACAACACAATTTAAAAAATGTGCAGAAGGCATAAATACACATTTTTTCAAAGAAGATGTACAGATGGCCAACAGGCACATGAAAAGATGCTCAACATTGCTAATCATCAGAGAAATGTAAATCAAAACCACAATGAGATACAACCTCACACCTGTCAGAATGCTTACCATCACAAAGCCTATAAATAACAATATTGGGCAGGATGTGGAGAAAAGAGAACCCTTGTATACTGTTGGTGGGAATTTAAATTGGTATAGCCACTGTGAAAAACAGTGTGGAGGTTCCCAAAACACTCAAAGCAGGACTACCATATGATCCCAGCAATTCCGTGCCTGGGTATATACCTGAAGAAAACGAAAACACTAATTTGAAAGCATACACGAACCCCAGTGGTCATAGCAGCATGATTTACGACAACCAAGATAAGGAAGCAACCTAAGTGTCCATTGACAGATGCATGAATAAAGAAAATGTGGTACATATATACAATGGAATATTACTTAGCCATTAAAAAGAAAAAATTGCCTTTTGCAGTACCATGGATGAACTTAGAGGGTATTATGCTTAGTGAAATGTCAGGCAGAAAAACAGTGTTATCACTAACACATAAAAATCTAAAAAAATAAACAAATATAACAAAACAGGGGGAAAAAGAGTTAATACAAAGGATTTGCACACATGACACTGAACATTATAAACTCATATTAATTAAATTAGTTTCCATTTACTTACACTGGATACCTGGTCAGACTCAACCTGTCCTGTGATCTTTTTCTTCCTTTTGATCGGCATCCTCAGTAGCAACACTGCCCTTCTCACCGAATACCTGACCCTCTAAATTAGAACTGGATCCTCCTAAAAAGCTAATCATGGAATAATGACACAGGAAAATGACAGTGGAAATGGCCAAATTTGTGTGAACTCCAGTAAGTGCTGATCTTCAGGGTGACTCTCAACATCTTCTAGTTACAGTGTAGTTTACTGACTGAAGCATCAACATCCCCTGGAAACTTGTCAAGTGTGCACATTCCTGGGCCCCACCCACATCTACTGAATGAACAGTCTCTGGAGGTAGGGCCCAGCATCTGTGTTCTACAAACTCTCCAGGCCACGGATACGCGTGCTAAAGTTTTAGAACCACTGCTCTAACCTATTTCTCCTTTTAGAGCTCAGCTTCATAACCAAGTTGATTTTCCATTCATGGGGCTAATATTCCCTTTAGATAATCAACAGGTAGATGGGGTTTGACTGTTGGGTGTAGGAAATGGGGAAAGTGGAGACTGAGGTCATAGAAGGAATGATTCCTTTCTAAGGGACAATATTTTACCCTTCCTATCTCATATGGATGTAGAAACCAAACAATTCTTTTAAACAAAATTTAAACCCAGCATTGAAACAGGTCACCAGGCAAAGGACAGAGTCTCAGGTAGTTATCTCCCAATTCCTCCTAGTTTATATGATCTTCCTTTCCTCTTCACTCTTCATTCTAGTATCTGAAGATTACCACTGTTGATAGTAATACATTATTGTATACAATGTATACATTGTATAATGGCTTAAATAATTCTTCCACAGAGTGACAATTTTCTTGCCTTAGATTCCAAAGTTTTGCGGAAGAGAAAATGTTGCTCATGACATTGGGGATCCTTTATCCATATGTTATAGAGGACCATAGCAGCTATGTGAGCCCACCGTCTCAGAAAGCAGATGCTGTTAAAACAGTCTTGTGTGGGAGGGAGAGATTAGGAGTTTGGGATTAAAATATGCATACTTCCATATATAAAAACAGATAGCCATCAAGGACCTACTGTATATAGCACAGGAAAGTAAACTCAATATATACCCACAATTAAAAGGAATCTTAAAGAGAATATATATATGATATATATATATATACATATATATCACATATATATATGTACATATATATGGTTTCCTGGTGGTTCAGATGGTAAAGAATACACTTAAGCTGTAGGAGACCCAGGTTTGATCCCTGGATCAGGATGATCCCCTGGAAAAGTGAGTGGTAACCCACTGCAGTATTCTTGTCTGGAGAATTCCATGGACAGAGGAGCCCAATGGGCTAGAGTATATGAAGTCACAAAGAGTTGGACATGACTGAGTGAAAGAATGCATAATATGTGTGTATGTATATATATATATATATTTATATGGGTTTCCCTGGTGATTCAGTGGTAAGGAATCTGCCTGCCCATGCAGAAGACATGGATTCAGTCTCCAGGTTGGGAAGATCCCCTGGAGAAGGAAATAGCAACCCACTCTAGTATTCTTGCCTGGGAAATCTCATGGAACGGAGGAACCTGGTGGGCTACAGCCCATGAGGTTGCAAAGAGTCAGACATGACTTAGTGATTGAACAACAACTATATATATATGTAACTAAATCACTTTGTGATACACTTAAAACTAACATGGCATTTTAAATCAACAGGATTTTAATAAAACAGTCTTGTGTGTTTCCTGCAATAATATCACCTTTAAAAATTCCTGTCTCGATACTGCAAAAGATGCACCATCTCTTCTTTTAAACTATGGAGAGAATATGAGTCCCTCAAAGCATGAGTACAGATCCTAACACTTGCCTTAAAATGGGATAGACCCACCCTTTCCAGGAATGAAGTGTGGTGGCTCCTCATGGGTGACTAAACAATTCATGTAGGATTCCTAATATTTTCATGAGGAGTAGCCAGGCTTTAGGAAATCTGATTGCTAAGGTGATGCAAGGATTTTGCTGGCAGCTTAGCACAATTATTTCAAGCAGGTCATTGGAATTCAATTTGTCTTTTGGGTGGAGTCCAGCAGAAACAGGCTAGCTATTTACAGGAACCAGAAAGCAGTTGGAGTGCTTCTTGGCATGTTATGAATACTCTCAAGGATCAATGAGACTTTAGGAATGACTTGAAGAAGATGCAAATAATTCTGTTGCCTTACATATCATTGCTCACAATGGATAAAAGATGTCGCTTGCCTTTAATTTTTGTACTATTTCCCTGTGTGCTGTGAGACATGATTATTAAGCCAAATTTTAGTTTACTTACTCTTAGCTTTCATAATTTGTTTTTCCATTTCAGACTAATGTCCATAAAACTCTCTCACTTGTCATTAGAGTGCATGATGCACTATGTAAAAGCTAATAATTAGGTTGATGAGTCAGGTATCGTAATAAGGAATTGGGTGGAGCTTTGCAAAATTTTTAATTTCATGAGAATGAAGATATTTAGAGAAATAATTTCGTTTACTAAAAATGTCATTTTCCAGGTGCTTGTCTTTAGTTCCTAAAATAAATTGTTATGTAAGAACTGTGTCACTTTAGTGTAAACTTTTTTTTCAAAGATGGTTTATTTGTAAACATGAATGATTAATTGTTGCATCATGGTTTCCCTGTTTTCACCTTGCTCTCTGTTAAGCCCGTGTCTGTGTACCACAGCAAAACCAACCAGGACTGAAAAACCTGGTTAGTCTAACTCTCAGTGATTTGTCTGTGGGGTTACACCTCACAAGGGGGAGCCTGGAAACGCCAGTTTTACTAGTCCCAGGAGAAATTATTCACACCTCAGGAACAGCCTCTCAACTTCTCATCTCTTTTCTGTCTCCCTGTCCCCGCTTCCTTTTCCTCTCTTGTTAAGGACATGAGTCTGTCTCTCCATTTCTAGAAGGACTTTCCTGATTCTTTCCTGAATCTGACATCTCGAGATCATAACTGGAGTAAGAGGAAGAGCCCAGCAATAAAGGGGTGGGGAGTGGGAGGCATCAACTGTTGGGTGTTAAGACAGGCTGCAAGGATGCGTTGTGCAACATGGGGAATAGAGCCAGTATTTTGTTAGGAACTGGAAGTGGAGTGTAAACTCTAAAGATTGTATAAAATATAAAAAAAGAGAAGAAGCAGGACCCAGACCAGGCTCAGCAGGCTGCATACTCATCCGTCTCTGCCCCTACTTATTGGCCTAAGGTAGGAGAGACGTGTGTGTCCCAGGCCTCCCTCCCCCCAGCGGCAGAATGAGACGGCTGGCCTGGATTGTAGCCAGAATGCTTTGACTCTGATTCTTTTTTTTTGGCCATGACACGAGACTTGTGGGATCTTAGTTCCTTGCCCAGAGATCAAACCCGGGCCCTCGGCCATCAGCGTAACGAGTGCTAAGCACAGGACCGCCAGGGAAGTCCCTGTGACCCTCAGTCTTTAATCGTTCCTTTTCACTCTGTCCCCAGCTCACTTCTTCAAGGGGTACTGTACAGTTTATGAAGGTCTTTCACACCTTTACATTTCAAAACAGTTTTTCACACTCTTGATCTCATTAGATCTCTGAGGGACAGGCAAGGCAGATTTTAAGACCTTCATTTTAGCACTGAAGGAACTAAAGTAGCTTCTAAAGGGTGAAGTGAGGCCAAGACCTATGTCTTTAGTAAAGTGAAAGTGAAAGTGTTGAGCACTCAGTTGTGTCCAGCTCTCTGCGACTCCATGGACTGTAAGCCTGCCAGGCTCCTCTGTCCATGGAATTCTCCAGGCAAGAATACTTCTCCAGAGGGTTTCCTTCTCTAGAGGATCTTCCTGACCCAGGGATCGAACCTGGGTCTCCTACATTGCAGACAGATTCTTTACTGTCTGAGCCACCAGGGAAATCCATATGTCTTTAGTAAAGAGTCCTTTTTCATGCATTTTATGGTTCTTCCACTCCAGCTTCCAACAGTTGAAAACACAAACTCCTATTTTTCTTTTTTCTGAACTAGCTTCCCTTATTTTGAAGCTTCAGAACATTTAAAAATAATTGAAGATATCAATTAAAAAATAATGAAGGTACATGTGTTAACAGGCCCTGTTATAGTAACTGATAACACAGAGCCAAAACTAGGGTAAGGCAAGTGAAGTTTTTTGTTTCAGGCACGTTTAGGAAGACACTCTTTTATTTTTTTTTATTTTTTATTTTTTAAATTAACTTCATTTATTTAAGCCAACATCTTAGTAAGCAAACAGATTTTTCTGATGGACTAGACACAGTATGTAAGACAAAGTAAAATGTTTTGCCTGAGAAATTACACAGTTAAGAGTTTCTAGCAAATGAAATAGGGGAGGACTGCAGGTTTAGGGGCAACCCTCTGAGTTAAAACACAGTATTGTATAGTAGTATATCTGAAGTATGGAACATGGAATGGTTCTTAAGGTTTTTTTAAAGCTATCAAAGACTAGGATATAGAAGTGGCTGAAATTTGGGTATAACAGAGAACCTTAGACGACAGCAACCATGTTTATCATAAATATACATTAACTCCATCTTTTAATTCTAAGACAGTATCAGTTCTCAGTTGCTTTTCCAGTTACTGTAACTCAGACATTTGCCTCACAAATATTCAAATCTATGCCACTGCAAAATTAGATACCTTCAGGGCATCTCCTAAAGTTCTTCCCATGATAACCATATTCCTTTTGCCTAAAACGTCCTTGGTATCCTTCAAGCCTCTTCTGCCATTAAGTCTTGCTAACAACAACAACAGAAAAATTAACCATTCCTATTTCTTCTGTTACTGTTCTGAACACACTAGAATTTACTTAACTGTTTATTGGCCAAATAGTTTGAAATGATTAAAAAAAAACTCAAATCAAGAGTTTTTATTGTCTCTTTAAAATATCACAACTGAGTCCATAGAACCATCTGATATCTTGTCATTTCTGCAGCAGGATCATTGAGATATTACTCATCAGCCTGCTGAACTGTTCCTTTTTCTGAAACATAGATACCATCCAAAAATTTTCTGATATCCTTGTTTTTAACTGTGGTGGCTTGCTGAATCAAAGCAGCTGAATTTGACACAAGTTCAATGTCATTTCCTTCAAGAATCAACTCATCTTTCTGGGCTTGAGATACTGAACAGGCAACCCCTGGCCTCATTCGAACCCTGCGTATGTATTTTTCACCCAAAAAATTTCGGATTTCCACTAGAGAACCATTCTCCTGAATAACAACATTGATGGGGAAGTGGGCATACACCGATCTCATCTTGTAACGGAAGCCCAGTGTAACACCCTTGATCATGTTCTGTACATGACTACAGATGGTGCGAACAGTGGCCAGTTCCTTTCTGTTTCCCCACCATTTGTCAACACGGAGCCTCTTCTTTTTCTTTCCAAGGAGACTGAGCTCTACATTGATGTGATTGAAGTCCCTCCGCAGGGTGCCTCTGGGGCCCTTCACAATAACTGTCCGTCCCTTCAAGGTAATGTCGACATTTTCTGGGATGTCGACAGTCTGATTGCTGAGAATGGTCTTCATTCTCGCAGTAGATGCGGCAAAGAGAGGAAGACACTCTTTTAAAAAAAGTAATCAAATTTAATATTTTAAAAAAAATCAGAATTAGTGCAAAAAATATATGATGAACAAAATACCAAAATTTTAAATAAAGTCAAGATCAGTAAAGAAAAAAGGACAAAAATTGTTTAAAGAATTACATGAATTATTTTCTTCAGCCTGTTAAAAAATGGCTACTGCACCATATCTGTACTCTCAGCTTCCAGGCCTCTGATCATGTAAGAAAAAATAAAGCTATTAATTTAAGCTACTCTTAATTGTGTTTTTTCATACTTGCAACCAAACATGCTTCTTCCTGAATCAGTAGTTTTGAGTTTCACTGGCTGAACATACCAGTTCCTTAGGATAGCATCTTATACTTAGGAAACTGAAAATATTTATAAAATAAAATGCTGCCAATGGATAATTTGAAATTTCTGGGTTAAACAGATGAGTGAGGCAGTGCTGAAAAGGCTACAATAGGCATTCAATCATTAGAAGTAATAATAATAGTTAATGTTTAATAGCAACTAATAATAGTAGTAATAATAATCCTTATGTTTCAGGAACTGTTGATTTTACTTCCAAGATGTGAAGCTTTCTGAAAAGGGGACGTCTATTTTTCTTTTGGTCCCTGGATGCAGATGTTTACTCCTGGGCTGATTTGTGTATTAATGACTTCAGCCATTATTAGACAAATCACAGCAGCCATTTTTAAATAGCTCCCTTTGCCAAACCCTAAGGCTTTAAAAATGTTTTCAAAGATATATAAGATACTATCTCACCCCTCAAAGAACTTGCAAACTGATAGGAGGCTTATAACCCAGGGAGGTATTTATTTCCCACTTATCTATTTCCTCCATGATTTATTGTCCCCTGTATCCAGACTGTGACCTTTGATCATCCTGCTCTAAGCTGGTAGACATGCCAGCAATGGTTTGAAGCTTGGTGTTCCTGTTCCCGTCATGCTGGGGATGTCAGCTATGGAACAGGCACCTCCAGTTAGAACCCTGAAAGTCTTCCCAGATAAATGTTGTTAATTTTCTTAATGGTTAAGTTTCAAGTACAACTTTTAATTTCAAATGAACTTTAAATTCAATAGGTCCTGGGAGTGGGCCTGGAGTTTAATAACCCAACAATAATGAGGAGACTACTTATACAGAGGTTTAGTGCATTGTGTAATATCACTATGACTAGGGAGCATTCCCATAGTATCAATATAAACTAGTATCAGTGAATCCAGACTTGCTTAGCAAGGCAAACTCTGTTGCCATCCTTTGTGGATAGTAAATACTTTGTTAGTTACTCTTGCACAAATTAATAATTACAACATGACTTTGTTCAACTTGGTTCTCGACTAGCTCTTAACATCTTCACAATTTTCCTTAATGTTCTTGAGTATTTATTACATATTCTCTTGTAGTGATATGTTGGCATTTGGCATATATATATGCCAAATATATATATATATATATATATATGTATATATTTCACAAACACACACATGCATATATATATATACATATATATATATACATATATATATACACACTAATGCGTCTGATGTTAAAAATGACAGTACAGACTAGGAAAGAGGAAATGCAGAAACATGGATTCTAGCACAGGCTCTGGCTGGCTGTAAGAACTTGGTTAGAGTTTTCTAGGTGTATCATGACTATCTTTTTATAAACATAGTCAAAATAAGGTGATTTTTAAATTACATATCCTCCAAGTTTCATGTTTCCATAAACCCATGTTTCATTCAATGAATTGGTCAATTAATTTCTGGAGAAGCTTTATGTTCCATTTATACTGTATCCTCCAAGGGCTTCTAGGAGGCAATTCAAGATGGCAGCAGGGGAAGATCCTGAACTCACCTTCTCCCATGGGAACAACAAATCCACAGCTACATATGGAGTAATTTCAGCTGTAAAAGATCTTAAAACTAGATGAACATTAGCTCCACAATGAAGAATTAAGGCCCACAGCAAAAGTGGTAAGATAGGAGGTGATACACTCACTCCAAAAACCTTACCCAGGCAAGGTGACCCACAATTAAAAGGAATCTCAAAAATATAGAACTTCTCCTTGAGAGGTGAGGGGTCTGTGCTCCATATCAGGCACTCTAACCCTTGGTTAAGTCACTATAAAGACAAGTCCCCCCCTCCAAATGCCTGGCTTTGAAAACCAATGGGATTGATTTCAGGAAAGCCATAGAACTGTAGAGAATGGGAAACATGCTTCCAAAGGATTCAGGTGCAGAGTCACTCACCCCAAGACCCAGGGAAAAGCAACAGGTTGAAAAGCACCCAACGCAAAAGTGAAGAAGACCCCACATGCTAATCTTAAAGCATCTTCTGGAGAGGCAGGAATCTTTTGAGACTCTCTCCATGGATGGAGGGGCTAGTGGAACACCATTTTTGTGATTTAATTCTACCTTGCTAATGCTGGTGCTGGCAAGCATCACTTTGACACTCCTTCTAATCTGCTAGCTCCAGAGAGTATGATACACTCAACCTGTGCCAGAGCATGACCACAGCTCACCCACCTGCACTGTAGCTGAGGGCATGTGCAGCCCACCCAGGGGATGCCTCTTGAGCTCCTGATGCTGGTTGCTAAGGAGGTGTTGCACTTCTGGGCCCCTCAAGCCATCTCCTACACAAGACTGCTCCTTCAAGACTGGGAGAGGTTGGTATTTCAATTAATAACATAAAAGACAAACTTAGAGAGTCAGACAAAATATGGAGACTGAGGGATATATTCCAAACAAAAGAACAAGGCAAGAATCTCAAAAAAAATGCCTTTAATAAATGGAGATAAGTAATCTTCTGGGAAAAGAGTTCAAATTAATAATTACAAAGATGCTCACCAAACTTGGGGAAGAATGAATGAGCACAGTGAAAACTTAAATAAAGAGATATAAAATATAAATTATTACATAAAGAGGCAGATAGTATAAAAAAGAAGTCAAAAGCCAAACAATACAATAATAGAAGGGTTCAATAGCAGACTGAATAAAGCAGAAGAATGGATTAGCAAGCTGGAAGACAAAGACTTGAGACTCATCTAGAGAGAGCAGGAAAAAAAGGAACTTTAAAAAGTGAAGATATTGTAAATATCTTACAGTCTCTTAACAATACCAAGAAGAATAACATTCACAGTCTTTAAAATCAAAGACAGAGAATCTTACAAGCAGCAAAAGGAAACAACTTGTTACATACAAAGGAAAGCTCAAAAAGCTACCAGCAGATTTTTCAGCAGAAGTTTTGCAGGCCAGAAGAGAATGATATGCCATAGTTAAAGTGCTGAAAGGAAAACATTCCCAATCAAGAATACTTTATCCTGTGAGATTATCACAGAGAATTGAAGAATTAATGTTTTCCAGCTAAGCAAAAGCTGAAGGAGTTAATCACTACTAAACAAGCCATACTATTTATTAACGGTAAAGGGACATCTTTAAGCTGAAAAGAAATGCAGTTAATTGATAACAAGGAAACACACAAAAGTAAAAATCTCACAGGAAAAGGTGAAAATAGTAAAGGTAGTAGACAACAAAGCTAGTATGAAGGTCAAAGGACATTACATAGTGATAAAGGGGTCAATCCAATAGGAAGCTATAACACTGATAAATATATATGCATCCAACACAGGAGCACCAAATTATATAAAGCAAATGTGAACAGACGTAAGAAATAGACATCAATACAATAATAGGAGGGGACTTTAGCATCCCACTTATAGCCATGGATAGATCATCCAGACAGAAAATCAATAATATACTAAAATGACACATTACATCTGATCAATTTAAATATATGCATGACATTCCACCCCAAAGCAGCAGAATGCACTTTCTCCTCAAGTGCATATGGAAGATTCTCCAGAATAGATCACACATTGAGCCACAAAGAAGAGGTGGCTTACATATTAAGAAGAGGTGGCAAGAATACACAGAAAAACTATACAAAAAAGATCTTCATGACCCAGATAATCATGATGGTGTGATCACTCACCTAGACCCAGACATCCTGGAATATGAAGTCAAGTGGGCCGTAGGAAGCATCACTATGAACAAAGCTAGTGGAAGTGATGGAATTTCAGTTGAGCTATTTCAGATCCTAAAAGATGATGCTGTGAAAGTGCTGCATTCAATATGCCAGCAAATTTGGAGAACTCAGCAGTGGCCACAGGACTGGAAAAGGTCAGTTTTCATTCAAATCCCAAAGAAAGGCAATGCCAAAGAAGGCTCAAACTACCACACAATTGCACTCATCCCACACATTGGCAAAGTAATGCTCAAAATTCTCCAAACCAGGCTTCAACAGTATGTGAACCGTGAACTTCCAGATGTTCAAGTGAAATTTAGAAAAGGCAGAGGAACCAGAGATCAAATTGCCAACATCCACTGGATCATTGAAAAAGCAAGAGAGTTCCAGAAAAACATTACTTCTGCCCTATTGATGACACCAAAACCTTTGACTATGAGGATCACAACAAAGTGTGGAAAAATTCTTCAAGAGATGGGAATACCAGACCACCTGACCTGCATCCTGAGAAATCTCTATGCGGGTCAAGAAGCAACAGTTACAACTGGACATGGAACAACAGACTGGTTCCAAATTGGGAAGGAGTACCTCAAAGCTGTACATTGTCACCCTAGTTATTTAACTTCTATGCAGAGTACATCATGAGAAATACTGGACTGGATGAAGCACAGCTGGACTCAAGATTACTGGGAGAAATATCAATAACCTCAGATATGCAGATGACACCACACTTATGGCAGAAATTGAAGAACTAAAAAGCCTCTTGCTGAAAGTGAAAGAGGAGAGTGAAAAAGTTAGCTTAAAATTCAACATTCAGAAAACTAAGATCATGGCATCCAGTCCCACCCCTTCATGGCAAATAGATGGGGAAACAATGGAAACAGTGAGAGACTTTATGTTGGGGGCCTCCAAAATCACTGTAGATTGTGACTGCAGCCACGAAATTAAATGATGCTTGCTTATTGGAAAAAAAGCTATGACCAACCTAGACAGCATCAAAAGCAGAGACATTACTTTGCCAACCAAGTCCATTTAGTCAAAGCTGTGATCTTTCCAGTAGTCATGTATGGATGTGACAGTTGGACCATAAAGAAAGCTGAGTGCCGAAGAATTGATGCTTTTCAACTGTATTGTTGGAGAAGACTCTTGAGAGTCCCTTGGACTGCAAGGAGATCCAACCAGTCCATTCTAAGGGAAATCAGTCCTGAGTGTTCATTGGAAGGACCGATGTTGAAGCTGAAACTCCAGTACTTTGGCCACTTTTGTTGGGAAAGATTGAAGGCAGGAGGAAAAGCAGACGACAGAGGATGAGATGGTTGTATAGCATCACCAACTCAGTGGACATGAGTTTGAGCAAGCTCTGGGAGTTGGTGACAGACAGGGAAGCCTGGTGTGCTACAGTCCACAGGGTCAAAAGAGTCAGACACGACTGAGCGACTAAACTGAACTGAGCTGAACTGAGTCATAAAACAAGTCTCAGTAAATTCACTTTACAAGAAAATCTTTCAGTTAGGTGTGAGATAAGCTGATGTGCTACATTCCATATGGTCGCACAGAGTCAGACAGAACTGAAGCAACTTAGCGTGCATGCATATCCCTGATGAACATGGTTATAAAATTCTCAACAGGATATTAGTAAGCTAAATTAATAATATATAAAAGGATCACACATCAAGATCAGGTGGGATTTATTCCAGGGTTTGACATTGCCAATCAATATGATACATATTAACAAAATGAAAGATAAAAATTATGTGATGATCTCATAATGCAGAAAAAGCACTTGACAAATTTCAACATCTGTTTATGATTCAAAAAAAAGCCTTAGAAAAGTAGACATGGAGGCATTATATCACAGCATAATAAAGATTATGTATGACAGACTCACAGTTTATCTCACACCTAATTGAAAATTTTCTTGTAAGATCAGGAAGAAGACAAGAACCCTCACACTTGCCACTTTTATTCAAGTTAGTATTGGAAGTCCTAGCCACAGCAAGTAGGCAAGAAGGAGAAATGAAAGGAATCCAAACTGGAAAGGAAGAAGTAGAACTGTCAATACTCACAGATGACATGATACTATACACAGAAAATCCTAAAGACATCACCAAAAAAAAACCATAGAAATAATAAATTAATTCAGTAAATTTTTGGATACAAAATTAATATATAAAAATCTCTTGCATTTCTATACACGAAAACAAAATATCAGAAAGAGAAATCAAGAAAAAAATCCCATTTACAAATGCATCAAAAAGAATAAAACACCTAGAAGTAAATTTCACCCAGGAGGTGAAAAACGTGTGCACTAAAAACTATAAGACATTGATGAGAGAAATTGAAAAGGACACAAATGGAAAAATATTTTACGAAAGTGAAAGTTGTTCAGTCGTGTCCATCTCTTTGAGACCTCATGTACTATACAGTCCATGGAACTTTCCAGGCCAGAATACTGGAATGGGCACCCTTTCCCTTCTCCAGGGGATCTTCCTAACCCAGAGACTGAACCCAGGTCTCTTGCGTTGCAGATGGATTCCTTACCAGCTGAGCAACAAAGGAAGCCAGAATGGACAGAGGATATGAATACATATTTTCCAAAGACATACTGATGGCCAAGAGGCACATGAAATGATGCTCATGATCACTAATCACCAGGGAAATGCAAATCAAAACCAGCATATCACCCCATCTGTCCTAATGGCTATTATAAAAAATATATAAATTAAAAAAAGTATAGGTGAGGATGGGGAGAAAAGGGGACTCTCATGCACTGTTGATGGGAATGTAAATTGATACAACCAGAATGGAAGACAGAATTTATTCAAAAAAAATTAAAAATAGAGCTATCATATGAGTCAGCAGTTCCACTTCTGGGTTTCCATCTGAAGGGTATGAAAACAGTAATTCAAAAGGGTATATGCACCCCTGTGTTCACTGTAGCATTATTTACAGTAGGCAAACAGGGATGATGTAAGTGTTCAATGATGCATGAATGGATAAAAAAGGTGTTTCTCACAGGCACAAATACACACACACACACGCAAATACTACTCAGCCATAAACAAGAAATAAATCTTGCCATTTGTGATAATCGGAATAGACCTTGAGGGTGTTTTACTAGGTGAAATTAAGTCAGAGAAAGATAAACATTGTATGATTTCACTTACATGTGGAATCTAAAACACAAAACAAACGAAACTCATATTTATAGATGCAGAGAACAAACAGGTGTTTGTCACACTTAAGATAGCATTGGCCACCATAAATGTTAAATGCAAATATATGCATGTCTAGACCCAAAAATATTATTACAAAGAAACTCTTTATAAATTAGAAGCAAGCTTTTATGAAGTGGTTCGAACTCTCTCTCTCCTCTCTGGATCTCGTTTTCCGCACCATTTATAATATTTTATTTTCTTTGCCCATCTTCTCCACAAGTTGTTGGCTTCTTTAAAAGTTTAGGACGCATTTAAAAATATTTTATGTTATTGATTACTTTTGATTGCTCTGGGACTTCACTGATGCCTGGGCCTTCTCTTTTGGCAAGCGAGGGCTACTTTTCATTGCAGTACACAGGCTTCTCATTGCAGTGGCTTCTCTTGGTGCAGAACACAGGCTCCGTGTGCATGGGCCTCTGCAGTTGCTGCATGCAGATTCTAGAGCACAGGCTCAGTAGCACGGGCTAGTAGCACAGGCTTAGCTGCACATAGAATCCTTCCAGACCAGGAATCAAACCTGGGTCCCCTGAACTGGCAGGTGGACTCCTATCCACCATACCACCAGGGAAGTCCTTGGAATGTATTTTGAAAAAAAAGAAATACTTGGGACATTTTTTAAAAAGTTTAGCATGTATATTATTACCTTCCTCAGCTAACACAATAGTAGGTACATAGAAAGAAATGATGAGACACTTGTCAAATGAGTGTATTCAACATTAATCTGAGAGTATAAAGTACAATTACCTTAAAATGATAAGCAAAACTTTCTGAATAATATATAAATTCTGACACAAGCATGCTACCTCTTGACAGGGAATTGTTTCCTCAATTACAGTACTGTTTCCCAAATTTATACGTAAATTATGCCTACAATTAGGAAACCTCTGACTTAAAATTTGAATACGGAAGAGTAAAAGTTGCATAAACTGTTGAAATTTTAACCTTTATCTCAACCTTTACAAACTTGATAAATTGTTGTAATTTTAATCATCAATAAAGATGTTCAAAATTAAGTCATTGAAAGACAGTTAATTTCAGTACAATTCCATAACCACATGGAGGTATCTTAAGAAGAACTTACACCACAATGATACATATATAAATATATATATGTGTGTCTGTATGTATTTTTCATATTAAGATTTATTTATATTTAAATAAAACTTTCAGAGACCAAGATTAAAGCAATGTATTAATTTATGCTAAATATTTAGTAACTCTATAAGAAAAACATCATATAACTTTAATATGTCATATTTCTTTTTACCTCTTCCTTGGTGGCTCAGACAGTAAAGCATCTGCCTACAATGTGGGAGATCTGGGTTCAATCTCGATTCCTGGGTCGGGAAGATCTCCTGGAGAAAGAAATGGCAACCCACTCCAGTAGTCTTGCCTGGAAAATCCCATGGATGGAGGAACCTGGTAGGCTACAGTCCATGGGGTCACAAAGAGTCAGATACGACTGAGCAATTTCACTTTCACTTTCTTCTTCAAGTCGCTCTTGACCGTTTACACTCACCAGAAAAATAGTTAATAATATTCTACACCCACAATAATAAGAGGTCCCATTAGGTCATGGTAACCCACTTCTTCTCATTCCATGACTAGGAAAGTCTAGTTGCATATAATGTTTATTAATTGTCCCTGACACAACTGCCTGAAATAGGCTCCCAGGCTAGAGTGTTAATCTCTTTCCTAAATTGAGCTGGCCCTGTGGCAGCACTGTGAAAACCATAGCATGTGAGAACCGCTTCCCAAGATTGCTGATAAGTATAAATTAAAATGAGACAAACTGTATTTCCCTGGTGGTACAATGGATAAGAATGTGCCTGCCAATGCAGGGGACATAGGTTCAGTCCCTAGCCCAGGAAGATTCCACATGCTGGGGAGCAACTAAGCCTGTGCACCACAACTACTGAAATGCTGGATGCCACAACTACTGAAACCCCAGTGCCTAGAGCCTATGCTCTGCAACAAGAAAAGCCACTGCGAAGAGAAGCCCACGCAACTCAACTAGAGAGTAACCCCCACTCTCTGCAACTACAGAAAGCTTGCATACAACAACGAAGACCCAGCACAACCCAAAATAAATAATCTTTTTAAAAAGGAGACATTATTAGTCAAATTATTATGTAATATTACAACTATATGACAGTACTAATAAGATGCTGTAATTACTACAGTGGCAATAAAATTACGGAAACCCTGTGATAACATTGACTGTTTATTGAACACTTAGTATATGCCAAGGCCATAGGCTAAATGCTTTTCCAGCAATATCTCATTGAGTTCTCATTAAAACCTGACTATTCAATTGTGATAGAGAAGTGGGCAAACTGACATGAATTTTAAGTATAAACATAAAATATGGTATGAACCAAGCCACCTCAAATTTTTACTGGAATAAAGAATCCCTTCTTCCCCTTCCCCTGCTGAGTCTACAGCACTATGATGGTAAAAAGGTGCTGATCCTTTCAGCAATATCTAAATGAAACTAATCGTATTAATGAGAAATATAAATGATTAAATGTCTGTGACTGATTATTCCAAGAAGTCAGAGCCATTGCCTTCATAACAGTCTGATCGTTATGACTCAATATATTTATAAAATCACAATTTATGTCTAACTAGCAAGAATAAAACAAACCTGGAATATGTTTCCTCTAGTCGGTATGCTCTAAAGAATGAAGCATAAGTTTAAGGTAATTAAAAAATATGATTTATCACAACAGCAGGAGACAAGCCACAGGATAACTGAAAATATTTGCAAAAGACATATTTGACGAAGGACGGCTACCTAAAATGTACAAGGCACTTTTAAATCTCAACAGTAAGAAAATAAACAATCCAAATTTAAAATGGGCAAAAGACCTGAGCAGATATTTCATCCAATAAGATAGGCAGGCAGCAAATGAATATATGAAGAAATCCTCCACATTCTATGTCATTAGAAAGTTGCAAATGAAAATAACAGTGAAATGACACTACACAGCCATTAGAACAGTAGCCTCCAAAACTGACAACATCAAATGCTGACAGGGATTTAGAGCAGCAGGAACTCTCATTCATTGCCGGTGAGAGTGGGAAATGGTACAACCACTTTGGAAGACAGTTCAGTAGTTTCTTACCATAAAAAACACATACTCCTACCACATGAACCAGCAATTTGCTCCTGGGTAGTCACCCAAGGCAGTTGGAAACATGTCCACACAAAAACCTGCACATGGATGTTTATAACAGCTTTATGCACCATTACATTTATGATCAAACCGCAGGAGATTTATAGAGGTATACAGGGATTGGCATCGTATTAGTAATGGTCCTTAATCCAGGAATCCATGGCAGGCCCCTCTGGATTTAAAGTCATTAATTTCTATTATTGTCACAGTGCCCAACCAGGAGCCCTTAATCTGATTATCTCTCCTGCTATTCTAACCAGAGCTATTCTAGCACTGTCTTATAACAAGTGCAAATTAATTCTAAATATAAAACAATAAAAGCTAATATAGAAAGTTCTTTGAATTTATTGTGTTAATAAATATATTTTGAAGTGCTTCAGTATTTAGTTAAGAAATCACACTCTTTCCCTTCACGATCTTCTTTGCCTGAATTTAAGTTACATTAGTCCCCAAGCAAATGACTTTAGGATGGGCTTCCCAGGTGATACAGTGGTAAAGAATCTGTCAATGCAGGCCACCCAAGAGACTCAGATTCAATCCCTGGGTCGGGAAGATCCCCTGGAGAAAGAAATAGCGACGTACTCCAGTATTCTTGCCTGGATAATTCCATGAACAGAGAAACCTGGCAGGCTACAGTCCATGGGGTTGCAAAGAGTTGAACACGACTGACCGACTAACACATACATACATACATCCTTTCACACATTTTTCAGGCCAGTTCACAAGTGAAGTGGTAACACTGCCACAGTCTATTTCCAGCTCGTGTTTGCATTTTATGTAGAATAGTTTGTAACCAGGCTCAATTATTTTCATTTTCTCAATCAGAGTTGCAGCATAAGTGAGAATTTACCCCAGATAGTTTAAGTGAAAAACCTTTTATAAAGAGAGGGCTTATACAGGTGTAGGCAAGGTTAAAGGAACAAATGATCTTGTGGCATCCAGACTCTACCAAGAGTGTGATGTTATCACCCCTAGAAGTGAAAACACAAGGGAAGAAAGCAGTATTCCCAGAGCTTAGTGATAATTAAAACTGTGGATAAGAGATTTCCCAGCAGGGACTGTGGTTGTGGAGGGAAGTAGCTAGGGTCAGAGATACATCACAAAGTAGGGAAAGAGCTGGAACAGATGTTCCATGCATTCTATCCATCCACCTATTGATCTCCTATTGATTAGATCCAGCTGACCAAGTAGCCAAAGCGATGCAGTGTCCACATGGGTCAGTGTCCTAGGACACAAAGCAAGGCAGAATGGACCAGACATGTGTAATCACAATCAATCCATACTTCACAGAAATTTTCAAGAGGTCAAACTCGTGGGCTGAGGGAAAATTGACAGTGAAGCAGGACTGATGCCGTGGCAGGGTGAGGCACTGCCCACGTCACTTACCTGGGCCTTCACAACCTTCCACCTGATGAAAGGATACTGCTGTGCATGGCTTAGCTTATGACATGGTGAATCAGATAACACCCAGTCCATGACAGGCAGCTCAGCTCACATGGTCATGTGAGAGTCTGTGGTCAGATACACAAATTTCTCCCATGCTCTGGAAGCAGTCCAGGATCTGTTTCTTACAAAAGAGGACATTTGGAGACTAGATTGTGGCTTTACGCTAAAGCCCTAGAGGACTGCATTATGTCAAAGCTGGCCAGAGGCCCCTGTAGGATTGCCTTCAGTCAGATTCTTCAAGAACCATTTGATCAGTCGGATCTTAAGGCTCAAATAGCAGTGTAACTTGCATGGCAGTCCATAGTAGGAACAAAGCCATTTCCTACTCTGGCTCCCTTCAGAACTGGCAGCCTGATGGGTTGCTTGAAAAGTGGGTGAAAGTAGCCCCTTAAATGTATATATGCTGTTTCAAAGGTCCAGTGAAATTTAGCAGTCTAAGAAATTCACCTCTTTAATACCAAGGGGTAACAAAGTATAGCAATTGTCTTTCACTAAAGAGAGAAAAAAAAATCTCCATCTGCTACAGACCACTGGACGGCCCCAAACTGTTGATGTCATGGCTTTTGAATTTACATGCTTTACCCCCCTCCCACCACCTCTTGGGAACTTAGCAAGGAACCATGGTACTTTCTACCTCCTGGGCTTCTTTGGTAGTTCAGATGGTAAAGAATCTGCCTCTAATGCAGGGGACTTGGGTTCATTCCCTAGGTTGGAAGGATCCCCTGGAGAAGGGAATGGCAGCCCATTCCAGTATTCTTGCCTGGAGAATTCCATGGACAGAGGAGCTTGGCAGGCTACATACAGTCCATGGGGTCACAAAGAGTTGGACATGACTGAGCAACTAACACTTTCACTTTCTACCTCATCCTCATTACTAATCACCACATCCAATACTAGGATGAACCAAGAAATATCTTATGGTGTGATGAGAGAAACAGGATTTCTAGGTTATTATAAAATACTAGATAATCAACACTATCCTCCAGTAAGACCACAAAAAAATAAAGGTGAAAGAAACTACTTCTGTGTCCTCTTTATTGGAAAGGAGGAGAAAAACATGTAACAGATTTATAGCTAAGTATCAGATGCCAAAGTTACATTGACTTGTTGCAGCTAATTGAACATGTCTAGAACAGCCACTGAACTTGGAGTAACATGATTAAGTTAACATTTCCCAGGTTACTAAGTGGTAAAGAATCTGCCTGCCAATGCAGGGGACATGGGTTTGATCCCTGGGTTGGGAAGAGCCCCTGGAGGAGGAAATGGCAACCCACTCCAGTATTCTTGCCTGGAGAATCCCATAGACAGAGGAGTCTGGTGGGCTAAAGTCCATGAGGTTGCAGAGTCAGATAGGACTAAGCATGCACACATATATGCATAAATAATCCATTGTCATTCTCCAAGACTCTCCAATATCTGGCTAGGGTCAAATTGGAGAGTTAAATTAGTGTATATAAAAATAATCACTCCTGAATCTTTCATGCTTTGATGCTGGCATGAACCTCTAACATTAATTGAGAAACGTGGTATTGCTTTTGGTCCACTGTTTCAAGAAGGAGGTGATTGATATTTAAGGGCTTTGACTTGGGCCTTTAATCCATATTAGCCCTTATTCCACGCAGGGAACCATTGTTGAGATTCAGCCAAAGACTGAGTATGATTAGTCCACTATACGTTCAGGAACCAAAGAGTGTAGGTTTGGAGATCCATGGGGCCACTGTGAGATGGACTTAGACCAAAACTACCTTTATTACCCAGCCTCTTTAAGTCTCGGTTTTGACTGATGGTCACAGTAGCAATTTGGGTGCCTGATGATCAGCAACAGCTCAGTGACCCAGTAATTCCCCCAGAGTCTGCTTATTCCCCTTCCCTTTGGGTGAAAGCTAGTAGAATTTATACTGCATTCTTGTGACAATGTCACAGGGAATTTTCTCAAGGGAACCCTACATTCCTTTCATTTAGGAAGTCCTGGGTCTATGAAATGACTCAGGTATGGAAATTGCTGCGGTGGCTGTGTCTCTCTATCGTGGAGACTCAAGCCACACCTGTGCTCACTAAGTTTAGAGTGAGAGATAGAAATCAAGTAGGTTGCCTGTCTGTTTCAGTCCTAGGGACATCATAATAAATTGGTAGCCACCACAAATACTCAGGCTTCCCAGGCGGTGCAGTTGGTAAAGAAGACTTCTGCCAATGCAGGATATGCAAGATCAGGATTTGATCCCTGAGTCAGAAAGATCCCCTGTAGGAGGAAATGGCAATGTACTCTAGCATTCTTGCCTGGAAAATCCCACGGACAGAGGAGCCTGGAGGACTACAGTTCATGGGGTCATAAGGAGTTGGACATGACTGAGCATGCACACACACATGCATAAATACAGATGTAGCTATTTTAATTACGACTCAGGGGAATTCCCTGGCAGTCCATTGATTAAGACTCTGTACTTCCACTGCAGAGGGCACAGGTTCAATCCCTGGTCAGGGAACTAAGATCCTGCAAGCCATGTGGCACAGCCTAATAATAATAACCATCAGACTCAGCTGCCCATTACCATAACCATGTCCATTTTGGCATTTAAGTACTGGCATTTGGCCTCTGGCAATCTGCAATACCATCATTTCTACTGAAGTCAGGGAATGTATTTCAGAAACTGCACTTTCCCTCCTTCATCATCCTGAAGGATCAGAATATGTCACCCCAAAACACCTCACTTTGAAATAAGGATGATTTTGAGCTGCAGGTAGTTGAGAAAAAGCAGACACAGAAAGAGCTCTTTGCCCTCCCTCTGACTGCCTAACAGCAGGGAATAAATTTTCCTTGTGAGGCTGTTCCCTCTTCTCCTGTATCAGGAAAGGGGGGAACAACCCTTATCGCTGAAAACAAAGAAGGAATGGAGATGAGTCTGCATTAGAAAACAAACAAACAAAACAACCTTATGAAATAACCCTTATCTCCCATGAGTTTCTCCTATATGCTTCCTAGTTACTTTCCCACAAAGTATAAGCCCTAGAATCTGAGATTCCCTTTCCTTTGTCCAGTCACTTCTCTACAATTTGTTGCCTTTTGTTAAAATGGTATATAACTCTCAAGGCTAACCATTTCTTCAGGTTTTTTATTTCTTCACCCATGCACATAAAATTTAAAATGTTAACATCAAGAAATGTTATAATGCTCTTCTCTTGATAATCTGTCTTTCATCAGTTTAATTCACAGGTAAAGTTGGCTTAAAACTCAACATTCAGAAAACTAAGATCATGGCATCCGGTCCCATCACTTTATGGCAAATAGATGGGGAAACAATGGAAGCAATTACAGACTTTATTTTTTTGGGCTCCAAAATCACTGCAGATGGTGACTGCAGCCATGAAATTAAAAGATGTTTGCTCCTTGGAAGGAAAGCTATGACCAACCTAGACAGCATCTCAGGAGCAGTGGAGGCACCTGGACCCCACCCAGAAGGAGCAGTACTGGGATCTCATGCTGGAGACCTACGGGAAGATGGTCTCAGGGGGTGCAGGCATTTCCAATGCCAGGCCTGACCTGACTGATCCAGCTGGGTATGGGGCAGAGCTGGCAGGGCCACACCTGCACACCAGTGAGAAGATCCCAAGACCCACCTGAATAGTGTTGTGGATTCTCTTGAGTCTGGATGCATCTATGGACATATGTTGTACTTGTGAATGCTGTCGAGAGTTGATGGGAAGGGGATCTTCCCGACACAGGGACCAAACCTGCATCTCTTGTGTCTCCTGCATCGGCGGGTGGATTTACCACTGAGCCACCATTTACCATGGGAAGCCCCCATGTCATTATCCATTTGTCCAAATCCATAGAATGTACAATACCAAGAGTGAATCCTAAGGTAAACCATAGGTGACTTTGAGGATTGTGATGGAAGTGTGGATTTAGCTGTAACTAATAGATTGCTCTGGTGGCGATGTTGATGGTGGGGAGGCAAGGAGTAAACAGGAACTCTGTGCCTTCTCTTCAATTTTGCTGTGAACCTAAAACTGCTCTAAAAAATAAAGTCAGATAATAAAAAAAAAAAAGCAGAGACATTACTTTGCCAACAAAGGTCTGTCTAGTCAAAGCTACGGTTTTTCCAGCAGTCATGTATAGATGTAAGAGTTGGACTATAAAGAAAGATGAGCGCCAAAGAATTGATGCTTTTGAAGTGTGGTGTTGGAGAAGACTTTTGAGAGTCCCTTGGACTGCAAGGAGATCCAGCTAGTCCATCCTAAAGGAAATCAGTCCTGAATATTCATTGGAAGGACTGATGCTGAAGCTGAAACCCCAATACTTTGGCCATCTGATGCGAAGAACTGACTCATTTGAAAAGACTCTGATGCTGGGAAAGATTGAGGGCAGGAAGAGAAGGGGATGACAGAGGATGAGATGGTTGGATGGCATCACTGACTCAATGGACATGGGTTTGGGTGGACTCCGGGAGTTGGTGATGGACAGGGAGGCCTGGAGTGCTGCAGTCCATGGGGTCTCAAAGAGTCGGACACAACTGAGTGACTGAACTGAATCGAACAGTCATGAACCTAAGAGGGTAGAAGTTTTCCTCCTTACAGTCCACAGCCTACAGAAAACAGCCACTACAGAAATTTTCAAGGACATATGACCAACGTACACTTAACACTGTATATATTTCTCAAATATGATGAGACGGTAGTCAAGGGGAGTCACATACGATAAATAGCCTGCAACATTCCTAACACCTTTAGCCTTTGGAGTCTCTCCTCCGTTAATGCAATGAATTTCTAACATATGTCTCACTCTGATGGAGGTCATCAATGATTCTAGGTTTTCCTGATTTCAGGTTAAACATTTGACAAATCATTAAAGCTACTCCTCACTGTTATGCCTTCAAATTAAAAATTTCTGATAAGTACATCTATATTTATAATTTCAATCCCTTAAAATTCCTTAAAAATAATTTCAGGCTAACCCTAAGATATGTTTCTTTCTGCTTGCTTAGCATTCATAGAAGCAAGGCAGGGAAAAATTAGCCAAGTCCTATAGTTCTAGGCTATCTCATCCCAGGATAGAGCCTGTGTTTTCTCCCTGGAATATGACACTTCTCCTTGAAAGAAAAGCATAACAAACCTTGACAGTGTATTAAAAAAACATCACTTTGCTAACAAATGTCTGTATAGTCTAAAGCTATGATTTTTCCAGTAGTCATGTATGGATGTGAGAGTTGGACCATAAAGAAGGCTGATGCTTTTGAACTGTGGTGTTGGAGAAGACTCTTGAGAGATACTTGCACTGCAAGGAGATCAAACCAGTCAGTCCTAAAGGAAATCAACCTTGGATACTCATGGGAAGGACTGCTGTTGAGAATGAGGCTCCAATACTTTGGCCACCTGATGTGAAGAGCTAACTCGTTGGAAAAGACCCTGATGCTTGGAAAGATTGAGGGCAAGAGGAGAAAGAGGCAACAGATATGGCTGGGTGACTCAATGGACATGAGTTTAAGCAAGCTCCAGGAGGTTGTAAAGGACAGGGAAGCCTGGCAAGCTACAGTTCATGGGGTTGCAAAGTTGGACAAGACTTAGGGACTGAACAACAACAACTTGGTTGAAGTCATTACAGGATCTCAAGTAACCAAGGACTAATATCTGACAAGGAAGAAAGTGCTGCTTTTCTTGGCTAGAAATAGCCAATGGGATTTAGAGATTCAGGTTCTCGGATTCATCTAAATCCATCCAAATGTCCCCATTCCAATTCTTCAGGTCCCACTCTTTCCCAATTAACACCACAACTTTCACTTATTGAAGCTGTGAACGTCAGTGGTAATTCTGCCACCACTTTGGACCAAACTTTGGACCTCATTTTCAGGTGAGATCTCCCGCTACAAGATGTAAGATGGCCTGTTAGGGCAGCTAGGAATGAGTGAATTTTCTTTCTGATAGCTCTGCAGGGCAATCAGACACATCCATCTCACTCAAGTCTTTATATTCCTCATTTCCATCACAATACTTCAATAATGCCACCACTAGGTCTGCCAAAGACTTTGCTTTCAGTAGTTTTGTTCTGGGTGACCATGGTGAAAATGTCAGCTATCTACTACATGGAAAATAGTATCTCATTTCCCACTGGTCATGAAATTGTCACTGCGTATAAACTCAACTAGGTCAGATAACCAATTCCACATTATCTTAAGCAGCCTGTTTCCTGACTACATTTTGGTACTGAATACTTCATTATGTAAGATTCACTGCATGCAATAGATACCACTCAACGTATTTCAGGCAGAAAGAGCTTTAAGGATTAGATGCTTATACGATTACTGGTAACTTGGAGGAATAAAGGTCAGGAGGCCACCCAAGTCTTTGACTTCAAATTCCTATGACCACATCTGCCATGACTGTCATCACCATCATCATTGCCTGCCCTCACAAACTTGGTGCCACGATAGCAGAACATGCAGTTCAGCTATTGCCAACATATATGTCAGGAAGGAGTCTATTCATATGATCGCATTACTACAGAAAGATGGCATCCACCTCCCTTCTGCCTTTCAAAAATTTCTTAAGTGCCTCCCTGAGGGCTTCCCTGGTGGCTGAGATGGTAAAGAATCCACCTGCAATACAGGAGTCCCCAGTTTGATCCCTGAGTTGGGAAAATCCCCTGGAAAAGGATATGGCAACCCACTCCAGTGTTCTCACCTGGAGAATTCCATGTACAGAGGAGCCTGGAGGGCTAAGTCCATGGGGTTGCAAAGAGCCGGACACAACTAAGCGACTAGCTCACATTGAAAACACTTGAATTTGTGAGGGAGTCTGAGAAATGTTATCTTTCATTCTCCCGACTGTAACAGGAAGAGAGGGGAGGAAGAACATTTCAAAGGGTTAGGAATGGATTCATAGAGTCGTTAACATCTAGCACACTAATCTAAAGATGGGGCTGGATTTCCTAAGTGGTTAATATGTAGGAAAGACTCTGGGATGTAAACTCCAAATTTCAACTCTGAGTATAAATTGGAAATGTGTTCCCCAATTCAACTGTCAGGTCTTTCACCTCACTAGCTCCCATACTCCTTTTCTTTCTGACAAAAAGACCAGACACCATTTTTACAAGGGCTGGTAATAATAATCCAAGTCTAACATAAACATGTAAATGTTGTTGAATAAATATATCTTTAATGAGCAATTATCTTTCTGTGACCAAACATCTTGAATTTTCACTATGAGAATTGAATGTGGAAAATATCTGAAATCTACCTATATGCATACAGTTGATAAACCCTAACTATATATAATCTGCTTAGAAAAACGTTAAAGTTGTGTTTGGTTCCCAGGTTTATTGAGGAAATTAGAACATAAATCATATTCAAAGGTGAGGTGTGAATGTCACTAACATAATACTGTGCAAGACTCATAAGCTACCCACCCTCTCATTACCAAATAGCTTGGTAATCATTATTCTTGAAAGACTGGTTCTTAGGATAGCTACCTCACAGGGAGGAGAATCTAAGCCTACGGGATCAGGGATGACAGAGAATGAATCTCAGTTGAATGCTTTGCTTTCTCTTCATGGCAAATCCAAAGGAAGAAAAAAATTAAACTGAGGAAAGGAACTATCTGATTGGCTTCTCTAAAATTGCAAGAAAAAGATTCAAGAGTCTGCGGAGACTGAGAGTGGATACAGAACATGCCTGTGGGCTGACGAATACTTTTTATTCAAAAGTGGGATATCCAATAATTTCAAGACCTTGTTTTTTTTCATTTTTTAGAAACGGTTGTATTATTTAAACCTTCCCAGAGTTTTTCATCTTAGGATGGCTTTTAATGTGGACATATTCTTTGTGGAGATGTTCAGTTACAATGTGACTTTCTGATAGCTGCATTAGATTATTATTATTAGGTAGACAGACATCAAATGATGTGTTTCAGCATGCATTTATTCTTAAAGAAGATACTGCTTTAAGGACACATTTCTTTGGGGAAACCTCACCTATGAGAGGGCTTCCCAGGTGGTGCTAGTGGTAAAGAACCCGGTCTGCCAATGCAGGAGATGCAAGAAACATGGGTTCTATCCCTGGACCAGGGAAGAGCCCCTGGAAGAGGGCATGGCAACCCATTCCAGTATTCTTGCTTGGAGAATCCCCATGCACAGAGGAGCCTGGCGGGCTACAGTCCATAGGGCTGCAAAGAGTCGGACACGACTGAAGCGACCGACATGCATACACATACTTATGCGAATGGAAAAAATAAAAAAAATTCTACTTGAATTTCAATTTAAAACGAGATGGATCTCCAAGGAATAAAAGTACGAAGGAAACTTTGGTCACATGTGGACATGTAACCATGTCTCTATGTGGTAAAATGAAAAAGACAAAGAGAAAAGGAGACCTAAGTTCTAGGTTTTTTTTTAAACAAGTAGAAAAATGTTTAATGTCTCAAAAGATACAGCAAGATACCTGTAAAAGGACACCAACAGGTAATTCAGATCACCCTCCTGCCCACCTAAAATTCCTGGTAATTAGTCACCATCCAAACACAGCTATTACCATCTCTTCATATGTCACAGTCCTCATCTGGTATTTTGGTCTGTGTGTTAATTATAACTTTTAATTTAGACTTCTGAATCTCCCTCAGAAACATAGTTATGTTACAGCCTCCTATTTTAAAAAGTTGGGGGAAAAAAAAAAAGCTGTCCCTTTCAATTGACACTTGTGCATTCCCTCTGTAATTTACATCAGGAAAACAGACCTGAAAAATACTTGCGTGATCTGCAGTGTTTTGACACAACGAATCTGTTTCTACATCTCTTCCTTTTCACAAAGATTCTTCTGGTTCAGATGTCCTCTGCCTAAAATTGTTGCTGTTTAGTCGCTAAGTCATGTCCGACTCTTTCGTTACCCCATGGACTATATAGCCCTCTAGGCTCCTCTGTCCATGGGATTTTTCAGGTAAGAATCCTGAAATAGGTTGTCATTTCCTCCTCCAATGTATCTTCCTGACCCAGGGATTGAACTCACATCTCCTGCATTGGCAGGTGGGTTCTTTTACCACTGAGCCACCAGGGAAGCCCCTGCCTAAAATACCTAAGATTAATTTAAGGATGGATTGTAAAATCGAGTAGTAAAGACTTGTTTTCCAAGGTTACCTGTCAAAACCGCTTACATGCTGAGTGGCGGATGACTGATCTCATCAAGCAGGTTTTGTGGTTATTGCTCAGGTGCTGTGTGCCTGGGCAGGTTGCTCAGCCTCTCAGCTCTTTGACCCTATTGATCATCCAGCAAAATCCTAACTCTGAGTCACCCAGGTCTGTAGTGAAGATGCCACTTACAGCCTACACATCCACAGTCATCTTTTTCTCAGTAAGGACAATGTTGCAAATACTGCTGGCTGAGGTTAAGGCGATAATAAGGAAAGAGCTGAGAGACTGCGAACAGTTCAGCGTACTGTCACATTCAAATGAAGGTGGGATTCAAAAGCTCTGCCCCAACAGTCAATACCTAAGGCCTCAATTACATTATTAACAGATATGACAGTAAAATCATCTCCACCTCCAGGTTCTCTTTCTCATTTACAAAGTATCCCTCTATGAAGCACTTCTCTGGTGACTCAGATGGTAAAGAATGCGCCTGCAATGTGGGAGACCCTGGTTCAATCCCTGGGTCAGGAAGAACTGGAGGAGGGAATGGCAGCCCACTCCAGTATTCTTGCCTGAAGAATTCCATGGACAGAGGAGCCTGGCTGGCTACAGTCCATGGGGTCGCAACAATTCAAACATGGCTGAGCAACTAACCTATACAAAGCAAGCCTATAAATTAAAATATTCCTGATAAATAAAAAAGCATGGCTAGATTTCATGTTCTAAAATGTGAATATAATAATCTACAGGAAAATATTTTTGAATGCCTCAGAGTATGTGTAGAAAGAGTGAAAAAGAGAATTAAATTAATAATGCTAGAACTGGAACTAGTCAGCGTCCACCAGCAAAATAGAGCTAGGAGTAACACAGAAAAGAGAAGAAAGGAGAGCCACAGTAATCAGTTCAATGGGAAGACACACTGCTGGCATGCCTCAGCTATTTCTAGTCAATGCAAATATTTCAGAAATTCCCTATTTTCTGTGTAGGGAATTCCCTATTTTCTGTATAAGAAAACTTTTCTTAAGTTGATGACAAAGTTTTACCAGAAAGAGGATGCAATCGTCCTCACTGATTTTTACATATGAGGCATGTGTATTTAGTGGGGTGACAGAGAAATTATGAAAGCGATCATAAAAGGTTGTATTTATTACATCTTAAAATCATCTTTGGTAAAAAAAAAAAAAACTTAAAGTATATTAGGGACTGGAGGATTTAAATATCAGAACAGGAGAGCTTGCTAACTTTATTTTTAGAACAGAAAACAGCACACTGTTAAAAAGTGTTACCATGTACACTCTGCTATATTTAAAATGGATAACCAACAAGGACCTACTGCACAGCACAGGGAACTCTGCTCAATATTATGTAACAACCTAAATAGGAAAAGAATTTCGTAAAGAATAGATACATGTATATGCATAACTGAATCTCTTCGCTGCACTCCTGAAACCAATACATTGTTAGTCAACTAAACTCCAATATAAAATTAAAAGTTTCTTTTAAAAAATAAAAAAGCTTGCATTTGAAATGACAAATGTAAGAATTCACAACAAAATGATATGTTTCATGTCAGGATCCAAAAATTCTTCCAAAGAAACATCTAAGTTTTGAAGTAAAAATATGCTAACATAAAAAAATAAGCTTTTTGCGATAAATTATTGACACCCAAGTTCTTCTGGTTTCATTTCTTTTCTACATTAGAAATTGGCAGCAGGGAAGAATTTAGAATATTAACAACTGAATTAAATAAATAAATATCTAGCAGATTTAGATTATAATAAATCGAGTAGCCAAAAAAAAAAATCATTTTTCCCACAGCAGTAGTATATTTATTGTGCTGAAATCAGGTAGCAGGGAATGAATAGCTCTAGGGAACCAGTACAGAATGTTCACAAAGATTTACAAATCTCTAGTCATTACATACTGAGCGGTAAAAACGAAAGTGTTGAATCCTCCTAGATCAAACTATCACGTGCTGCAAATTTTCTGTAGTTCTCATGCCTGCATGCCTTGGGGGGTGGGGAGGAAGTGTGTAATTTGAAAGCACAATAAATATTTCATAGTTTACAAAGTATTCTGAAATAGTCTGCACAAACAGCATTACATCCTGCACATGCAGCTTTGATATGTTAAAGATACTTAGAAATACTCATGCCTTTTTATTTTTCGGTCACAAGATCCCTGTGCAATACCCACTAGCAATTTAACCTATGTAATAAGACACAGTACAGGTTCTTTCCTAGCGAATTTCCAGGTGTGTTTTTACATTACATGAAATACTTCATTGGTAAAGAGCAAATTTAATTTTCTGGTTCTGACTACTCTCACTTTTACTCACTTTATGTCTTAGCAATTAACACCTCGTAACAATCAAGCATTGAATTTAATGATCTTTAGCACCAAGGAGTCAAGAATATTGCACCAAAACGGGTTTACACTTCATATCTAGTTACAAATAAGATCTTGCAACTCTGTCACAGAAAAATATCACTCCAAAATCAAACACATTGAAAGAGAAGGATAATTTCACAAAAAAGCTTGCTGTACGCTATTTGTGAAAAAAAAAAAAAAGTTAGTGAATTTGAAAGTCAGTATTAAAATTTACATTAAAGGACTCCTTGATTTTTTAGTTAAAATTTATTTAATTTTAAATGTTCTTTCCAACAGAAGAGGTAGGTATATTTCCACATATGAAAAATCGGTAACAGCCACAAATCAAAACAAGGAAAGCCTGATAAAAATCAACATACTCTCTTCTAACAGCACATAAATGTAACTATCTTATGATGTTACTAGTAGACACATGAGTTGTTTCATGTTCCAATCAGACAGTAATCTTAATTTTCATAATATATACCTAGTAATAACAGGAGTATTGAAAGGCTGCCTTTTCATCACAAAAATTGTTTTTCCCACAGTGATTTGTGCTGCAGGTCACAGTGAACTTTGAGCCACTGGACAGGATTTTACTGTAATTCTATTTTCACCAACACCATCATCATAAAGCCTCTAAGAGTCTACAAAGATCATCAGATTTTTTAAATTTAATTCCAACCAGAAGGGTATCTTCGGACTACAGGTGGAGAGATTTGATCATTCCAGTCAGCAAATGAATTCAAATGTGCACGTTTTAAACTATCTGCATTTCCAATTTGGGACCAGAAAAGATAAGGTAACTGAGTTTCATCAGTACATAAGTTGCAATTTAGCTTAAAAAAAAATGCATAAATGTGATCAACAAACTGAAGGATGAACAGAAATGAAAAATCTCATGCATTGTTGGATGTGAAGTGGGGAGGGGGTCTCCAAAGTCACGTGATGACTGCTTTGGTCTGACAACATCAAGGCTGATAAAAAAAATGTTTAAAATAAAAACTTCATAAATAAAACATCTGGGTGTTGTATTTAACACTTTACTCAATGTAAAGGTTACTGATAATACATAGAGCACATTTGCCTGTTTTCTCCCCACCCTTAAACCCTCATTTGCTTCTGTTTTCCCTGAAATCTTAAATGAAGTGGGAACTTCCTCACTGTCAACACCAGGTAAGGCCCAGTTCGCTTTACTCTCCTTTTGCTTTTCCATTTTTCTGCTTTTTGCCGTTTTCTACCACTAGGTGGTTTTCGGATTTGTTCACACCATTCGCTGAAATACCATTCGCAGCTGTTTTTCCAGGTTTTGCTTTCTTAGGCTCTTTGTACGTCCGCACATAGAAGTTCAGGAAGAGGAATATGAAGCTGATGGCGTAGGCGATGAGTGCCCAGTGCATCCACTTGGGGAAGGGGCAGTCAGTGTAAAGGGACAGCGCCGTGTGCCCGATGGTTACGTGGAACTGCACCTGAAAGACAGAACAGCACGGGGACGCTCACTGTGGGCGCAAAGAGCTCAGCACGACCCGAGCACCTCCTGTGCTCCTGGACAGGCCCGTGCTGTGAGCCAGCACCCAAGACCTAAGAGCTCTCGGGCTCCTTCTCACGCAGGTCACTTCTCAAAACCCTGTCCTCAACGGGGGCTTCCTGCTAAGACTCAAGTACCCCCAAGCTGTGGGGGCCTCCATCCCTTTAACCAAAGGTTTCTGGTTTGTGCTGGTTTTCTGTTTCACAGGAATTGTGTCTTTTGCATCTGCTGACTTCTGGACTGTCCATCTCTCCCCTCGAGTACTACTTGAGGTCAGGGCTCAGCACTGGTCCCCAAGATTCCTGGGCCCTTGGTCTGGTATCTGGACCCAGGCAATTATTTTTTGGATAATGCTGAATAACGTTATCTAATGAGAGGGAATATCACTGGCCTAAGAAAGTGAAGGCTCTTCAGTTTTTGTTTTCCTCCCAAATAGATTGATTTCTTCCCATAAAGTTGTTAGCAAGCTGGTACATATACTTTTAAAAATGAGTTTATCAAAATGATTCATTATTTGCTTCTTATAGGAGACAGGTAAATATGCATATGAATTAACACAATCCTCTAAAAACTAATATTCTTGGTAAAACTTAGTAGATATTTGATAATAAATATAAAAGGAGAAGATGGCTCTCAATATAAGAATTTTTGAATTCCACGGGGTTAAACAACACTTAATTTTTTACAAGGTTCACATGCTATGATTCACTGCTATGAGAACTTCTGGTGTGGAAATACACTACCTTTCACAAAATTAACACCCCATTTAAAATGGGCAATTGCAGCTTCTCTTTTAAAGACAGCATTAGCAATATTATTATATTAAATATTGTTTTAAAAGTTTATCCCATGTAAAGCTCCAAATCTCAATCAGACTAAACAACTTAAAAGGTTTCCCATGGCCAAATCCAGGTTTTGGGGATTTTTGAATTCACAATGATTCTTAGAAGCTGCATCACTGGAAAAGGGTGTGTCTGGGGTGACTGAGCAGGGCATCGCTCAAGGAGAATCAGGTGCTATCTTCCCGCAAAGTAGATAACAACAGTTCACATGATTTCTGTCTTCTCATTTTCTTGGACCCATTTACTAACTGAGAGGAGCAAATTATACAAACTGTGTAAACAGGTTACACAAAAACTGGAGGAAGCTTCCTGTAGCATTTTACTTACAAATGAATCCTGCACACCCAGCACTCCCCAAAAGCTGTGCTTCCTGTTTGGTTAGCCTGTTGTTCGGCAACTTAAAACGGAGATGAATGACATTTCCAATGTGATTCCACTGATAAAATTGTGCACATACTATGATTAAAGCAAATTATAATAAATTCCAAGGCTTGAAGAATAGGTACCAGGTTGGTTTTGGATTTCCAGTTTGATTACTGGGCTGGTGCTTTAGCTCTGAAGGCTGCACTGAGTCACCCAGATGCTACCAGAAGTCCTACTAGGGACTGGTGCTGTGAACTGCTTGCTCTGAAGATGAACATCTGGGTATACCAAGCTCTGCTCTCTAAGGATTGTGTGCTAGGGAATTAAAGAGTTCTTTGATCCTTGGTCCTTTAACTTATTTATTTTTTGGCCACACAGTGCTGCATATGGGATCTTACTTCCCTGACCAGGGATCAAACTTAGCCCTCTGCAGTAGAAGCACTGGACAACCAGGGAAGTTCCTCTTGGTCCCATCCTTTACCCCACCCCTTCCTTGGCCCTGAGACTTCTCTACAACTTCCCTATTCTAAACGTATAGGATCTGTTCACAAGGACAGAAAAATGGGAGTGAAAAATTTATTTAAGGGCAGAATGAAGAAAGGTAATAGTAACATTTTAAGTGGAAAAAAAACTAAGAAGTTATTTTTCTAACCATAAACAAGTGTGTATTTTGCAACATTCCTAGATCTTTACTCATCCATTTCAGAGAGATGTTTAAAGGATATTCTGATTAGACAGACAGGACCTGCATCTGGTCTTTTAGGGACATTTAAAAAGTAAGAGTCTGTGAGCACTCAGCTTATAAACAGGTAGCTCAGAGCCAGAGAGCCTCAACTCCTATCGCTGGAGCACAGAGAAAGCCAACTTGGTAACATAAAATGGTTGAAAATGACTCAGCACTTCACAGTTAACACGAGTCCAGTATTCTCAGTGTTTTAATGAGAACTCACCAGCTGCAACATGGTCAGGTACCGTTTCCACCAGAGATATTTCTGAATCCACGGGCCGAAGGCAGCTAACCCATAGTATGAATACATGATCACATGGATGAAGGAATTCATCTGGGCTCCAAAAAATGCTTTAGAAAAACAGGCAATTACAAGACACAGAAATCATTATTTAGGTGATGAACCATTTGAACGTAAAATAAATGAATCTATATTATTTTCCAACATTTAATTCTGAGTATAGATGAGAAATAAAAGTTGTAAAACAGTTCTAATAGACAAGCCTTCTCTTCAGATCGTGCCAAATATTTTTAAAGTTTAGACTCCAGATTTTACCATATAAATAAAAATGGGTGTTCTTCAAAGGGAAAGGACTTCCCAAGTGGCTCAAGTAGGCCCTAATATACTCAAGTAGGTCCTAATACTGCCAATATTATTTTTCATTCTGTTACTCTTGGGGGAATAAAAGCCAGGGTACATATAATGGTTTAAGCAGATTTGTAAATCCTTCATTATTGTCTTTACATGTGCTGATACACATAGCTGCAACAAACTAGTACTCATTTCTTAAATTTCTAAATAGTTTAAAAGTAACGTAGCAAGGTGAACTGTAGTACGGCTTGTACCCTGGGTCCCCATCAGAGGAATGGTCTGTTTCTAGCCCAATGATGTGAATTATCTTCAGTTTACAGGCGGAAACTGAAGGAAAAGCTGGAGGCAGATCTTGGCCAAACTGTGAGTTCAGATTCTCTGCGACACTGAGAAGGTTACATACAATCTCGTTTGAGTAAGAAGCAATAGGTACATTGGGACCTATCTGAGAGCAAGAGCAGGCTCTGGGCTTGGAAAAGAGATGGAACCTTCAGACAGAGAAGTTCTATCTTTGTATCCTGTGGATCAGAACCACTAGAACTGCTCCCTCACAAAATACTGTTTGCTTCACTTGGGATTGTTTATGCTAATCTCTGGGTGAATCATTAGGTGTGAAAGTAGTCACAGATAAACAGCTAGAGCTCTACTTTCTTCAAATTTCTTTAAAGCAAAATTAACACAGGAATAATTAAGCCTGGGAGTTTTATTTTGTATGTGTGTGTGTGTGTTAGTTGCTCGGTCATGTCCTACGCTTTGTGACCCCGTGGACTGTAGCCCGCCAGGCTCTTCTGTCCATGGAATCCTCCAGGCAAGAATACTGGAGTGGGCTGCTATTAGCCCAAGTCAAATTCCCACCATTTTCCACCCGATACATTTACATAATTTAGTGCATGAGGACATCTTCCTCAAGATGCTCACCCTGTCCTCCTGCGACCCACTTAATTCCGATCCACCACAAGGTAAACATGGTACAGTGATGATACACATGAAGAAAAGAGACTTGGTTGTTTTTCTTCCTCAGGATAAAAAACACTGTGTCCAAATACTCAATTCCTTTAGATATAAAGTACCACCATAGAGCTGCAGCTATCTGTAGAAAGGAAAAGAAAGCATTTTATAAACATCAGAATCACACTATCACATGGTTTTCTACTAAAGTCAAGTCTTAGGCATTTTTTTACTGCACAAAATGTATGAGGCATAGAATCATTTTCGTTTAAGTGGGTGTGAAACGTAGGCATCTATTCACAGGGAAAATGACAGGAAATAAAAGAGTCCAAATCTATATCTACACTGTGCCAACAGTTCAGCAGAGAAAACTGTCAGTCTGTTCCATAGCTGCATGTCATGGGTACCAGCCAGCTGACTGCAGTGCTGTGAACACTTTCATACTGCTGTGATTTTCAATGTGGTAGAGAAACTGAGATAGTTACTCTATAAAGGTATTTCAGTTGTTCATGCCTAGCCTATACTCCCAGAGAAAGCAATGGCACCCCACTCCAGTACTCTGGCTAGGAAAATCCCGCGGACGGAGGAGCCTGGTAGGCTGCAGCCCACGGGGTTGCTAAGAGTCGGACACGACTGAGCAGCTTCACTTTCACTTTTCACTTTCATGCATTGGAGAAGGAAACGGCAACCCACTCCAGTGTTCTTGCCTGAAGAATCCCAGGGACAGGGGAGCCTGGTGGCTGTCGTCTATGGGGTCGCAGAGTCGGACACGACTGAAGCGACTTAGCAGCAGCAGCAGCCTATATTCCAGCCTCAGAGATTTCTTGCAAATGTGCTTGAGTAGCAACTGGTCCTCTCACTTTAACACGTGCAACAAAATACTTAATCACAGTATGTTTTATTAGGCAGTGAAATTTTTTAAATGATAAACTGCAACAAACACACACACACGCTCAACAAATATTTCCTAGGTCATAAATATAATCCTGCTTACATGAGTAAGTCTCTTCTTTTCCTGGGCTCTAATTAAGACACCAGATGGTACAGAAAGATTACATTCCATGCTGAGATTAAGGATCCAAGGATCCAGTGAGAGGTGACCTCTGTACATACATTTTAAAATATTTCACAAGAATCCCACTAAAATAGTAATCAAGATCCCTCTTTCTTATGTCAAGTATTTTCTACGACATCTGCCCTATATACCAGCAGCAAAGGCAGTGGTACAGAACTGAAATCTGACGGTAAACTTGTGTGTGTCAGCAGTCTGGCAGACACATTCACAGGAAGGCTTGGGCTCTTCACAGCTGATAGGGTCTTTCTCCATTTGATAAGAGCACCTGTTGGATGCCATGGGTTTGTGTTTGTTTGGGTTTGGCTGTTTGCTTTTGAAAAACAAAATTACGATTCTGAAGTATAGGCAAGGAGAAAAGAACAGCCAAAGGGAAAAAAATAATGTCTTGTATTTACAAACTGAGAATTATTTACTGAGTTTGTTTGCATAATAACATTGTTGAAAATGATAAAGTTGTTTGAAAACAAACCTGAAATAGAGAACTACTCACAGCAACACTATATTTAATATTCACTATTACATTAGTATTTAAAAGTGTAACATTTTGGTGCAGTAATGGGCTTCCCAGGTGGCTCAGCAGTAAAGAATCCACCTGCCAACGAAGGAGACATAGGTTGGATCCCTGGGTTGGGAAGATCCCCTGGAGCAAGAAATGGCAACCCACTCCAGTATTCTTGCTTGGAGAATTCCATGGACAGAGGAGCCTGGTGAGATAGTCTGTGGAGTTGTACATGACTTAGCATCAGAGAATACAAACTCTATCTAGAAGAGAAGAAGTCATGTCTTATTTTCCCTCTCATCTGGCATTCTAAGTCAGCAATGATTCATAAACAGTAATTAACAATTCTTCTCTTTAGTTTGTGAAAGTGTTAATCGCTCAGTAGTGTCTGACTCTGCGACCCCATGGACTGTAGCCCACCAGGCTCCTCTGTCCATGGAATTCTCCAGGCAAGAATACTGGAATGAGTAGCCACTGCCTTCTCCAGGGGACATTCCCAACCATCAATCAAACCCAAGTCTGCTGCAATGCAGGCAGATTCTTTTGCATCTGAGCCACCAGGGAACTGAACAGCTACATCAAAATGAAAAGATCCTTCTTAGCTACATAACGACAAATACAAAGATGAGTCTCTGAGTAAAAACAATTATTCTGCCACATCTCAGAATAACAGAGAGGGAAGAAATGTTCAAATACAATCTGCTGCCACTCTTGTCCTTTCTCCTCCCAGATTTCAGGTCTCACAACAGCTACATTTTTTAAGAACCGATCAGTTTATGCATGCCAGGAGGGCAGGCACACAATGGCCAGAGTGGTATTTTTAAAACTTTATCCCCCAAATATTAACATATTGTTTCGCCCAAAGGGTTTATCTAAGCTCACTCTTCAAAGCAAGCAAGTCTGATACATGTCCTTTTCTCGCTCCAGATGCAAGCAAGACCTGCTGGCCGTGCTCCACTGCTCCAACCAGGAGAAGGTTCTCCTGCAGCAAACTCAAACAAAGGGGCTCCCCTCGGGTAATCTCAGCTCCTTGTTAGCCATTTGTTTACGTGGCTGCCTCTCCCACCTTTGCCAGGATGTCAGCTCCACAAAGGCTGGATCCCTGTCTGCCTTTCCACTTGGCTTCCCAGTACCATCCCACTATCTGTGTATAGCCGATGTTCAAGACACATTTGTTGAATGAATAAACCCAACATGACAACCAAAAGGGGTGATTTTTCATCAGCGTGTTAAGTTTTCTAATGGGGAAATGAAGACAGAGACATAAAATCATAAATACACTAAAGCAATTTAGTCTTGGGTCTTGATGAATACTGGTGTTTGTATCGTTGAACCCCAATGCTAAAGAGCTATTTTTTTTTCAGGGCCAGCTACTACATACTATATTATTACTACATATATTATATCTAACATAAGGAAGTGAAAGTGAAGCCGATGAGAACCCAGCATGCAAGACAGCAAAAGGAACGCAGATGTATAGAACAGACTCGTGGACTCTGTGGATGAGGGCAAGGGTGGGATGATATGGGAGAATGGCACTGAAACATGTTAATTATCATATGTGAAGTCAATCACCAGCCCAGGGTCGATGCTCGGGGCTGGTGCACCGAGATTTCCCAGGGGGAGGGAGGAGGGAGGGAGGAGGGAGGGGGGTTCTGGAGGGGGAGCATATGTAAACCCATGGCGATATCATGTCATTGTATGGCAAAACTAATAAAAAAAAATCAATTAACAGCAAAAAAAAATAAAAATAAAAAGTACTGCAAGAAAAAAAAAAGCAAGTGAAGCCGCTCAGTCATGTCCGACTCTTTGCGACCCCATGGACTGCAGCCCACCAGGCTTCTCAGTCCATGGGATTTTCCAGGCAAGAGTACTAGAGTGGGTTGCCACTGCCTTCTCCAGGGGATCTTCCCAACCCAGGGATTGAACCTAGTCTCCCACGTTGCAGGCAGATGCTTTATCGTCTGAGCCACCAGGGAGGCTATCTAACATAAAATACACACATATATATAACATGTGTTATAGACACATGTTTAATATGAACACAGTATACAAGAGGAGTTCAATAAATACTTAACAAAGGAAGATAATTTATTGTTTCTTTACTTGAGTAAAATGGCAATTTTACTGAGGTAGGTGACCACAAAATAAAATAAGATAACATTGTATTACTAGTCTATTTTTCTCAAATATAAAGAAAAACTGGGTTTATACCTATACAAGCTGTGCTATGCCTAATTTACTAAACATTAAATAAACTTTCTTAACAAATGAATTCAACTTCAAGAGTTTCTATTCTTGACCAAAAAACCAAAAATCTAAAATATAATCTTTATACTAAACATGGAACTGGTCTTTTTTTTTTGAGTACTGCATTTCAGTAGTCCAACACATATTCACTCTCAAATCACCAAATAAGAAAAGATAATGGGGGAAGAAAATGGATTTTAAATTACGTCACATATTCACTCTCAAATCACCAAATGAGAAAAGATAATGAGGGAAGAAAATGGATTTTAAATTATATATATTTTTTAAAAAGTAGTTTTATTGATTCAGAACAATCCCACTATAGTTTTACCACTACATTAAAGTATGTTTTTCACAGACTAGAGACTACAAAATTAAACCAACTTCTACTGATTAGCAGTATTTTTAATGTACTTACCCTGACTTCATGAACGTTATCAGAATAATCCACAGTCTGGCAAATATAGCTATATCCTGCATTATATGATCCCATGAATAACTGGAAAAAGAAAATAACATTTGGAGTAAAGTTTTAGAAGATACAGCATTTAAAAGCACTACATACAATGTGTAAACTTCCAAAATATTTTTAAAAGCAATATTATCTTAAAAATAAATTTCAAATGCATTAAACATTTAATATGTTGCAATTTCTAAAATTTATCATCTGTCAATTTATTCTTAAATTGAAATCTAAATTTAAAATGACATGTAAAATTTGGACTGAGACACTCTATCTATCTTATAATATTAAGAGAAACTGATTAAATATGCTATAAGAGTTGCATGGGTTTCAAGTTTTGAACCAGAGTGGATTGCATCTAACAAATTAGGTAAAGTAGCCAAATAAAAGTTTTTTATGATGTTGAGTTTCTGTAGGCTAAGCTGTCGGTTATAGGGAGGTTTTTTTAAAAGGAGCATACGGTCCATTTTCTTAGCATCACCAGTTCAGTTCGCTGGGTTCAGGTTGAACAATAATGAGGAGTCTCTTGGAAAACAAATTCCGTTCACTCTTACAACTTAAAAAGTGGTTGGGTCAGTCTAGCTTTTAGGATTTCCTTTTCAAATATAGAGAATTTCTTGGTGTCCAGAAAAGTATACACTGATAGCAGCAACAACTGTATAACAGTTAATTCATTTTAGTTCCAGCCTAAAATATTAATACAATTATCTTATGTGGTAGGATTTAAATTTGAAATCAGTATTTCACATCTGTATATTTTCATCAGTTACCAAACCTGAAACTGCTGAATGAGAAATATAAATAAATAGCCACTACTATTTACTGAGGACTTAATATGTTCTTAACACTATGCAAAAATTATCTCACTTATCTCTGATACCTCAGAAAGACAGATATTATGTCCATTTTACAGGTGGGGGAAATGAGCCTCAAAAAAGTTAAGGAACTTCCAATGTCAGAAAAACTAGTAAGGGTTATTTTAGAATCCAGTTTGCTTCCAAATTTCACTTTAAACAAGTCTTATACTTTGTGTATGTTTCGGATTTTTGTTATCCATGCTTATGTCGATAACATAAAATTTACTCTTAGAGGAGCTAACAGTTATCTTAGGGCACAACATTCCAATCATAGTTTTACACATTCTTATTTTCTAATTTGCAACAGACCTGAGGAAGTATAAAGTGAACTTTAGTAAACCTACCTCTCTGAAGATAAAAAGGTTAAGCAAAACCATCCCGAAATTATAGAGAATGAGCACTAAACGCATCTGGAAAGGTTCTCGATCCTTCATCCATTTTGGACCCAGCCACACGAAGAGGAGGTACAGGGTGCTTATGCAAAGTGTAGGCAGTGGAGACTGCATCAGAGGCCAGTTCTCAACACGCTTATCTGCAGAGGGGACACCAAACTCATTACAGGATGAACGCTTTATCAAACGAAATTATTATGAAGTACCACGTTTCAACGCTGCTTTCCTCCGTGGTCAAGTACAGATCCTTAGAGTTCCAACAAAAACACACGATGTACGGTTCTAATGAAGTGGGTGAACCTAGACTCTATTATACAAAGCAAAGTAAGTCACAAAAAGAAAAACAAGTATCATATATTAAAACATATATATGGAATCTAGAAAGATGGTACTGGTGGACCCATTTGCAGGGCAGCAATGGAGATGCAGACATAGAGAACAGACTTGTGGACACAGTGGGATGAACTGAGAGAGTAGAATGGAAACAAGCATGCTACCATATGTAAAACAGCCAGTGGGAATTTTCTGTATGATGCAGGGAGCTCAGACCAGTGCTGTGTGACAACCTAGAGGGGTGGGGCAGAGTGGGAGGGAGGCTCAAGAAGGAGGGGACATACGTATACCGATGGCTGATTTATGTTGATGTAAGGCAGAAACCAACACAATACTGTAACACAATTAACCTCCAATTAAAAATATAAACATTTACTTCACTCTGGATACTGGAAACAACAATACAGTATATTAACGCATATATATGGAATTTAGAAAGACGGTAACGAGAACCCAACACGCGAGACAGCAAAAGGAACGCAGATGTATAGAATAGACTCGTGGACTCTGTGGATGAGGGTAAGGGTGGGATGATATGGGAGAATGGCACTGGAACATGTTAATTATCATATGTCTAATCAATCTCCAGCCCAGGATTGATGCTCGGGGCTGGTGCAT
>ML662442.1:17940515-18016746 GCA_007570785.1 Antilocapra americana
GGGGAGGGAGGGGTTTCTGGAGGGGGAGCATATGTAAACCCATGGTGATATCATGGCATTGTATGGCAAAACTAATAAAAAAATAAAATTAAATTAAAAAAAATAAAAATATATACATTTAAAAAATACATGACATAAAAACCAAAGAAACAAGACCAATTCCTGGGAGTAGATTTCGGAAGTGAAGTTGCATTATATAAGGTACACCTTATATATTTGACGGAGAACCCTGACAACAAAGAGATGAAACCAGGTTCACTGAAAATACAGAATAGGCTTGGGATGAAAAGTTAATCCAAGGTTTCATAGACAGAAAATACTTAAAGGAGAAACTTGACCTTATATTAAACATGTGAAATAAATCAGCACAGTTTGGAAGCTGTTCCCTCCTATGCTAAAAGCAGGAAAAACTTAGTAAATTGAAAAGGTCTGGAGAATGGAAGCCAACCCCTGGAATATTTCTGGATGTTGAAGACAAGAGTATGTTTACACCTGAATTAAGCTGAGGATCAAGTTAGAGGTCATTACAGCTTGATATTTAAATGGCAACCACCACATTCAAGATATTTTTCTTTTTTTTTGAGAACATGAATTTATTCTTTTCCCATGAATATAATCAACTTAAGTGCTTTTCTCCAAAGCTATAAATCATTTACCTTATGTATGTGTAAAATACATATCTCTCCAACGTAACACATTATTTCATTTAAAATTGAATCAGCTGTCTTTAAATTCAAATATGTAATCTTGAATCAAATTTATAACAGAGTTTTGCCACAAATATTTCTGAGATGCATAATAATGAAATACGAGGTAGACAAAAATTTACATTATAAAAAGACACTGAAGTCAATTTTTCTATTTCTAAATGCTAAATGGCATTTTGAAGGTTGTGAATCTAATGTCTAGTTTATTCTTGGTAATGCATATTATTTCTATGTTGTATTTTGGGGAAAATAATATATTTCTCAATAGTTAAAAAATGTTAGCCAGTTCCTAAAAACTAGCCTAAATGAATGTAATTTAATTGCTTATTACAATGTCTCTCTATTTAAACTGCCAGTTTTATTAAAACTATATATGTGAAACAGCTCTGGATAAGTTAATTATCTTTCAAAATACTTTACATAAAAATAAGTTAGTCTGATGGCGGTTTCATGTCATTGTATGGCAAAAACAACACAATAAAAAATATATATATATAAAAAAATAAGTTAGTCTGTTCCTATATTACTGTCAACAGAAAATAAGATAGAAGATGTGAAACACAAGTACAAAAATATTTAATTACATAGCTTCCAAAGTTGGGAAGTGATTTAATAACTATGGTTTCCATAAAAGAAGAGTCTCTAGAAGGGTGGGATGGGGCTTCCCAGGTGACTCAGCTGATAAGAATCCCCCCACAATATAGGAGACGTGGGTTCAACCCCTGGGTCAGGAAGATCCTTTGGAGAAGGAAACAGCAACCCACTCCAGTATTCTCACCTGGAAAATCCCATGGAGAGAGGAGCCTGGTGGGCTACAGTCCATGAGGATAAAAAGAGTCAGATACAACTTAGTGGCTAAACAACAACAAGGATGGGATACTGACATGAAAAGAAGAAAAAAAAAACCCACAAATATGAGAACAACAATAGAAAACTCAGAGGAACTGATTTTACTTTATAGTTTACAGTGGAAGCCTACTATCTATCTATTAACAGAAATTACAATTCTGTAACTCAAATCAAAACATAGTCCAGAACTAAAAATAAACTAAAATACTTAAAAGACAGGAGGGATAGTAGCCCTCTTACAGGGAGGGCAATTTAAAAGATGGTGGCACGGCTTTTGTCGAAGGTGCTGCCCGCTGTGGTCTTATTAGTGGTGGTGCACTCTTTAATGTCCCTATGTCATCCTTGTGCACCCATATATTTCTATGGGTCAAAAGGCCCCTTAAAACATGGCAAAAGGAACGCAGACGTATAGGACAGTCTCGTGGACTCTGTGGAGGAGGGCAAGGGTGGGATGATATGGGAGAAGGGCATTGAAACATGTCAATTATCATATGTGAAATCAAGCACCAGCCCAGGGTTGATGCTCGGGGCTGGTGCACCGGGATGGCCCAGGGGGAGGGAGGGGGGTTCTGGAGGGGGAGCATATGTATACCCATGGCAGATTCATGTCAATGTATGGCAAAACCAACACAATAAAAAAAAAAAAAACATGGGGTATTTATCTACTTAGGTCTTTATTTTTCTATATTATAGAAAGTGAAAGTGAAAGAAAGTGAAGTCGCTCAGTCGTGTCCGACTCTTTGCTACCCCAGGGACTGCAGCCTACCAGGTTCCTCCATCCATGGGTTTTCCAGGCAAGAACACTGGAGTGGGTTGCCATTTCCTTCTCCAAGAGATCCTCCCAACCCAGGGATTGAACCCGGGTCTCCAGCATTGTAGGCAGATGCTTTACCGTCTGAGCCATCAGCAAAGCTCATAGAAAAAGACTAATACAAAGCCCCTAAATCCTAAAGCTTGGCTCTACTTCCAGTCATGAGGAAAGGAGCTGCCAGCGTGTCCCACCTCCATCCACAAACTAGAGGGCTCGTCCCATGGGATGGATGCAAAGAGCAAAAGAACTCTGCTATGAGATAATCTATGTAACAAAGAATATTACAAAGAAAGATCGACTATACTCTTTACAGCTGAAGATGGGGAAGCTCTATACAGTCAGCAAAAACAAGACTGGGAGCTGACTGTGGCTGAGATCATGAACTCCTTATTGCAAAATTCAGGCTTAAATTGAAGAAACTAAGGAAAACCACTAGACCATTCAGGTTTGACCAAAATCAAATCCCTTAGGATTATACAGTGGAAGTGACAAATAGATTCAAGGGATTAGGTCTGATAGACAGAGTGCCTTAAGAACTATGGACAGAGGTTCATGACACTGTATAGTAGGCTGTGATCAAGACCATCCGCAATAAAAAGATAGGCAAAAAGGCAAAATAGTTGTCTGAGGAGGACATACAAATAGCTGAGAAAAGAGAAGTAAAAGGCAAAGGAGAAAAGGAAAGATCTGAATGCAGAGTTCCAAAGAATAGCAAGGAGAGATAAGAAAGCCTTCCTCAGTGATCAATGAAAAGAAATAGAGGAAAACAGTAGAATGGGAGAGACTAGAGATCTCTTCAAGAAAATCAGAGATACCAAGGGTACATTTCATGCAAAGATGGGCACAATATAGGACAGAAACAGTATGGACCTAATAGAGGCAGAAAATATTGAGAACAGGTGGCAAGAATACACAGGAGAACTATACAAAACATACCTTAATGACCCAGATAATTGTGATGGTATGATCAACTCACCTAGAGCTAGACATCCTGGAGTGCAAAGTCAAGTGGGCCTCAGGAAGCATCACTACAAACAAAGCTGGTGGAGGTGATGGAACTCCAGCCGAGCTATTTCAAATCCTAAAAGATGATGCTGTGAAAGAGCTACACTCAATACACCAGCAAATCTGGATAACTCAGCAGTGGCCACAGGACTGGAAAAGGTCAGTTTTCATTCCAATCCCAAAGAAAGTCAATGCCGAAGAATGTTCAAACTACCACACAATTGCACTCATCTCACACACTAGTAATGCTCAAAATTCTCCAAGCAAGGCCTCAACAGTACATGAACTGAGAACTTCCAGATGTTCAAGCAGGATTAAGAAAAGGCAAAGGAACCAGAGATCAAATTGCCAACATCCGCTGGATCACAGAAAAAGCAAGAGAGTTTCAGAAAAACATCTGCTTTATTGACTACGTCAAAGCCTTTGACTATGTGGATCAGAACTAAGTGTGGAAAATTCTTCAAGAAATGGGAATACCAGACCACCTGACCTGCCTCCTGAGTAATCTGTATGCAAGTCAAGAAGCAAAAGTTAGAACCGGACATGGAACAACAGACTGGTTCCAGACTGGGAAAGGAGTACATCAATGCTGTATATTGTCACCCTGCTTATTTAACTTATATGCAGAGTACATCATGTTAAATGACAGGCTGGATGAAGCACAAGCTTGAGACAAGGTTGCCAGGAGAAATATCAATAACCTCAAATATGCAGATGATACCATCCTTATGGCAGAAAGCAAAGAGGAACTAAGGAGCCTCCTGATGAAAGTGAAAGAGAAGAGTGAAAATCTCTGGCTTAAAACTCAACATTCAAAAAACTAAGATCATGGCATCTGGTCCCATCACTTCATGGCAAACAGATGGGGAAACAATGGAAACAGTGACAGACTATTTTCTTGGGCTCCAAAATCACTGCAGATGGTGACTGCAGCCATGAAATTAAAAGACACTTGCTCCTTGGAAGAAAAGTTATGACCAACCTAGACAGCATATTCAAAAGCAGAGACATTACTTTGTCAACAAAGGTCTGTCTAGTCAAGGCTATGGTTTTTCCAGTTGTCATGTATGGATGTGAGAGTTGAACATAAAGAAAGCTGAGTGCCGAAGAACTGATGCTTTTGAACTGTGGTGTAGGAGAAGACTCTTGAGAGTTCCTTGGACTGCAAGGAGATCAAACTAGTCAATCCTGAAGGAAATCAGTCCTGAATATTTATTAGAAGGACCCATGCTGAAGTTGAAACTCCAATACTCTGGCTACCTGATGAGAAAGACTGACTCATTTGAAAAGCCCGTTGCTGGGAAAGATTGAAGGGAGGAGGAGAAGGGGACGACAGAAGCCAAGACAGCTGGATCTTGTCAACTCTTGTTGAGCTTGAGCAAGCTGCGGGAGTTGGTGATGGACAGGGAAGCCTGGTATGCTGCAGTCCATGGGGTCGCAGAGAGCTGGACACAACTAAGCAACTAAACTGACTGACTATGTAAGAAACAAAGGAAGATAAATTCATCTGTAAAGCGATTCTAATTTCTAACATCATAGATGATTTTCTATTCTTATACACACAATTCCTATTGACTTCAAAGGCAGTACTGAGCAGCAAGCAAGGGAAAAATTAGAGAGGTGGGTTCAAAATTTCCCCCAAATCAAGAATAAATAAAGATGCTCACTCTTGGGAGGGAGTTTGGGGGAGAATGGATACTTGTATGTATATGTATGGCTGAGTCCCTTTGCTGTCCACCTGAAACTATCACAACGTTGTTAACTGGCCATACTCAATGTAAAATTAAAAGTTTAATAAAAAAATTTAAAGAGAAAGAATGTCAGTTGAGTTACCCTAATCTTCAAGAGCTCATGCTCATTCTCAGTCATGTGAACCCATGGAGCCCATCAGGCTCCTCTGTCCATGGGATTCACCAGGCAAGAATACAGGAGTGGGTTCCCATTGCCTACTGCACAGGATCTTCCTGACCACTAAATGCAAACAATTCTACAAAACACACATTGGTTGTTGCAATCCATAAACATAAGCCTCAAACCTTGCTTAAAATTAAATATTATTTTTCTTAAACCTGAATAGCAAGCTTACACACGACATAAATGATTGATTGTATCATCATAATTTTGTAAAACCAAGAACAATGAGCTCTGCTTCATCAGAATGGTGGGAGAATTGAAGTTCTCTTCAACAGACTCTCTCAAACCACATAAAAGTTACCATTTCTTTCAGGATTGTTATTTTTAAAGAGCTGAAATGTTTCAAGAAAATATAAGGAGGTTCTTTTGGGGAAAAAATGCCCATCCTTTGTAATGCATGGTGTTACACATTTGTAATGCATGGTGTTACACAACAGAGATATTTAGAGAGACAGGAGTAAGAAGCTGAAGGTCTAGACAGGAAGAAATACCGACAGAAGCCAACAGAGGGGTAAAAGAGGTGGCTGGGAGCAGACAATGAGTAACAGTCGCAACAGAGAAGGCATGTGAGACTTCACTAGCAAACAGGTGGGCTGTTTTAACGCCAGCTCTGCGACTGTTGGTAAAACCTTAAGGACACAACTTGTCCTCATTCCCTTCATCTGTAAAACCTGATGGGGAGCAGGGAAACTGGATTAGCGCTTCTCTGACTTCAACAAGAAAAAGAATCACTTGGGAGCATAGTTACAGTGCAGGTTCTGACTCAGTAGCTTGGGGGTATGGCTCACCTTTAGGAAGATCTTGCACTTTCTAGAAGTTCCAAGTGAGGCTATGCCAATGTTCCATGGAACATCCTTGAGTATCAGAACACTAGGTGACCCTTGGGATTTTTTTCCCTAACTTTAAAAAATTGCTCCTTTTCACAACAACAGCAAGGAGAAGGGTTCCCTGGTAGCTCAGATGGTAAAGAATCTGCCTACAATGCAGGAGACCCCAGTCTGACCCCTGGGTCGGGAAGATCCCCTGCAGGAGGAAATGGCAACCCACTCCAGTATTCTTGCCAGGACAATCCCATGGACAGACGAGCCTGGTGGGCTACAGTCCATGGGGTCGCAGAGTTGGACACGACTGAGCAGCTTTCACTTTTTCACAAAGAGAAAGAATGGGATTGAAGGTAAGGAAAACTGGATTAAGAAAACAAGCAGTTTCCGCTGGCCAGGGACCCACCTCTCACGGCCAGCGCCCCGGCACGTGTCCTCCTTACAGCGCATCACGCTGTCCTGTGACTGGCCTCCACCGCCCCACCCCCACCCCCTCTGCCTCTGGGCTGACCTCTTCTTCTGAGTTTGCAACTTATATAGTTTTTTAACTAATCACTTTTTATCTCTTTATTTATTGTTGGCTGCGCTACTGGTGGCTATTTATCTTTGTGGCTGTGTGGGGTTTTGTCCTCTAGTTGCGACTAGTAGAGGCTACCCCGTAATTGTGGTACCAGGGCTTCTCAGTGCGGTGGCTTCTCTTATTGCTGAGCGTGGGCTCTAGGGCATGTGGGCTTCAGCAGTCGCAACCCATGGGTTCAGAAGTTGTGGCTTCCGGGCTCCAGAGCACAGGCTTGGTAGCTGTGGGGCAGGGGCTTAGTTACTCCACAGCAGGTGGGATATTCCTGGACCAGAGGTCAAACCCATGTCTCCTGCATTGGCAGGCGGACTCTTTACCACTGAACCACCAGGGGAAGCCCTTAAATAATCTTTTGAAGGAATTAAATCCTCTATTTATTTGAGTTACATGGGATCCAAATGTAGATTATGCATATGAGAGTAAAAGAAGATATGTTTCTGGTATGCTGTCAGTACACAGTGATGGGTGGGGTTCTACATCATGAATTTATTAGGAAGTGGAAAAAAAAGAAAAATTCTACTGAAACACTATCCCTCTTGCCAACATTGAAGTCAGATTCTATCACTGAGGAATACCAAGATTCAAATGGGTTTTATGTAACATTCTTGGGAATGCTCTCTTATGAAAAGCTCTTATAGAGAGGGAGAGAGAGGGTCAAAATGGCACAGATATTATATAAAATGAACTCCAGCTGATTTGTCATATTGTCCTCTTTCTATATTTTATTTTATTAATATGTTTAATAACATGTCCATGCCTTCATATCTTGATGATTTTGCTCTTGTTTTTGAGTCTAATTATTAACAATTTGGGGCCTTCTTCATGGCTCAGATGGTAAAGAATCTGCCTGCAATGCAGGAGACCTGAATTTGAGACCTGGGTTCAATCCCTGGGTCAGGAAGATCCTCCGGAGAAAGGAATGGCTACCCACTCTAGTCTTCTTGCCTACAGAACTCCATGGACAGAAGAGCCTGGTGAGTTACAGTCTATGGGGTCACAAAGAGTCAGACACAACTTAGCAACTTTCACTTTCATTAACAATTTAAGCCTTTCATGTTGCACATCCCTGAATATTCATTAGAAGGACTGATGCTGAAGCTCCAATACTTTGGCTACCTGATGTGAAGAGTTGACTCATTGGAAAAGACCCTGATGCTGGAAAAGATAGAAGGCAGGAGAAGAAGGGGATGACAGAAGATAAGATGGTTGGATGGCATCACCAACTCAACAGACATGAGTTTGAGCAAACTCTGGGAGATGGTGAAGGACAAGGAAGCCTGGCATGCTGCAGTCTATGGGGTTGCTAAGTGTCAGATATGACTTAGTGACTAAACAACAACAACAATAAATTAGATGTGTAGAATTTCAGATTTAGAAATGATCCCTTTATTTTAAAAACGAGATGCGCAGGGACCAAGAGACTTGCTGTAGAAGATGGAGCTCACCTTCTCAGTCACCATGCACACTCATTTTAAGGGAAAAATGTTCCCACCATATTTTTCCTAAATTATAGGCATGAAGAAAATTTTCAAATACAACTGTGACTATCCATCATGGTGCTTCAAGGGAATGAAAACAAGAGGGACCTACAAAAGTCCCCTGAGCAGAGAGAAGGACAAGAGATAAACACACCAAGGCTCACACCTTCTCAGGTGCTGCATCCGGCAGACCTGGTCTAGGATCACAATGCTCTGGAAGACACGACACCAAATAATGAGGGAAGACCAAGGATGTCTAGCCTGAAAAAGAGGAGGCCTCATCAAATACTCAAAGACCCAAAGAGGCACCAGATTTATTTTCTATTTCCAGAGAACCCATGAGAAGGGCTTTAGCAAAATAAATTGCACCTATAAATTCAGAAACTTCTAATCATGAGGTCTCCCTTTCTATAAGTAGAAAAGCTGTCTCCTTTGGAAATGAGTTTCCTTTTTTTAAGTTATTAATAATTAAATTAATTTTAAATTAAAGTTAAGCAAATCTAAAGCTAAATATTATTTCAAATCAAGTTTTGGAGCAAGGAATTTTATTTCAAAAATAAGAATTACCAAGACCCATTACCTTAACCTTCTAGACCCTAAAGGGTTAACTTCTTTTCTCAAGAAATTGTTTCCATCTAAAACACTTTGTTTCACAAAGCTCATGCCAAGTGAGACTGGTTTACAAACACTAGTTTGGCCAACACTCATATAATTTTATCTATATTAAAAGGCCATGTAATGGTTAGCAATTGTATGTGCTCATGAGAACTCACAAGCTGTTCACTAGAAACAGTTCCCTTTATTATGTGTGAATTATACCTTTATTTTTAAAATGGTACCAAAAAATGGTCCATCTGAAGTGGGGCTTCCCTTGAATACCCTCCCCACCAACAGTTTTGTTCATTCTTAACCTGACTTGCACCTTAAAAATCACCCAGCACAGTAAACAGACCAGCCCTTCCATCCCTTCTGAGCTCAGTGATTGGGGGTAGGTCATTTGGTCCTTGACCTCTCAAAACTCATCATCTATTAGGGGAGACAGACATGACAAATCAAATGCTTTGCAGGATTCTGAGAGCAACATCAGAGGCCAGTCTGGGGACAGGAGAGAGGTGACAAGGGCAGCTTCCGGAGCTGATGCCCAAACTGTTCCTTGAAGAAAAGAGGAAAAACTTGGCAAGCAGATAGGAAGGGCGGAAGGCCTTCCTGCAGAGAGAACCATAGGTATAAGGAGCCACAAATCAAGAAACAAAACATTTACTCTGGAATCTAAACAGGCCTGAGGTAGAGGATGTGAAGTGAAAGTGAAAGTCGCTCAGTCGTGTCCGACTCTTTGCGACTCCATGGACTATACAGTCCATGGAATTCTCCAGACCAGAACACTGGAGTGGGTAGTCTTTCCCTTCTCCAGTGAATCTTCCCAACCCAGAGATCGAACCCAGGTCTCCCACGTTGCAGGAGGATTCTTTACCAGCTGAGCGACAAGGGAAGCCGGAGGTAAAGGATATACACAAGGAAAGATGGCAGGAAATGACTAGAGATTTACAAGTCAGATCAGTCCTGGGAGAGTCTCACAAATTCTGCTGAAGAGGTTGGAACTTTTCCTGTAGATAACAGAGAGATGCTTCCTTGGTTAGAAACTGGAGGTCACATGTGGCTTTCAGCAGATGCTGACGGAGGCAGTGGGGATGGTGACAGAGGCAGCGGGGGATGGACAGAAGGGGGAAGGCAGGACTGAAGGGGGAGGCAGGGAAACCAGCTGGGTCAGGGGCTCTCAACTATCCACTGCCCTCAGAAGAACCGTCTGCTTGTTAAAAACATGGATTCCTAGTTTCCACCCCAGATCTACTGAATCAACATCTCTGTGGGCGGGGCTCAGCACTACAACCTTCAAACTTCCCTGGTGATGCTGACAGGCAGTCAGCCTTGGAGACCACTACACCGTGCAAGAAATGAGTGCAATCTGGATTCAAGGGTTGCACTGCCGATGGAAAAGATAGGCAGATGTGAAGGTCACAAGAGCAAAATCTACAGGCTTGGCGACTGATGTGGATGTGAGAGGTGAGAGTGAAAGAAAAGCTCAGGGTTACTCCCAGATTTCTGGCCTGGCTGGTAGCACAGATGGTGAAGTCGTGGATCTGGGACAGAGCATAAAGGAAGAGGAGCAGGAGGTAATCAGGTGCTTTCTAAACCTCTTCTGTTTGAAGCACTCGTGGGACACACAGCAGGAGGTATCCAGCAGGGTCTGGAGCTGCAGATGACTGCCCGGTCGGCAGACACTCAGGGAGTCACTGGCAATGAGAACCCTTCCAGGATTTCAGGTCACAAGGGAAAGAACACACAGAATGAAAGACTAAAACGATCAAAGGCTGAACCCTGGGGAACACCTAAGGGAAGAGTGGGATCAATGGCTGTGAAACAACCAGAGAGGAAGGAAGAGACAAGAGAAAAAGACGTGGTGAGGACCAAGAGATGGGGTGGGCAACAGACTCTATGGATGCAGAATCAACTGTTCTTTCCCCTTCTTTTTAAGGAGAAAAAGTAATCATCTCACAAGGTTGATGGGTGATAGTTAAATGGGTACATTCCCAGCACACATGGATGCTGTAGGCCCTTCCTTCTGTTGTACCCTGTTCCCTCTGCATCTCTACGCAGGTAGTCCTATGTCAGGGATCACCTGGCAGGTGTGTCCTGCATGAGGGACCACCCGGCAGGTGGGTCCTGCATCAGGGATCACCTGGCAGGTGTGTCCTACATCAGGGATCATCTGAGCCCCTCTGGCTAAGAGCCAAGCCCTTCTATGTCTTCTAGGCCTTTTCTTCCCAACCTAGAGGCGTTCTCTAGGCTCTGAATATGAACTCTCAAGTCAGACTAGCAGCCTTACAACCCCAGCTTTCTCAGTCACCAGCTGAATAAGCCCCAGCAAGTTACCCAGGCTCTCTGACTTCACGGGTGATGACTGGGCTGCCGGGAGGAGTAAGACATGAGGTACAGTACCTGACAGAGAATAAGAGCTCAGTACATGTCAGCATTGTCTTTCTTACTGCCAATAACCAAACCACTAAATCTTCCTCTCTCCCAAGAGAAGAGTTAAACCAAATTAAAGAAAAGTCATCATCAGCAATTAATCTTAGCAGAAGACTGTAAAGTGACAAGATAGAATATTTTATAACTCATATGCTGAGAATACAGCACATTTTATAATTTATTCAGGAGAGCAAATGCATAACAAGTCTAGCTCTAAATTATTAATTATTTGAAAAAAAAGTTAAAAAAAAACAAACCAAAAGCATCCTTTTAAGAAAATGTAAGCCAGATTTTAATAAATAATAAAATATTTTTAGTCCAATAGTTTTGAAGTAACCCCAGTCCTTGGAAACTTCTACTTGTACACAAACAACTGTTATTAATTCTTACAACAAACTATGTATAGTAAAGCAATTTTCTTAAAAATCTCTATAGGCATCTTATTTCTTTGAAAGGCTTATCTCTTTTAAAGCTCTTTAGAACTCCAAATTTCTACCAGTTAGAATGAAATTCTTCTGCAAGTAGTCTAAGCTGATAATTGATTTACAGGGTTTCCCAGGTGGCTCAGCGGCCATCAAAAGAAAAATTAGTAAAAATTTAAAATTTTAGAAGATCCAAATTCCCAGAATTGATATGAAAAGGAACAAGGTTACAGGAGGAAATAATCTTAGTCGGGTGACGACTTGGGGAGTCACACGAAGCAGAGGGAGTATGGCACCACGGGGCAGAGGACAGGACCCGAATTGACAACGGCTGGATTCCAGCTCTATCAGTCATTTTCCAGCCCCATGACTTTGAACCTGAAACTCCTGGGCCACAGTTTTCTCCTATGTAAAATGGGGGTGATAATGTGTGTGTGCTCAGTTACTCAGTCACGTCTGATTCTTTGCCACCCCACGGACTGTAGCCTGCCAGGCTCCTCTGCCCATGGAACTCTCCAGGCAAGATTATTGGAGTGGGTTGCCATTTCCTCCTCCAGGGGATCCTTCTTGACCCAGGGATTGAACCCACATCTCTTGCATTGACAGGCAGATTCTTTACCACTAGTGCCACTAGATTACCCAAATCACAGAGTTGCTTTGGGGTTCAAACTGAAAACCCTCTGTAGGAAGCCACTCCAACATGAACACTTTTTGCACTTGAAATTCACTAGACATGAATTTCTTCTGAAACTTTTAAAACACGCTGTGATTGCCTCTAGCATGCCATGGCACTATCCTGGCACTGTCTGCTTAACTGTCCCGCGCCAGACAGGGCAAGGACTGCGACCGTGATCTCTAAACCACAGAGGTTCCCACGGTGGCTGCACCCACAAACGGTTGAGCCCAAGCACACCGAAGGCCACAAAGTATCTGGAAAGTAGTTATCATGATTACTGTGAGAACTGACATTCAAGACATTTTAGTCTTACTGAAATGTAGTTGATTTACAGGGCTCCCCAGGTGGCTCAGTGGTAAAGAACCACCTGCCAGTGCAGAAGACCCAGGAGACCTATGTTCAATTCCCGGGTCGGGAAGATCCTCTGGAGAAGGAAATGGCAACCCGCTCCAGTTCTTGCCTGGAGAATCCCATGGACAGAGGAGTCTGGTGGGCTACAGTCCACGGGGTCACAAAGAATCTGCCACAACTACATAGATTCCTAACATTCAAGACATTTCTAAACTGCCCTTTTGATTCCTATAAAATGAGTAAGAGTCCTTGATCAATATCATTCTAAAAGAAATACAAAGTCTCTGTTGGAGTGGAAAAAACCCTAAATATTCTATATAAATCCATGCCATTGCTGTGGTTCTCTTAAATTTTAATAATATTTTAAAATTCTTAAAAAATTTTAAATAATATTTTGAAATTCTTGTTTTTCTATCATAGTACATGGTAAATGTGGTGTCAGTCTCTCAGTCATGTCTGACTCTTTGCGACCCCATGGATGGACTGTAGTCCACCAGGCTCCTCTGGGATTCTCCAGACAAGAACACTGGAGTGGGAAGCCATTCCCTTCTTCAGGGGTATTCTTCCCAGGGAACGAACACTGCAAAAGAATCAGGCAGATTCTTCTGTCAAAGCTACCAAGGAAGCCCTAGTTTATAGTACACAGTAGCTTATCAAAAACATTAAAACTCCATTCTTGTGATCCCAGGCTTTCCTGATGGTCCAGTGGTTAAGAATCCACCTTCCAGTTCAGGGGACACGGATTCATTCCTGGTCTGGGAAGATCCCACATGCCGAGGGACCACTAAACCCAAGCACCCCATCTACTGAGCCTGAGCTCTGGGGCCCTCAAACTGCAACTACTGGGCCCATGAGCCCTACAGCCCAGGCTCCACAACAAGAGATGCCCCAAAACAAGAAGCCTGCACAGCGCAACTCACGAGGAGACCCTGCACACAGCATCAGGGACCCAGAGCAGCCAGAAATAAATAATTCCTTTTAAAAAAAGTGTGGTCTCTGCTCTAGCAGAAAAGCACCTCTTGGAAGCTTACCTGAAATGCAGAATCTCAGGCCCCACTCAAGACTTACTAAGCCAGAACTGGGTTTTAATTAGACTTCTAGGTGATTAACACATTAAAGTCTAAGAACTGCTTTAGTCTACTCAGAAGTGTGGGCCTCCTTTATATAATACATAATCAAGTCATGTAATTTTGATGTATTTGTTCCTAGAGCCTCCCTGAATAAATCAGCTAGTTTTGTTTTCTAACAACATCTACCTCTATTTATCCTCCCATAGTGCTTAGTCGATTTGGAGAAGGAAATGGCAACCCACTCCAGTGCTCTTGCCTGGAGAATCCCAGGGACGGGGGAGCCTGGTGGGCTGCCGTCTATGGGGACGCACAGAGTCGGACACGACTGAAGCGACTTAGCAGCAGCAGCAGCAGCAGCGCTTAGTTGCTTAGCTGTGTCTGACTCTTTGTGGCCCCATGGACAATAGTCTGCCAGGCTCCTCCGTCCATGGAATTGTCCAGGCAAAAATACTGGAGTGAGTGGTCATTCCCTTCTGCTGGGGATCTTCCCGACTCAGGTATTGAACCTGGGTCTCCTGCATTTTAAGTGTATTCTTTACCATCTGAGCCACCAGGGAAGCCCTCTCCCATAGACAAAAGAAAAACACAAGTCCAGCAACCAACTAGAGACACTGAATAGCTTCTGGAGTATAGTCAAGACATCAGGAAGTATGTACTACACATTGTTCTCTGTAACTTTTCACCCCTCCTTAATAAATTACAACCAACAACTGCAAATCAACCCCATGTTTTTAACACCTGGCAGCTAATCACAAATATTCAGGTGATACTGTTATAAATCCATTCACCTCTAAAGACTATACAAAATAACAGTGACTTCATGCTATGCTGTACATTGAAAGCACCCCAAAGAGAAACTGCTCTTTTTCTGAAGGAGGTAGTCAATGTCTTCCTCCATTTATTACAAGTATCATGAGGGCCAGGGCTACAACCCTTGTTCCTTGATGTATCTCCACAACAATATTTGCAAAAACTTGCTAAAAGAAAATTTTAATGAGCAAATGTAGATAACTGTTGTCAAGAAGAGTTTGAGAAAGATCTTATCTCTGTGACAAGCATAAACTAAATACCACCTCTTCTGGGTTCCAGTCTAAAATGCGATGCTTAGTGTATTCTTCAAGCCAAGGAAGATTTGGGGTATCAGCGAGGGGAAATAGGCAGAAGCAGAGGTGAAAGGTCTGGATACAAGGGGACAGGTCACCAGCTGAGATTTACTCTAGAAACAAAACATTCTGAAGATAGTGGAGGACTGAGTCAGGGTGATGAGCAGGGGGAATGTCTGTCTGCTTTAACCCATCTGTGCTCAGGGCAGAGGATGCTGCTTAGAGTTTGGAAGAATGCCTGGATATACTGAGGGAAAGGGCAGCTCTTGAAGAATTCAGAGGCTGAGCTAGAAAAGACTAAGAGGTCAGAGTGTGATGGGCAGACTGGAGGGAATGCAGGTCATCACCATCAAGGCCAGGGAAGCTGCGGGCTCTGAGGGAGTCAATCGCCAGCATAGACTTTTATGAACTCAGCTGTATACTAGTCACCCAAGAGCCTGCAAGAATTCAGAGAGGAGTTAACAGCAGAGGAAAAAGAACTCTGGTTCCAAGTTTACCTGTACAGAGAACACAATAAAGGTGGAAAGAGAGAGAAATTATAAAATTTCTCAAAGAGAGCAGATAACATAAGAGACGGACTGACTTAGAAGCTTCAAAGGAGAAAAGACCATTAACACAGACAAGGTGAGTGAGTCAATGTGTGATATGAGCTGCAGATCGTTTACATGAAGGTTTAATCTGGGAGGGTTAGTCCTAGGCGGACATTATCTGGAAAGTTGGCTTATCTGCTTAGAAAACGGGGATAGCAGAAACTAACAAAACATCGTAAAGCAGCTATGCTCCAATAAAAATTGTTGTTGCTGTTGTTTGGGCATCCCAGGTGGCTTAGCGGTGAATCATCTGCCTGCCAGTAGAGGAGACACAAGAGACATGGGTTCGATCCCTGGGTCAGGAAGATCCCCTGGAAGAAAAAAATGGCAACCCCCTCCAGTATTCTTGGCCTGGAGAATCCCATGGACAGAGGAGCCGAGGGAGTTACAGTCCATGGGCCACAAGGAGTCGGACACGACTGGGCAATCAGGCACCCACACATGCTTTTGTTTAATCGTGAAGGCAAGTCCAGCTCTCTGCGACCCTATGGACTACAGCCTCCCAGGCTTCTCTGTCCATGGGACTTCTCAGGCAAGAATTCTGAAGTGGGTAGTCATTTCCCTCTTCAGGGGACCTTCCTGACCCAGGGATCGAACCTGCATTTCCTACATTGCAGGTGGATTCGTTACCAAGAGCCACCTGGGAAGCTCCAATAAAAATTAATTTTAAAAAATTTAACTAAAAAAAAGAAAATGGGGATAGTAACATACTGAACCCACAGGAGTTCAATAAGGATTTTAATAAGCATTAAATGTGACAAATACAAAGCGCTGGTCAGAAAGCTTGGCCCATAATAAACATTCAATAAATGTTCACCATGATGAATGGACAATAAAACAGTATTTGCAGGATGAGTAACGAGGCTGTGTTGCTTTATGCAAAGGCCACCAATGAAAGACAGAGGTGACAGATCTCAATTCCATCCCAGCCCTGTTACTTTCTAGTTGTACAGTTTTGAGTCTATCTCTTCATCATGGTGGTGGTTTAGTCACTAAACTGTGTCCGACTCTTGTAATCCCATGGACAGCAGCCCACCAGGCTCCTCTGTCCATGGGATTTCCCAGGCAAGAATACTGAAGTGGGTTGCCCTTTCCCTCTCCAGGGGATCTTCCCAACCCAGGGATCAAACCCAAGTCTCCTGCATTGCAGGCAGATTCTTTACCACTGAGCCACCAGGGAAGCCCTCTTCTAAGGACACTAAGAAACATTAAATAACATAAAAGTGTATAAAATTCATATCATAGCATTCTATAATTCATAACGGTCCTATAATAGAAGTTCAATAAACAGCAGTGAGCTCTACCACGTGCAGACAATATTTATATTTATGGTTTAAAAAATTACATATTCATAAAAGCCAGTGTGGGGAGATATAGGGCAGTCATAGGTCACAGGGAGAGGCAGATGTATATGTGTGTGTGTAATATATACTTTTTAACCATGAATTTAGATATCATCTTCATACGTTGAAACTCACTGCTATTTACTGAGCTTCTAGTATAGGATCATTATGGACTATAAAATGCTGTAATTTGCATTTTATACACCTATGTTACTTAATGTTCACAGTAGGCATTATTTAACAACTCTATGATGAAGAAATGAACTGAAATATATGTACATTTGAAGAATAATGCTATGTATACTGGAAGCCAAGACAGAATTCAGGCAAGTAATCTTCTCATCCCATTTTCACACTTTGCTGGGATTCTCAGAAAAAGCAGTTGTAAAACATCCTCCGTGTGCTAATCTGAGAGTTCAAAGTCCAAATATCACCCCTAGTGCTATCAGTGTGGTTTTAAAAAAACTAAAAGCAAAAAAACACTGAGATACTACGGGTGTGTTTTAACAGGAACTTTGGTCAAGATCTTCTCTTGCTAACTGTTCTATCTGCTGAATATCCATAATGGATCCTGAATTCCTCTTCAATAATTAGCAATAGTTTCTAGTTCTTATATTATGAAGTTTGGCAAACACTTTCATAATTCACTCTGAATATACTCTTTTTTAGGGTTCTAGGCTAGTCCATAATATGGAAGTCAACTTCACCTTCTCAGGCTAAATACCACTACCACTTTTTATATTGTGTGTATATTTATATATATATCTTCATATATATGGCATGTATATATTTATATATGGACTTCCCAGCTGGCACAATGGTAAAGAATCCACCTGCAATAATCCCTGGGTCAGGAAGATCCCCTGGAGAAGGAAATGAATGGCAACCCACTCCAGTGGGTTTCCCATTCTTGCCTGGGAAATCCCATGGACAGAAGAGCCTGGCGGGCTGTAGTCTATGCAGTCACAAGAGAGTCAGACACAATTTAGCAATTAAACAACAAATATAAATATGTGTGTGTGTGTGTGTGTGTGTGTGTGTGTGTAATACTTTGTGTGTGTGTGTGTAATACTTTAGTTTCATACAACAGCCCTTCAGTGCCATTAAGCATTTCAGATGCTTTTCTTCAGATTACCTCTAGTGGTATTATGACTTTGTTCAGATTTAGTATTCTAAATAGTGATACTATGTTCATAAGAAAGCAATGTAAGATAAGGTAAAATAAGAGAAGGTACACATCCGAGGACTTTGCCTTCTTGCTGGGCAGGCACAATGGGAAACAAAGGCACAAGGCTAAGAGAAGAAACAACCTCTTTCGATTCATTTCCACTATACTGTCATGTGCAAGTTGTTTAACTTCTATACATGGAAATATCACCGTCTGCCAGGCCTGAACCCCAGAGTTGTGAAGTTCTTGATAATCCTGTCCAGCAAAATACAAAGCCAAGACTGTCATCCCTGTCATTTGCTACTTTCTAGCCATTTGCTTGCATATGTGCTAAGTCGCTTCAGTTGTGTTTGACTCTTTGCGACCCCATGGACTGCAGCCCACCAGGCTCTTCTGCCCATGGAACTCTCCAGGCAAGAATACTGCAGCGGGATGCCATTCCCTTCTCCAGGGGATCTTCCCGACCCAGGGGTCGAACTCACATCTCCTACATCTTCTGCACTGGCAGGTGGATTCTTTACCACTGGTGCCACCTGGGAAGCCCTCTGGTACCTTTTGGGTGCTTTTTTTAAAAAGCAACAGCTATGAATACTCTACAAAGAAAGCCATTTATGATAAACTAAAAAAAAAAAAAACAGTTTTAGTGTTTTGGCAATGAACACCAAAGAAAGATCATTTCTAGAAATGCTATATTAATTTTACAACATATGAAAATCTTTTTAAAATTGTAGTAAAAAATACATAAACTTTACTACCTCAACTGTTTCTAAGTATACATTTCATTAGTGTACATGTCATTAGTGTTACATGTATTCACATCATTGTGCAACCAGCCTCCAGAACTTTCTCCTCTTGTGAATCTGAAACTCTATACACATTAAACAATTCCTTGTCTCCCCACCATCTTCCCAATCCCTGGCAACCAACACTCTACTTTCTTTTTCTATAAATGTAACTATTTTAGGGACTTCATAATCATCAGTATTTGTCTCTTCCTGACTAGCTTATTTTACTTAGTATAATGCCCAAAAGGTTCAGCCATGTTGTGGCCTGTGTCAGCATCTCCCTTCTTTTTAAGGCTGAATAATATCCCATTGTATGTATAGATCATAGTTTGTCTATTCACCCATCACTGACATTTGGGTTGCTTCCACTCTTGGCCATTATAAACAGTGCTGGTATGACTATGGGTAAAAAAATATACATGAAATTCTTTAATAATACATGTCTGTGACTAGGTTTTCATTTAATAAACAAATAAAATGAAAAAAAGAGAAGCTTACGCCTTCAAATACACTAGCTCAAAATCACAAATGCCTCGATGTGGTCACACCTAACAATGAGAAACTGATTCCTCAGTGAATTAATGCATTTGACTTTCAAATTCTAATTAAATGTGATCACAAATAAAGTATTATATTGAGATATTTTTTAAGAATTACAATATTCCATGGAGAAGAATAAATGACAAAAGTAAGATGCTTTAATACCAAAATACACAGTAGTACGTCAAACAAAGAGGGGCTTAAATATCTGTATCTCTGTATTTCATTCCTTCACCTCTCCTTTATGGAGCAGATAAGAGAGAGTGAAAAGGACTAAATATGAACCTGTTATTTTTAACATTTACACAGTACTAATAACAGTTTTGGAGAAGGCAATGGCAACCCACTCCAGCACTCTTGCCTTGAAAATCCCACGGATGGAGGAGCCTGGTGGGCTGCAGTCCATGGGGTCGCACAGAGTTGGACACGATTGAAGATGCTTTAATACCAAAATGCCTAACCAAAGTTAAGGAACATACTTACACCAAAACCATTTAATTTCTTTTGTTTTCCCTGTATGCTAAAACCTACATATTTGTAGCAATTTTACAAAAAATTTAAGCCATACTTCCAAATTTTTTAGAAATGCTCAAAAAATGCTTAAAAATGGAAATCTTTTCTAATAACGTATGATAAAATTTGCATGTTCTATATTAAAAAAAGTATGAAGCAAGATTAAGTTTAGACTATCTAAGCCATTGCTTTAGAAGATATTCTGAGAATTCAATAAAAAGGCCTTAAAGGAACATGTAGCTTCAAATCTTCTCATTGTAGACGCAGAAATATGAGCCCCCCAAAATCACGAGTAACTTGTCCGAAACCATGCAAAAAGCCATCCTCAGAATAATAAACTCATTCTTTAATGTTACTGCTATTATTTTTGACATAATCGTTAACTCTAGGTTGTTTGAGAAATACCTCCATCATTAAAGGGGTAGAGTCTAAGGGTGGGATGAGATGGGAGAAGGGCATTGAAGCATGTTAATTGTCATGTGTCTAATCAATCGCCAGCCCAGGATTGATGCTCGGGACTGGTGCAGCGAGATTTCCCGGGGGGGAGGGAGGAGGGAGGGGGGACCCGGAGGGGAAGCATATGTAAACCCATGGTGATATCATAACAATGTATGGCTAAAACAATAATTAAAAAAAAAAATAAAAAATAAAAAAATAAATAAAATAAAATAAAGGGGTAGAGTATTACAGCAACAAACACAGTAGTACGTCAAACAAAGAGGGGCTTAAACATCTGTATCTCCGTATTTCATTCCTTCACCTCTCCTTTTTGGAGCAGATAAGAGAGAGTGAAAAGGACTAAATATGAACCTGTTATTTTTAGCATTTACACAGTACTAATAACAGTTTTGGAGAAGGCACTGGCAACCCACTCCAGCGCTCTTGCCTGGAGAATCCCACGGACGGGGGAGCCTGGTGGGCTGCAGTCCATGGGGTCGCACAGAGTCGGACACGACTGAAGCGACTGAGCAGCAGCAGCAGCAGCAATAAGTTTTACTGGTGAGGATTGGAATTGTTGCCTGGAGTCAGGTTTTCAATTACTTATCAGTATATGTTTATTTGAAATTGCTTTATCTATGTAAAGAATTTTTAAAAGCTGCACCTATATTTAGAATTTAAGAGCCAGGAGAGACCTCAGAGACTACCTAATTCAACTCAATTTGCAGATGAAAGAAGTTGACTTGGAAAAGCAAAGTGCCCGCTATATACAGCCACAGGTAATTAGTGGCAGGTCCAGGACTAAAGCCTAAAGTCTAAAGCCCAGTCCAGGGTCCTCTCCATCTCCTACACCATGTGCCCGCCTCACTTGCACACACACCACAATGCTTATGGGCAGATGATGAAGAGAGAGGAAGAATGGCATCTGGTTCTATATCTCTTGAGAATATCCTGTGCTACTAACTGATTTTATGGTTTGATTCCTTCATTAAATCGAGTCAACACCAACTGACTCAAGACTAACCTATGATAAAGATCATTCTTAAGCTCTCCATAATGTAGTGTAACCCCAAACCTTACTAATATTTATCAACCAGAATGTCTCTGAAATTTCACTATCTGAAATCAAGCTCGATTAAGGGAGCCGTGCCAAGTCAACAAATGTATGGACACTCCCTAGTGTTGGGGAGAAAAATACAAAAGAAGGGAAAAGATAAGTAATAATGAAGGTTAAAACAGTGTGAGAAAACAGTCTAAGAAGAAACTGCACAAGGAGGTACGTGAGTGATTGCTCAGGACAATGGGGTCAGATGGAGCAAAGAACTGAGCTGGGTACCAGGGCTGAGAAAGGCTCCACGTGGGAGGGAGACTGAGCCAGGGCCTGGTGGAGGGCATGTGGGAAGGGAACCAGAGAAAAGGGCAGTAAAGGCAAGGGCAGTGTGACAAGGGACATCGGGTGTACCTGTTTTACTCAAGCGTGAGTTTTCCAGTTTGGCTCGAGCTGCAGGTCTGTGGGCAGGGACCAGGGTAGACAGGAGAGCTGGAAACTGGGTTGAGAGGCTATGTATTTCTTCCTCCCCTCTCTTCTCTAAAAGTCAAGATCCATATGATTTTTTAACCTATATATTGTAATACATGCTCATTCTAAGGGAAGATGAAACAACGGCACCTTAATTGAACAGGACAAAATGTCCTAATAAGGAAGAAGAAAAAGGAGCCATCTCAACCTGAGAAAAGACAGGTTCTGTTACCCAACACTTCTCTATGTGACCACAGACGTCTAATTCGAAATAATAAGTGACTTAATAAATCAACGGAGAAGGCAATGGCACCCCACTCCAGTACTCTCGCCTGGAAAATCCCATGAACAGTGGAGCCTGGTAGGCTGCAGTCCATGCGGTCGCGAAGAGTCGAACATGACTGAGCGACTTCACTTTCACTTTTCACTTTCATGCATTGGAGAAGGAAATGGTAACCCACTCCAGTGTTCTTGACTGGAGAATCCCAGGGACGGGGAGCCTGGTTGGCTGCCATCTATGGGGTCGCACAGAGTCGGACACGACTGAAGCGACTTAGCAGCAGCAGCAGCAATGACTCAAACATAATACTTTGGTTAACATCAAATTATTCACTAATGACATTATCACAGGACTTAAGAAAAAAACAAAACACTGAATTTTAAAACGATAACCAACTTCTTGTGGCTCTTAAGATCACAAAAGCACTCACTGATATAATTATCTATGTAATTCTTAAAACCTTGTTTCCCAAAGCCAAAGAATCTAACTGTGTAAAACTGTGTCCTGATGCCAGTTTTAGAGGATGCCTTGTTTTCCCCTCCTGGTATTCCACCTGTGATTGGATACTTTGGGGGAATGAACGAGAGCATCAGACACTAAAGTCAGGACCAAACAAACAAATGAACCAAACTCTACATTGGCAGGGACTTCCTGGAGGCTGCAGGGAGGCTGTGAAAGAAAGGTAAGAGGAAGACTTCATTGAAAACATGGCCTAAGGGAGACGCCACGTTAGAAGATGAACATGTATTCCTCTTTCACTGCCTAGATTAGAATGTCTTTTCTCAAAGAAACATTGAAAATGATGAGTTTCCACACTAGTCCAAACAAAAAACCCATTGTAAATAATGACATAGATTTAAAAAAACAACTATACATTAACTGTGACAAATAACAAGATCAATGCAATAACGCTGTGCTATGCTCAATCGTGCCCAACTCTTTGCAGCCCCATGGACTGTAGCACGCCAGGCTCCTCTACCCATGGAATTTTCCAGGCAATAATACTAGAGTGGGGTGCCATTTCCTACTCCAGGAGATCTTCCTGACCCAGGGATCAAACCCTTGTTGTCTCTTGCTTCTCCTGCAACAGCAAGAAGATTCTTTACCATTAATGCCACCTGGGAAGCCCTAGTGTAACTGGGCTTTAAGACCCATGCGCCTCCAGGGCCCAGGAAACTGGAACAGACCCTTGCCTATCTGAGCTGAGTTAAACACCCTCTTCCGTGAGCCCTCAAGTTTCAGCACACCAATCTGACTCACTGGCCCTTAAACTCATTCCTGGTTTCCACGGACTTTTAGTTTTGACATCCATTTTTAGTCGACCTATCAAACACTCTCCAACAGCATCCACGTCAATGGTGAAACAGCTTAAACACTCTAAAGCCAGAGCCATACACTCTTCTCATGATTCAAGACTGCCAGGCCAAGTGGAAGTGGAGACACGGAGAGTAGAGGAGTTTCCTGACCTTCCCCAGGCTCCAGTGAGACCTGACCCTGACTCTGACCACACTGCTTTGACACCATGACAGCAAGGAAGGTGGAACTGCAGACTTCACAAGCTGCCTGGGGCAGTAACCATTTGTCCTCATTCTCTCCCAGAGCCCAGAACAGTGCCAGCACCTGGCAAGCGATGAGATAAGAATGAAAGTTTATACAAGCCTCGCTTCCAGATTTCATCTTCACCCCACACGAGTCCTCCACCCTCTTGGACCACACATCCTCTTCTCCCATCTGACCCTCCAAAGAGAGGGGAAGGTCAGATAGACTGGCCTTTCACACTCTGATCTCAACTCCTATTCATCTACCTACTCTGATCTTAACTCCCAAGTCAAGACAACTCATTTTTCACCCAACTCTAGCGTGCTATATTAGAGCAGTGCCCTGCCCAACACTGCAATGTTCAAACGTACTCCATGAACAATGGCTGTTTACAAACAAACACGTGGTCAAAAAGAAATATGGTATCTCGAGAGACAACTGGCCTTAGAGTGGACAGGATGGTTATTAACTTTCTAAGATGTTTCTTTGTTAACGCCAGTTACACAAGATGGTACTAATAAGTAATTACTAAAATAATAAATGCAGTGGAAAATATAGACAATTAGGGTATTTGTAAGTCGGGGATATTGACTCATCAGTTTCGAAATTGCACATACAATTTTTCTTGAGTAGATATACACTTTGAGCCTAGGATCCCAATCCAATGATTTTAATGTACTCATAAAGTGAAAGAACAGAAGGAAAACACCACAATGACATCAGAGTACCTACTCTCATGCCACCAAATGGTATTAAAAAAGTCCTATATCAGTCTATACTTTCCTTTCTACTATAAACTAAGACTCACTCACTTGTTCAAAATATCTAAAAATACAGAGAAAAATTATTTTTGCAGGTTTTCTAAGAGTACAGCTCTTTCACAGTTTCAATTCCAAGGTATACAGTGTTAATTACACGGTGAAAGTAATGTTTTGCATGTTCATACACTGCGGGACATACTCTGTATTTGCTAGATATGTGTGTTTGAAAAGCCCAGTTTTTATGCATTGTTTTGGACATGTGCTATTAAATATCACCATTTAATATAATAGCAAAAGTTTTTATTTTTCCAGACATCACCCTAGGGCAAAAATCTTTGGAATCATCAAATGTACTCCCCAAATGTATAACAACTATTCCTATTAGACTGCCCAAAGTAGACAGAGTTAGGCAGAAACCTTGACACTAACTTTATACTTAGGCAGACACCTCAGGGGAGAGAAATATTTAACAAACTGATAGAACAAAAAGCAAGAAGCCCACAGCTGCTGCGTGGGAATGAAAGCACTCCAGGGCAGGCAGCCTCGTTCATCTCTTGCTCTCCCTGGAGGATCTGCATCCTTTCACCATACTCATCACTATTTCTCAAGACCATCTTTCTCTCTGGCCACTTTTATCTTACCCTCCTTCCAAATCCATCAACTTTTTCTTCAGCCTCATCTCCTAAGCTACTTTTCTACTTTGAAACTCCTTCACTCAGATAGTCATGAAGTTTTAGGAAGGAGGGCCGCTTGGAATCAGTCCTGTGACTCAGTCGAAGACAGGAGAGCACAGAACCGGGGGTGTAACGACAAGGTGAGAAGAAATGGGGCAGCACTGGGTTCAGACCGGCTCTCCTGCCTGAGTCTGAAATAGTCCTCCTTACACAGCAGCAAGGCAGAGCAGACTATATCCCACTAAGCCTCTAAGTTGGTTAAGAAATACCAGCTACCTACACTAGGTAGCTCATTACAGAAAGCAAGGAAGCAGTCTCAAGTTTCGTAAGTGGATAGCCAGTCGGGCAAAAATACCTTCCCTCTGACCTGCTAGTGAGAGGTCACTTCTTTCTGGTAGCTACTCTCATTTCTCAGGCTTGGTCCACAATATTAGATTATTTTATTTGCCCTTCACAGGCCAGCGGAAAGCTTTCACATGAGGCAACTGCACAAAATTTCCCACTTCATTTGTAATTTTTTTTTTTATACCAGCATCATTAGGAAGGAACTAACCATCACAGAAAGGCACATTCTACCTTTGCTCTCAATAGTTCTGAAATTGAGCTCTCCCAAAGGTGGCAAAGCTCTCAGGGAGGGAAGACAGACAGGCATGAGAAGTCCTGGGTGTGGCTGGCTATATGGAGATTGGAGGACCTTGACAATGTCTGGAGTCTGAAATATGCAAAGTGCAATTATCTGCTAACCAGTCTGCCTGATGTTCAGCTCTGCACAATTGTGTAATGGGAAACCCTGATGCAATGTTTAAATAACCAAAGTCACAGAGATGAAGGAAATGATACATCTCTCCCAGTTTCTGTAGGTACCGCAAAACCTCAATGGACACTACATAGAAGGGAGACTTTAAAAATGAATGACTCCATTAAAAACTGCGTTTTAACCATTTTTACCCATAATTAAGTCGCTTATTTCTCACTGTCAAACAGCTTCTGAAAAAGAACTTTGCTAAAGAAGCTAAAACCGAGTCAATGCCAAAGAATCATTTTGTCTCCCACAGAAATAATTTCAGAATACGTTTTTTTCACAACATATATCCATGTATTCATGCTGCAACTACTGCCTCTAACAACAGACACCAAACTATAGGAATATATTCCCATTTCGAGGGAAGGGAGACACAACGGTAATATACGTAAACCTCTTCCACTCTTGGCATGCAGGGCAATACTCAAAAGGATTGGCGAGTGATGAAACATAAGATCCCTCCTAAAATCGTGTTGGCCTCGTTGGTCATTTCAAAAATTTGTAAACCCTTTAAACCCAAAAAGTAACTGAAGCAAATAAAGAAAATAAATGGTAAAGTGTAACAACTGCCTCCCCTCAGGCAGGAGAGCCGCCTAGCTCAGCTAACTAAGGGTCCCTGTCAAACTGCGAAGGCGAAAGAGAAAAGTTGGTCAATTTAAGAAAATGGGACCCATGCAGGCTTCTGGGACCACCTCTAGGTGCTGCTGTAGAGAACCCCCCATCCTACAGATTCCCCATTTCTCTCCCGGTGGTTTTAGCTTTCCCCCCTCCCCCTGACCGCACTGCACTGCGCAAAGCCCTCGCAGACGATCACCTGGAACCTCCGTGCGGACGAAAAAGCCTCAGAAACTAACCCCCTCCCAGGTTCCAGGAGCCGAACAAAGGCTTCCGACTTTTCCTTCCAAAGGATGCTGCGGATGGACGAGCCAGACAAGAAAATGACGGGCAGGTGTGTCAAGGCAAGCAGGAGCCCAAAAGGACAGCGACCCCCTCCGCCGGGGCCCTGGTCCCCTCCCCCGAGCCCCACGACGGAATGTTCCCAAAGGTTACGGCAGACCCCGGAGCCGGAGAGAACGGTCAGGCCCGGCAGGTGCGCGCCCACAGCGGGGCGGGCCTGCGCCGGGCTGCAGCTGCGCCCGCAGCCGAGGACCGCGGCGAGACCCGCTGGAAGGGGCTCAGGGGGAAACCGTGCGGCCGCCGGGGCGGGGAGCGCCTCAACGTTCGGATCCGATGAACCAGTGCTCGGAGCCGCAGCGGGCCAACAGCCGCCGGGGCGGGCGGGGGGCAGGCGGGGCCCAGGCCGAGGTCCGCCCGGGGGAGGATGGCGAGGATGGCGAGGCGGCGGCTTTACCTGTGATGGTCAGGGTCCAGCGGTAGAACTCCACGGTGTCGTTGAGCGCCGTGGACACCGCGTTCAGGACGCTGCCCGGCTCCGAGTCCAGGAGCCCCATCCCGGCCGAGAGCGGGCGCCGGCGGCGACGCGAGGAGGAAGCGGAGACCCCGCGGGAGGGCTGGCGGCGGCGGCGGCGGCGGCCGGGGGACCCCCGTCCCCCGCGAGTCCCCCCGTCTAACGGCGGCGGCGGCGGCGCCGCAGCTGCGTCCTCGCCTTCTCCTCGGGGGGGACGCGGCGGCGACGAGCCGGGCGGAGGGCAAGGGACCGTCGAGGCTTCGGGAGGAGGCGGCGGCGGCGGAGGAGAGGCGGCCGCGCGCGCCGGGCGCTGCACCAGTCTGCCGCCGCGCGCCGCCGCCGCCGCCGCTCCAGTCCCCTCGGCCGGCGTCACGTGGCGCGCGGGGCGGAGGGGCCGGCGCGCCCCTCCTCCCGCCCGCGCGCGGGGACCCGGCGCAGGGATGCTGCGGCGGGGGCGGCGGCCGCGCAGGCGCCCCGGGTCCCCGCGCGGCGGCTCCTCCGCGCCCTCTCCTCCCGGGTCACCCGCCCCACCCCGTCCCCAGCCCCTTCCCCGCCTCCCTCTCCCTCCAGGCCGCCGCGGAGAAGTCTTCCGCCTGCCCAGGTGACCTCGCCCAGGATGCATCTTAGCAAACAGCACAGGGGAAGGATGGGCGTCTTGTGGGCAAGGCTGAGGTAGGCGACGTGCTTTGGTCCTTACCTGTCAATCATTTCGATGCCCCCCTGGGTTTTTTGTTTTTTCTCGGTTTGTTTGTTTCACCTCCGCCTGCACGGGTGTCACCACGATAAGGGAGATGCAGAAGTTATCCTTCTAAATAAATAAAAGAATGTTTGTCTTCTGAGCTACGGTGATGGAGAATGGACTTTGCGGAGCGAATCATTAACAAGTTAACAAATAATTTGAATAAATGCTTGCGTTTATTGTTCAGCAGAGTCTTTTAATATTCAGGGAAAAATCAAAGCAGTGTAATTGTTAAATGAGGCTATAATAATTAAACGAGGTCATTAGGAGAAGAAAGAGGACCCAGAGAGGCCTTACGGCTAGAGAAGTCTGCTCAGACTTGAAGGAGTTGTAGTGAATCTGAGAGGATGATTACTCGGGAGACAAAAGACAATCCAGGCAAAAGAAGGAAGAGTTGTTTGTTTATTGTTTAGATAAGAAGAAGATAGGAGGCAACAGGATAATCTTACCCCTGAAAAGTGAACCTCTAAAAAGTAGCAAGACTACACTACTCAGTTCGTAATTAACTTCTGACATCAAACAAAACCTTTGAGAATAGTCCAATAACCTTTCCCCCTACTTGATATTTAAGCATGTAACCTCTTCACCAACTGTTGGTTTAGGATGCTCCGGTTAAAGGCCATTGATTCATCAATAAATACAGGCCTTTGAGTGCAGTGTTACTTTCTTGTGCTCTTTGACAGTACTAGAATAATCTGAATACTATCTTTTGTCATATTTATTTGTTTTCCAATTGACCTGTTAGATAATTTTTGATTTTATACTGGAAGCATCCTGGAGGATAAGAGTTATTTTGGGTTCCTTTTCAAAGACCCAACCCAGTGCTATAAATAATAAGTATTTATGATGATGTCAAAATGATAATGTATTTTTTCAGAACATAAAAAGAACTGTAAGTGGCAGACATTTTGAGGAAAGAGATAACTAAAAGTAACTGATTTACTGTATCACACAAGCAACCATAGTCTTCATTAAATTCTCTTTTTTTTGGAAATTAACCAGACAAAATGTAATTTATCAAAAACCAAATTAAAGGTTTTTGGATTGAAATTACGGTTTCTCAAGTCTCAACCTAAACTTATGTGTATCTGTCAGATTCTAGAAGCTATGCACTATGTATGAAACATCCTGTCAAGTTTGGAGAGTGGATTGTTGTTTTAGTCGCTAAGTGCTGTCTGACTCTTGTGTGAACAAACCCAAGGACTGTAGCCCACCAGGCTCCTCTGTCCATGGGATTGCCCAGGCAAGAATACTGGCGTGGATAAGAATGCATAATGATCAATTTACTCTTCAATTTTGGTGGTCTGGCAAGGTTCGGATTAGTTTGATTTCATCTAGAAAATTGACTACTACTACTTCGCTTTGTGAGATCCTGAATACTTTCTATGGAGCACAGATCCCTCACCTCTTTTCCTTTCACATTTGCAGAGTCTCAGCATCTCTATTTGCTTAATACAGTGTGGAATTAACCATTTCAGATAGTATTTCCCCAGCCTCTTTTTTATAGTGAGGCCAAACTTAAGTCCCTCTATTCACTAGGGGGCGCCTGTCACATATATGAAAATCCTAGACAAGTGATGACGGATATGTCAGGCAGGGCACTTGAACCGCCTCCATGACTTACCTGGTAGAGTGGTATGTGTGTTTGCATTTATGGGCTGTCCAAACATACACCAAGAGCCAGAGCCCTAGAACTTACCTGCCCTGACCTATCACCCAGCATGGAGACTGACAGGCCAGTCCTCAATTTGCAAGGCGTTTACAAAGTGTACCTACTCTATTTGTGCAACAGAAGGAGACTTGCATGTCCACTCAGCTAGAGTGGCAGCCATCTAACCAAGATCTTGGTGGCATTATGTCAGAAAAAAATCAAATACAAGCATCCATGGATAGTATCTGCAAAATTTTGAGAACGAAGTTCTTTCTTGGGGAATGAATATAAATACAACACAGTTACCTACAAAAACTAAAGGAGAGGATATGATTATATAAGATCATTTTACATAAAAAAGTAAAATATATGGTAAATGTCTTCTAACCCATACAGAGTTAAGAACATAAATCAAGCTATCCACTTTTTTCCCCTAGTGTTTCTGTATTTCCATGTTGTCAATATTGTCAGCAACCTATGCTTTCAAAGAAAGCAGAACCTAAAAATCTGTTGAGTCAGGAGTGAAAGGAAGTCTGATAAAGAAGAGCAGTAGAGAGACCTTGAATCTTACAGAAGTAAATGTTGCCAAGTAGATCATACTCACAGAAAATGAAGAAAATCAATGGTAATAGTAATTGCTGTCTATTAGTTCTAATTTTCTGTTAATTCCACTGGCCATTCCACCCCTACTCCATAAAGGTAAAAAAGTATGTGGTATCCATTACACCATGAAAGAAAGTGAAAGTGAAAGTCGCTCAGTTGTGTCCGACTCTTTGTGACCACAATTTCAGTCCATGAAATTCTCCAGGCCAGAATACTGGAGTGTGTAGCCTTTCCTTTCTCCAGGGGATCTTCCCAACTCAGGAATTGAATCCAGGTCTCCCATATTGTAGGCGAATTCTTTATCAGTTGAGCCACATATATTCTTAGCTAGTTTGAAATTACAATCTTTGCCTTAAGGCACCTTTCATTAAAAAATTTTTAGGATGTTTACTTTTTTGTTACCTTGTATATAATTATTTTTATCATATGAAGTGGATATTTATTCTCCTGATAATTCTTGCGTATTGAAAAAGTAACAAAACAGTGAAGTGAAAATCCCTCAAAATCTCATCTCTCTTATTTTTCCATATTTTTACACATCTATTGGAGAAGGAAATGGCAACCCACTCCAGTATTCTTGCCTAGAGAATCCTGTGGACAGAGGAGCCTGGTGGGCTGCTGTCCATAGGATTGCACAGAGTCAGACACGACTAAAGTGACTTAGCATGCGTGCATTACACGTCTATATAAGTTCTTTTCTCTTTACACAAATGTTTATTTATATTAATGCTATTCTATAATCTGCTTTTTAAAAACTTAACCATAGATTAGGAGCACTTTTCAATGTAAAAATACTGACTACATAATAGTCCATTATATGGAAATACACTATTTAGTCTCTGCAATTTAGATTGTTTCCAACTTGAGCTATTATAGCAATCTAACTATTAGTGCCCCAGTATGCACAATTTTGTGAACTTGTCTAACTATATTCTTAGCATAAATTTCTACAAGGGAAATTTCTGGGTCAGGGAGCTCTAATTTAAAATTTTAGGTATCTGATGACTGATTAACCTCCAGAAGTATATCAGTTCATAATTCCACCAAAATTATGAAATTGTGCTCATTTATCTACACCCCATTATTCTTGCTGAATTTAATTATGTTTTATAATTATTACCAATCAGATAGGCTGATAATATTTACTGTTGCTTAACAGTTAATCATGTTCATTGGCATTTAAGCTTCTTTCTTTTGAGAAATATCTACTGGTATTCATTGCACACTTTCTATTAGTTGCATCTATTTTTCTTACTGATTTATAAGAGATTTTATGTAATAAAGTTATTGCTCTGTGTGTGTGTGCTAAGTTGCTTAAGTCATGTCCTCCTCTTTGCGACCCCACGGACTATAGCCCTAACAGTTTGCTATATATGTTGCAAATGTATTTTCCCAGTTTATTTATATTTTACTGGATTTATTATAATAATTTTTTTTCTGTTTGCCTTTTTATCTTTTCTTTTTTTTTTTGGTGGCCAGACCCCTGAGCATGTGGGATCTTAGTTCCATTTAAAATATGATGCTCAAAAAAAGAAGTACCAAGAAAAGGATCTTTGAAGAAAGAGTTAAATGAAATGAGAGAGAGTCATAAATGCAAAGGCCTTGTTAGCTCTAATATCTCCTCAATCTAGAATCACATGTTTCTACTGTTTATCTATTTATTTGGCTGCACCAGGTCTTAGTTGCAGCATGCAGAATCTTTTTGTTGATCATGCGGAATCTTTTAGTTGTGGCATGCAGGATCTAGCTCCCCAACCAGGGATCAAACCCACACCCCCTGCCATAGAAGCTTGAAGTCTTAACCACTGGACCACCAGGGAAGCCCCTATAATAATTTTTAACTGCACATATTGGAGGCTGAGGATAAAGCATAAGTTAGGTTCACTCAAGGCTGTATATTGTCACCCTGCTTATTTAACTTATATGCAGAGTACATCATGAGAAATGCTAGGCTGGAAGAAGCACAAGCTGGAATCAAGATTGCCAGGAGAAATATCAATAACCTCAGATATGCAGATGATAACACTCTTACAGCAGAAAGCGAAGAACTAAAGAGCCTCTTGATGAAAGTGAAAGAGGAGAGTGAAAAAGCTGGCTTAAAACTCAACATTCAGAAAACTAAGATCATGGCATCCAGTCCCATCACTTCATGGCAGATAAATGGGGAAACAGTAGAAACAGTGGCTGACTTTATTTTTCTGGGCTCCAAAATCACTGCAGATGCTGATTGCAGCCATGAAATTTTTAAAAGATGCTTACTCCTTGGAAGGAAAGTTATGACCAACCTAAACAGCATATTAAAAAGCAGAGACATTACTTTGCCAACAAAGGTCCATCTAGTCAAGGCTATGGTTTTTCTGGTAGTCATGTATGGATATGAGAGTTGGACTATAAAGAAAGCTGAGTGCTGAAGAATTGATGCTTTTGAACTGTGGTATTGGAGAAGACTCTTGAGAGTCCCTTGAACTGCAAGAAGATCCAACCAGTCCATCCTAAAGGAAATCAGTCCTAGGTGTTCACTGGAAGGACTGATGTTGAAGCTGAAACTCCAATACTTTGGCCACCTGATGTGAAGAGCTGAGTCATTTGAAAAGACCTGATGCTGGGAAAGATTGAGGGCAGAAGGAGAAGGGGACGACAGAGGATGAGATGGTTGGATGGCATCACTGACTCAATGGACATGAATTTGGGTAAACTCCGGGAGTTGGTGATAGACAGGGAGGCCTGGAGTGCTGCAGTTCATGGAGTTGCAAAGAGTCGGACATGACTGAGCGACTGAACTGAACTGAACTGAGGCTCACTCATCACCACCTCCACCAGAATTATGAATCAGAGTGGTCTTTTTCAAACTGTGTAACTTCTGGTAATTCTACACTTTCAGGAGAAAACACTACTCCCTTCCCAAGAATCTCAGCTCCAAACATCTTGCACTGAATATTCATTATTTTGAGATCCCCAGTATGTACACCCAGTCTAGACTCTTGTATAGATCCATGCTACTGGTCCTATCTCTCTTCACATAGCTATACTTCAAGGCCATATTGCGCATTCAAGGATGTAGTGATGAGTGCCAAACCACAGTACTGCTCCCAGTTCTTCATGGTTTGGTTTTTTTTTTTTTATAGTTCTTCATTGTAAACCTTTTTATTACCTTTAATCATGTATTTGAATATGTTGCTTTTCTTTGGACTGACTTATTTTTTTTTTATTGTTTTTGCCATACAATGTCATGATATCACCATGGGTTTACATATGCTTCCCCTCCAGAACCCCCCTCCCTCCTCCCTCCCCCCCGGGAAATCTCGCTGCACCAGCCCCCAGCATCAATCCTGGGCTGGCGGTTTTAATCCAGAAAGATTCTATCACACTCAACCGAGTATTTCTAGGTTTATAGTTCTTTCATTTACTACATCCTATAATATCACCATCTTCACCAATGATATAGTAGACCTTGACCATGAAATCTAATGATAAATGGAAAGTGTTAAGGAGAACACTTCTTCACCATATTCTTACCTTCCCATTCCTGACAGTCAGTCTGGTTTCATCATAGCAGAAGACAAAAGAGACCCCTGAGAGAAAACCAACTCACATGATAAGGAAAGAGCCTGTCTGAATTTCAGGGACTTAGTATTGAAAACCTGACTCTTGATTCCAGGCTGGTGTTTAGCTGACTGCAGAAGCCATCTCTCACCAGCCGTCTTGATGTTTATTCTGGGGATGCCTTCAGGAAAATGGCCATATGTGACTGAATTGAAAGAAAGTTGCTAGTGATGAGCTGAAGTGTTTGGGGCCCAGCAGCTGTTCAGTAGGACACTTACATGAGAAGAACAACTGCACAAAAGTGAATGACTTCCCTTAGACCTTGGAGAAACAGCTGTGACCCTGAAGAATCCATGGACAAAATTAAAAGGCAATAACTGAAGGAAAGTCTTGGTTTCTCTACTGTCATTTAAATCTGCTCCCCCTTTCTCATTCTTTTTCACTAGCTCCTCCTCTTCTTTCTGACCTGTGAATATCAGAATTCTTATATTACACCTCCCACCTTTTGATCCATTCTCATGGCATTGGTTGCCATCTTTTGATAACTCCCAAATGTGCATTTCCAGTGTACAGCCTTCTTTCAAGTTCATAACTCTCACAGCTTGTGCGGTACTTTGTCTTTGATGGGCCTCAGGCGTCTGAATCTGAGATGTTAGAATATATTTCTCCTTGTTCTTGCTTCATATTCTTTCATTACTACACATACCCCAAGCCATCACTGACACTTTATTACCCTCCCTTAGCACCCATATCCAATCCATGACCAAGTCCTATCACTGCTACTGCAAAACGTATCTTGACTCCTTCCACTTCTCTCAGCTCCACTGCAGACACTTTAACCTAAGCTTCCATCATCTCCTCCTCACCTTAATCACTTCATCCACCCCTTAACTGCTCTCTCTGCATGCATTTCTTTCCACCTTCTCACACAGCAGTTTAAATACTTTTTAAAAATTGCCCATCAGATCATGGAAAATGATGTATCTGATAAGGAGTTAATAACCAAAATATACAAAGAATTTAATATCAAAGAAACAAACTTATTAAAAAGTGCTGAGATTTGACAGAAAACAACAAAATTCTGTTAAGTAATTATCTCAATTAAAAAATAAATTTTAAAAATAATGTAATTGAAAGAAAAATAAAATTCAGAAGTCAATTAAAAAAATAAAAGTGAGCAGAGGATCTGAATAGACATTTTTTCTGAAGAAGACATACAGATGGCTGACAGGAACATGAAAAGATGCTCAACATCTCTATCATCAAAAAAAATGCAAATGAAAACCGCAATGAGATAGCACCTTACACCTGTCAAAATTGTTGTTATCAAAAAGACAAGAAATACAAGGGCTGGCAAGGATGTGGAGAAAAGAGAAACTTTGCACACTGTTCATGGAAATGTAAATTAATGCAGTCACTATGGAAAATATGAAAGTCCCTCATATTAAAAATTAAAAGTAGAATAGCCATGTGACCTCACAATCCCATTTCTGGGTATTTTTCCAAAGAAAATAAAATCACTAGTTTTACTGCAGCATTATTTACAATAGCCAAGATATTGAACCATCAATCAGTTCAGTTCAGTTCAGTTGCTCAGTCGTGTCCAACTCTTTATGACCCCATAGACTGCAGCACACCAGCTTCCCTGTCCATCACCAAATCTCATAGCTTGCTCAAACTCATGCCCATAGAGTCAATGATGCCATCCAACCATCTCATCCTCTGTTGTCCCCTTCTCCTCCTGCCTTCAATCTTTTCCAGCATCAGAGTCTTTTCCAATGAGTTAGTTCTTCACATCAGGTGGCCAAAGTATTGGAGTTTCAGCTTCAGCATCAGTCCTTCCAATGAATATTCAGGACTGATCTCCTTTAAGATGGACTGGTTGGATCTCCTTGCAGTCCAAGGGACTCTCAAGAGTCTTCTCCAACACCACAGTTCAAAAGCATCAGTTCTTCGGTGCTCAGCTTTCTTTATAGTCCAACTCTCACATCCATAAATGACTACTGGAAAAATCATAGCTTTGACTAGACAGAACTTTGTTGGCAGAGTAATGTCTCTGCTTTTGAATATGCTGTCTAGGTTGGTCATAGCTTTTCTTCCAAGGAGTAAGTGTCTTTTTATTTCATGGCTGCAGTCACCATCTGCAGTGATTTTGGAACCCAAGAAAATAAAATCTGTCACACCCATCAATAGATGACTGTATGAAGGTGTGTATAGCTAGATAAATGAATTAACTATAGATATAGATGGGCTTCCAAGGTAGTGCTGGTGGTAAAGAGCCCACCTACAGTGCAGGAGACTGGGGTTCAATCCCTGGGACGGGAAGATCCCCTGGAGGAGGGCATAGCAGTCCACTCCAGTATTCTTCCCTAGAGAATCCCATGGACAGGGAATCCTGGTAGCTACAATCCACAGGATTGCAGAGTCAGACACAAGTGAAGTGACTTAGCACCCATGCACACAGGGATAGAGACATATCCACACACAAAAAAGATTTATTATTCAGCCATAAAAAAGAATGAAATCTTTATATTTGTGACCACATGGGTGGACCTAGAGGGTATTATGCTAAGAAATTAATCAATTTAGAAAGACAAACTCTATAATTTCACTTATATGGGGAATCTAAAAGCAAAACAAATGAAGAAATGTAGTAGAACAGTCATAGATACAGAGAACAAATGTGGTTGCCAGAGGGGAAGGGCATAGGAGATGAGTGACATAGGTGAGGGAGATAAGCTTCCAGTTACAAAAAAAAAAAAAAGAGTGACAGGGATTAAATGTGAAGATGGGGAAATACAATTAATAATATTGTAACAACTTTGTATGGTGAAATGGTAATTAGACATCATGGTCATTATTTTGTAATGCATAGATATATTGACTCACCTATGTTGAGCACCTGGAAATAACATAGTCTTGTAGGTCAGTTATACTTCAGTTAAAAAAAAGAGACCTAGACTAGCTAACACAATACTGAAAAAGAACAAAATTGGAGAACTTACACTGCCTGATTTCAGGAGTTGCTGTAAAACTACAGTAATCAAGACAGTGAGATACTGAGAAAAGGATGGACACACAGAGCAATAGAAAAAGTACCCCAGAAATAGACACACATATATAGTCAACTGATCTTTGACAAAAGTACCAAGGCAACTCAATGGAAAAGGAATAGTCTTTTCAAAAAGTTGTTCTGGAAAAAATTGTGTCCATATACAAAACAAAACAAAAACATAGACAGAGACCATACCTCTTTCACCAGAACCAACTCAAACTGGATCACAGACCTAAGTGTAAAATGTAAAATAATAAAACTTCTAGATGAAAACATAGGATATAATCTAGGTGACCTTGGTTTTAGTGATGAGTTTTTAGATACAAAACCAAAGTCACAATTCATGAAGAAAAAAAAAAATTAAGAGGCTGCCCTGTCAGTTCAGTAGTTAAGACTCTACACTTCCACTGCAGGGAGCATGGGTTCAATCCCTGGTCAAGGAGCTAAGATCCCTCATGCCACATGGCACAGCCCAAAACAAACAAACAAACAAACTGATAAGTTATTAAAATTAAAAACTTCTGCTCTGTTAGAGACTGTTTAGAAAATGAAAAAACAAGCCACCGATTTAGAGAAAATACCTGCAAAACATTTTTTGATAAAGGACTTGTATCCAAAATATAAAAAGAATTCTTAGTATTCAACAAATTCTTAGTATTCAACAATAATAAATCAATTCAGTTTAAAATTAAGGAAGAGAATCAGACACTTCACCAAAGAAAATATACAGATGGGAAAGAAACATGTCAGAGGCTCAGTATCATGTGTCATTACAGAACAGCAAATTAAAACAACAAGATCTTACTAAATGCCTATTAGAATGGCTAAATGAAAAAAAAAAATAAAGAAAAGAAAGCCTTGGTAACACCAATTGCTGGTTAAGGTACAGATTAGAAGGAGCTCTCATTCACTGGTAGCAGAAATGCAAAGTGGTACAGCCAGTCTGGAAGGCAATTTGGCAGCTTTTCATAATGCTAAACATAGTCTTACCATGCAATCTAGAAACTGTACTCATGAATATTTCCCCAACTAATCTGAAGTTTTATGTCTACACAAAAAGCTGCACATGGATATGTATAGCAGCTTTTTCATAACCACCAAAAACTGAAAGCAGCCAACCTGCTCTCCCCTAGATGAATGGATGCAGAAATTGTGGTACATCTATACAGTGGAATATTTCTCAGCAAAACAAAGAAATAAGACAATGAAAGACATGGATGAAACTTAAATGTATATTGCTAAGTAAAAGAAACTAGTGTGAAAAGGGCTGCATACTATATGATTCCAATTATTTGACATTTCTGAAAAGGCAAAACTATGGAGAAAGTAAAAAGATTTGTGGTTTCCAAAAGGCTCAGGGAGATAGGAAGAGGCTAAGTATGTCTAGTACAAGAAATCGTGTCAGGTGATATGACTATTGTATATGATACTGTGATGGTAGATAAATAGCACTATGCATTTCTCACAATCCATAGAACTTTAGAGCAAAGAGTGATATAATAATGCCATATTATTCATTTAGAAGGTTGGGGAATACCAGGATGGAATACAGGCTGTGACAAAAGAATGTAACTGTATTACAGAATGTATGGAACAACCACATTGAAGGAGGTCAGGGTAAAATTTGCCACCCTAGTAGATTTGGAAGTGAATAGAGTCTCTAAGACTAAAGGCAAAAGGAAATGCTCATAGGCAATGTACTCTAGTTGATAAGGTTGTTTCCCACACGAGTACAAGTCACCAGTTCTGATACTGCTGGACCTGAACAATTAAGTAATCGAATGGAGAATAGCATGAGCCAGGTTTCTCATTGTTGAAGTGGAAGTTTGTAAATAAGCAAGGAAAAGATTGTTATAAATAATCCATGTGGTAATAGAGTTGGAGAAACCCATATAAAGTCATGATTAGCTTAATTTATTGGTAGAGATGTGTTTATACACATATATCTTTGCTCTGTCAGCTGAGAGGGCTTAGAGGTACTGACAGCCTTCCAGCAACAAGCACACTTGGTAGCCAGATTTTGGTTCCTAACACTATTCTCCCAGCAAAGTAAACAAGGGTAAGATGACTGTTTCTAGGACAGGGGTAGGAATGTATAAGATGATCCCAGAACATCTTTTAGTACCAGGAAGTCAAGAAGCGCTCAAGAAGAAAATGCAAATTGGTGTGAGTTTTGACAAAGGGACATAGGAAACAACTGGAAGAGCTCCCAGTGCCCAGAGCTGGAACACTTTGAGCAAAAAAAAAAAAAAATAGAGAAAGTAGTATTGCCTTGTAACCCAAAGTGTGTAAAATAAGATCCATGAGTCCATACAGATAGAAGTGATTGAACAAATATATGTATGGGGAAGAAGAGAGAAATCCCTTGCAGAAGAATTCTAAAAAATTAGGCAGCTACTCCCCACTCAATGGAATGGGGTATAACACCCCACTCCCTAAGTGAGGGCTGCTTTTAGTGACTTCTTTCCAAAGCGTACAATGTGGAAAGGGAAGGAAAACAGTAACTTTTGGGGAGATAAATCTGACAAATACTACCTAAGCTAGGTGATTAAGGTCAACAGTGACAGTGATAAGAAAGATTGATAACATGTACCCTTGCTTTGATGTGATAAAAATGACACTTTACCTCTGTGGTCTTATTCCCCCAAGTCCATTATCCTAGTCTAATCATGTGAAAAACATTAGGTGAATTCCAATTCAGGAGTATTTGATAAAATACCTTGAAAGTGAAGTCGCTCAGTCTTGTCTGACTCTTTGTGACCCAATGGACTATAGCCTACCAGGCTCCTCCATCCATGGGATTTTCCAGGCACTGGAGTGGGTTGCCATTTCCTTCTCCAGGAGATCTTCCCAACTCAGGGATTGAACCCAGGTCTCCCTCATTGTAGGCAGAGGCTTTAACGTCTGGGCCACCAGAGAAGTTAAAATATCTTACTTCTCCACAAAACTAAGTTCATCAAAAGCAAGAAAAGTTTGAGAAACTGTAATAGACAAGACGAGTTTAAGGAGACCTGAAAACTAAAAGTAATGTAGTATTTTGTGTGGGATCCTGGAATGGAAAAAGAAACACCGAGAGAGTTTGAATAAAGTACTGACTTAATATTGGCTTAGTAACTGTGACAAATATGCAATATGAAAGTGAGATGTTAATAATAAGGGAGACTGTGTGGGGTGTATATGGGAATACTGTACTTTGCAATTATCATTTAAATTCAACCTATTCTGAAGAATATAGATTATTTTAAAATCATCAATAAATAAAATGTGAAAAATAAGTATAGCCTTTTGAAATCATTTCCATTATGTGGTTTGTCTTAAAAGAAATAACTACCAAATGTATCTTCTGGTAAAATCAGTTGAATAATGATACCTAAACATGTGTATGTTGTGAGATTTAAATGAGGTCAGCCATGTAAAACAGTATGACTACTCAAAGAATATTGGTTGCTCTTGTTATTGTAGAAGCTGGTTACTCAGGTGTAATCCACAAAGAATCAACAGTGCAGCAGAGAGACAAGTAAAACAAGTATAATAAAAGGTAGTAAGTAATGACTAATGACTCTTCCTTTACCAACTGTGCAACCTTGAAATAGGAGTTAATCTCACTGCCTCAGTCTCTGGCAGCCCCAGTAAATGTAATAATAAAAATGATATTAATCTCAACAACTCCATTGATCACAAATTACTACAGAAGTATGCTGAGGTGCAATAGAAACAACAGGATCTCCTAACCGAGACTGTGGATGTCAGTGGTTTGCTAGAAAAGATAAAAGCTAAGATGCATGTCATTAATACATGATAACTAATTCATATACAAACATTCAGTGAGTTTCTACTACACGTATTAAGCTCTACCCCATTATTTTTTCTGAGAGTCAAATCAAGAGTGATATCCCCACCACATCTTTGCCTTCTATAACTTTTATTTTTCTTTTATATGTTTGACATCAGTCAATTTTATATCTGGAATCAACAGGCATTCTTTAAAGAAAAAATGTCTTTGTAAACTGGACAGTGTTCTCCCTAGCCAGAGCATGCATAGAATAAAATTGCAAGGGTTTAGCAATGAATAGGGCCTAAACAATCATAAAATTATCCCTAGTTTTAAACTCAAACTAGAAAGTGAAAGAAACATTATTTTCTCGTGCCCTACTGAGAAGATCATTTTTACTGAAAAACTAAACCATCAGTAAGTCATAAGGTCTATTGGGTGGAACTAATTGATCTGCAATGTCACAGATTTTAATTGTCAAAAACGAATCAGATTCAGCAAAATTTCTAACATTACTAGAACTATTCTGGTCCAGAATAATACAAAAGATTTCCAAATAAAGGATGATATATGAACTAGTATTGGGCACAAAATCCTCAAAACTGTGAAATAACCAGTTTCGTGGTAAGTGTCTGGTGATATGAATTTATTTATTCCTTCTTGATCTAGAATAAGTAAGAACAAAATCAAGGAAAATGACATAGTTTGATCATATTTTATTAGATTCCCAACTAGTACATTGCTTCTTTTATTGATAGAATTTTTCCTTGGCACTTCCTTTGTATGCAACAGATTGCAGATTTTAGGAGCTACTAGGGGACTTCCCTGGTAGCTCAGTGGTAAAGAATCTATCTGCCTGCCAATGCAGGAGACATGGTTTTGATTGCTGGTCTGGAAAGATTGCGCGTACCACGGAGCAACTAAGCTAGTGCACCACAACTAGTGAGCCTGTGCTCTAGAGCCTGGGGTCTGCAACAGGGAAGCCACCGAAATAAGAAGCCCAAGCACCACTACCAGACAGAAGCCCCCACTTGCCACCACTAGAGAAAAGCCCGCAGCAATGAAGACCCAGCACAGCCAATACATACCTAAGCAAATAATTTTTTTTTTAAAGAGCAACTAAAACTCTGATGCTGGGAAAGACTGAGGGCAGGAGGAGAAGGGGACGACAGAGGATAAGATTGTTGGATGGCCTCACCGACTCAATGGACATGGGTTTGGGTGGACTTCGGGAGTTGGTGATGGACAGGGAGGCCTGGCGTGCAAAGAGTCGGACATGACTGAGCAACAGAACTGAACTGAGGAAGCTAGATAGTATGTTATAATGGAAAGCATCCTGGTCCAGGAATCAGGAGACCTCAGTTCTGTTTTTATCTCTGGCCCTAAGATGTGTGGGCACGGACAAGGCATGGACAAGAGTCTCTTTAAGCCTCTCCTTATCTGATAAATGATGATAATACATTCTTTATCCTCTTCAAATAGTTGTTGTGTGGGTCGAATGAGATAAAGACCATTAGAGTTAAATTACGACATTTTACCCTTTCACTTTTCACTTTCATGCATTGGAGATGGAAATGGCACCCCACCTCTGGTGTTCTTGCCTGGGGAATCCCAGGGACGGCAGAGCCTGGTGGGCTGCAGTCCATGGGGTCGCTAAGAGTTGGACACGACTGAGCGACTTCACCTTCACTTTTCACTTTCATGCGCTGGAGAAGGAAATGGCAACCCACTCGGGTGTTCTTGCCTGGGGAATCCCAGGGACAAGGGAGCCTGGTGGGCTGTTGTCTATGGGGTTGCACAGAGTCAGACACAACTGAAGCGACTTAGCAGCAGCAGCAACCACTGAAATTGTTATCAATGAATAAACTTTAAAGAGAATAAATTCATCAGTAAATATTGAAAAATGTTTTAAAAAGTGATTGTGATATACCATTCTTCATTAACAATTGAATTAAGTAACCACAGAAAGTGTTCTAAATTTTACTTTGTAAGTACAAAAAAGAAATGACCATTGCAATAACTAGTTAGCAATAGTTAACCATCACTAACTATTTCATCCTGTAAAAATTATAGCCCTCTGAATACTCTATAGTATATTCTCATGTTGAGAAAAACCACACCCAAAACCAAGATAATTAAAAAGAATTACATAGATTGGTCACCACAAATGTAATTTGAGGTAGATTAGCATTGTTAATGGTTAGTATAGTTCTTAAAAAGAATAACATGAGCTACGTTCTCTAAAATTTGATGAAATACTGTATTAACATTATTTTCTCTCACAGAGAATTATCAAGGGGTTATATTGGGAAAAGAAATTATAAATTTTCTTTAGAACTGTATCTGTCCTCTTACAGCAAGTACTTTTCTCCCTTGCCTTTATATCATGTTTTCTATCCATGTCATTTCACTGCAGGTGAGAGAAATACACAATTCCTCTAAGAAGTGGTCTAAAAAGGAGAGGGTAAGAAATGCTACTTAGCAGTTCTCAGCTTCCTAGAAGAAGCAGACAAGGACGTCACTGTAGTTCAGTCACTAAGTCATGTTCAACTCTTTGTGACCCCGTAGACCCTAGCAAGCCAGGCTCCTCTGTCCTTCACTATGTCCCGGAGTTTGCTCAAACTCATATCCATTGAGTCAGTGATGCCATCCAACTGTCTTATCCTCTGCTGCCCCCTTTTCCTGTCTTCAATCTTTCCCAGTATCAGGGTCTTTTCTAATGAGTCAGCTTTTTGCATCAGGTGGCCAAAGTATTGGAACTTCAACTTCAGCAACAAACCTTCCAATGAATATTCTGGACTGATTGACTGGTTTGATCTCCTCGCAGTGCTAGGAACTCTCAAGAGTCTTCTCCAGAACCTCATTTCAAAAGCATCACTTCTTCAGCACTCAGTCTTCTTTATGGTCCAACTGCCACATCCATACATGACTACTGGAAAAAGCATAGCTTTGACTAGATGGACCTTTTTATGCAAAGTGATGTCTTTGCTTTTTAACATACTGTCTAGGTTTGTCACACTTTGCTTCCAGGGAGCAAGTATCTTTTAATTCCATGGCTGCAGTGATTTTGGAACCTAAGAAAATAAAATCTGTCTCAGTTTCCACTTTTTCCTTTTCTATTTGCCATGAAATGATGGGACTGGATGCCATGATCTTCATCTTTTGAATGTTGAGCTTTAAGCCAGCTTTTTCACTCTCCTCTTTCACCTTCATCAAGAGGCTCTTTAGTTCCTCTTTACTTTCTGCCATTAGACTGCCATTATCTGCATATCTGAGGTTGTTGATATTTCTCCTGACAATCTTGATTCCAGTTTGTGATTCATCCAGCCCAGCATTTCCCATGATGTACTATGCATATAAGTTAGGGTGACAATATGCAGTCTTGTCATACTTTTTTCCCGATTTTGAACCAGTCAGTTGTTTCATGTCTGGTTCTAACTGTCGCTTCTTGACCTGCATACAAGTTTCTTAGGAAATAGGTAAGGTGGTCTGGTACTCCCATTTCTGAATTTTCCATAGTTTGTTGTGATCCACACAGTCAAAGGCTTTAATGTAATCCATGAAGCAGAAGTGGATGTTTTTCTGGAATTCCCTTGCTTTATCTGAGATCCAGTGAATGTTGGCAATTTGATCTCTGGTTCTTCTGCCTTTTCTATTCCCAGTGTGTACATCTGGAAGTTCTTGGTTCACGTACTGCTGAAGCCTAGATTGAAGGATTTTGAGCATTACCTTCCTAGTGTGTAAAATGAGTGCAATTGTATGTTTGAACCTTCTTTGGCATTGTCCTTCTTTGGGATTGGATTGAACACTGATCTTTTCCAGTCCTGTGGCCACTGCTGAGCTCTCCAAATTTGCTAGCTTATTGAGTGTAGCATTTTAACAGCATCATCTTTTCTGTTTTTAAATAGCTTAGCTGGAATTCCATCTAGGTTTGTTCTAATAATGTTTCCTATCACAACCTCGACTTCACACTCCAGGATGTCTGGCTCTAGGGGAGTACTACACAATCATGCTTATCTGGGTCATTAAGATCATCTTTGTACAGTTCTCTTGCCACCTCTTCTTAATCTCTTCTGCTTCTATTAGGTCCTTACCATTTCTGTCCTTTATTGTGCACATCTTTGCATTAAATTTTCCCTTGTTATCTCTGATTTTATTGGAGAGATCTCCAGTCTTTCCCATTCTATTATTTTCCTCTATTTCTTTGCATTGTTTTCGTATGGAAGCTTTCTTATCTCTCCTTGCTATTCTCTGAAACTCTGTATTCAGTTGGGTATATCTTTCTCTTTCTTCATTGCCTTTCGCTTCTCTTATTTTCTCAGCTATTTGTAAGGCCTCCTCAGACAACCACTTTGCCTTCCTGCATTTCTTTTTCTTTGGAATGATTTTGGTCACTGCCTCTTGTACAGTGTCCATAGTTCTTCAGGTACTCTGTCTACCAGATCTAATCCTTGAATCTATCCATCATCTCTATTGTATAATCATAAGGGATTTGATGTAGGTCATACCTGGATGGCTTAGTGGTTTTCCCTACTTTCTTCAATTTAAACTTGAATTTTGCAGTAAGGAACTCATGATCTGAGCCACAGTCAGCTCCAGGTCTTGTTTTTACTGACTTTCTAGAGCTTCTCCATCTTCAGAAGGAACATAGTCAGTCTGGTTTTGGTATTGACCATCTGGTGATGTCTATGTGTACAGTCATCTCTTGTGTTGTTGAAAAAGGATGTTTGTTATGATCAGCCCATTCTTTTGACAAAACTCTGTTAACCTTTGTCCTGCTTCATTCTGAACTCCAAGGCCAAACTTGCCTGTTATTCCAGGTACCTTTTGACTTCCTCATTTCCCTCAGAGGTAAAGAGTTACTTCCTCATTTGACTTCCTCATTACAGTCTCCTGTGATGAAAAGAACATCTTGGGGGTTTTTTGGTGGTTTTTTTGGTGTTAGTTCTATAAAGTATTGTAGGTCTTCATAGAACTGGTCAACTTTAGCTTCTTTGGCACTAGTGGTTGGGGCATAAATTTGGATTACTGTGATATTGAATGGTTTGCCTTGGAAACAAACCAAGATCATCCTGTCATTTGTAAGACTGCACTCAAGTACTGCATTTTGGACTCTTGTGTTGACTACAAGGGTTACTCCATCTCTTCTAAGGGATTCTTGCCCACAGTAGTAGATATAATGCTCATCTGAATTAAATTCACCCATTCCCATCCATTTTAGTTCACTGATTGTTAAAATGTCAATGTTCAATCATGTTATCTCTTGCTTGACTATGTCCAATTTACCTTGATTCATGGACCTAACATTTTAGTTTCTATGCAGTATTGTTCTTCACAACATTTGACTTTACTTTCACTGCCAGACATATCCACAACTGAACATTGTTCCCACTTTGACCCAGCTGCTTCATTCTTTTTGGAGCTGTTAGAAATTGTCTGCTGCTCTTCCCCAGTAGTGTATTGGACACCTTCCAATCTGGGGGTGCTCATCTTCTGGTGTCATATCTTTTCACTTTTTCATACTGTCCATGAAATTTTCAAGACAAGAATACTGGAGTGGGTTACCATTTCATCCTCCAGTGGACCACATTTTCTCAGAACTCTTCACTGTCTTGGGTGGACCTGCACAGCATGGTTCACAGCTTCATGGAGTTACAACAAGCCCTTTCACTACCCCAAGGCTGTGATCATGAAGGGGCAGATGTGAGTAACAGTCCTCAAAAGAAGCCTTGATCAGAATTGATGAACTGGCGAACTGTGTAAGGGAATCTCTGGGTGAACATGCCAACCAGGACTGTTCATATGCATAGCATAAGAATCAGTTGCTTAATTTACATATTTCCAACACATTGTCTGAAAGAGAGCTACAATCAAAGAATGCTGTTAGTGGTCCCAGAATGGATATAACAAATCTATTAAAAGTAACATTGGGGAGAAAAAAGGAGACTTGATCTGCAGTTGCACTGAGGAGTTAAAAACACAAGTAAATGCTCATATTTTAGAGGAAATAACTGGGAAAGAAAAGAGAGGAATCCTCCTTGGAGGAGGATTGATTCCTATTTGGTGATAGATTTTTAAGGCAGGGGTCCCCAACCTCTAGGATCTAATGCCTAATGATTTGAGGTGGAGTTGATGTAATTATAATAGAAATAAAGTGCACAATAAATGTAATATGTTTGAATCATCCCCAAACCAAACCCACATCCAGTCTGCGGAAAAATTGTCTTCCGCAAAACTGGTCCCTGGTGCCAAAATGACTGGAGACCATTGATTTAAGGGTAGGGGCCGTATCCTATTCATCTTGTATGTGTCCTGTTCTTCTTGTATGTGTGGTAGCACGAGCAGTGCCTGACAATGAGGATGTGTTTGATACAGATAGCAGATATTGAATGGATGGGTAGATGAGTGGATTGATGTACGGATAGATGGATAGTAGCTATAATAGATTTACTTAGAAAATACAAACGAAAATGATGTGTCACAATCTCTTCCAGATCTTTTAATTAGGCAGGATTGAGGGTGGAAGCAGGGATAGCAGCTAGGCACTTGAACATGCCAACACCTATTCATCTCTCATCTAATTACCCCTGCCCGTCTCCACTCTCTTGATGATCATTTGGCCAACATAAAGGGGACTAAAGAATCAAGTTGAATAGAAATGAAGTCAGTAAGAGTGAGAAGGAGAAAAATTATGACAACAAAGCAACTAGAACCAAACAATGATTGCTTGAAATGTATAAATTCTGAAATATCTTTTATATGCCCTTTCTGGATATGAGTGTTATAGTATCTGTTTTCCTGGATAGTATGCAGCAGAAATAAGGGATATCCTATAAACCGCAGTTGAGTAGTTAAAAAAAAAAAGGGATGCTAATGCTTGCATATCCACTGTTTTGATATTCCTAATTGGCGCTCCCTATTTCACAGGCTTTAAATTACGTTATTACATATAAAATACAAATGGAAATAGCTTACATCCGTGGAGTAGGAAATGGCAACCCACTCCAGTATTCTTGCCTGGAAAATTCTATGGACAAAGGAGCCTGGAGGGCTACAGTCCATGGGGCTGCACAGAGTTGGACACGACTGAGCATGTACACATAGCTTACATCAGAGGTAACAAAATAAAGGTCCTACAACTTCTGTGAAAGTAATGTAAATAAGGGACTTTCTCATGGTCCAGTGATTAAGAATCCACCTTGCGATGCAGAGGACTTGGGTTTGATTCCTGGTTGGGGAACTAAGCACCACAGCTAGGGAGTCCACACATCTACATGACACAGCAGAAGATCATGATGCAAGAAAGACCCAAGGCAGTCAAGTAAATAAGTAAATATTAAAAAAAAAATAATGTAAGTGACAATTTTGTACCTTTTGACATAAATGCTCACCAGTGACTGTAGAAGGGATGAGAGGAGTAGAAAAATCATAATTTTCCAAACGCCCTAGTAATAATTGATTCTAATTTGTTATCAATGTATATTAAAATTATTAGTTGAAGAACTGTTGAATTTTCTGACAGTCTGGTGATTAAGAATTTGGATCCCAGCATGGCCAAAAAAACAAAAGAAGTGCAGAAGAACTGTTAAGGAATATGTTAGTCATGTAATCTGAAATATCACTTTAGCAATCGCACAATCAGATTAATTACAAAGGCGGAAAAGTAAGTTTTACAATGGAAAATTGTAGATAATATCTTAACAAATGATGACCAATCATGGGACAGACTGATGCCATGTGCCTTCTGACATGAAGCACCGAAAAGACCAGCGAGTATGTAACACTACATGGCGCTGTGTCTCTAGAAAGGCAAGGGGCTCCATAACTCCTCTTCACAAGGTTCTCAGCGGAACTATTAGACTGAGTCATGAAATGTGAGAGTAAGTTGTCAGTCTGAGCAAAATGTATTAACAGCAAGTATTTCAGGAACTTGTGTGTCCCCTCAGAAAGCTGGCGTTCATCTGGAAACACTCCTCAGCTGCTTGAGGAGCAGTAGTGTAACATTTTTGCATGACACTCACAGCAAAGATTTCCGTGGGGCTTTGGGGCCAATTCACATATCTCTGTCGCAGGATGGCAAGAGCCAGCACCTTGCTCCAAGTGCTCACATGCATGCTAAGTCATTCAGTCGTGTCCAACTTGTTGTGACCCTATAGACTGTAGCCCGCCAAACTCCTCTGGCCATGAGATTCTCCAAGGAACAATACTGGAGTGGATTATTCTCCTCCAGGGGATCTTCCCGATCCAGGGATCAAAACTGTGTCTCTTATGTCTCCTGCATTGGCAGGTGGGTTCTTTACCTCTAGTGCCACTTGGGAAGCTACCTGCCCCCATAAGTGCTTACATCTCCCATCAAAAGCTCACTGATAAGTTCTTTCCCATAGACTTTTAACATGACACCATTTAACCAAGAAATGTATCCTGGTCTGATGCCTCTTAAGATTTGATATGCACACAGGCCCCTGGGGGGTCTTGTTAAATTATAGACTTTGATTCAGTATGTCTGGCATGGTACTCAAGATTTTGCATTTCTAACAAATTCCTAGGTAATGCTGATGTTGGTTGGCAGACCACACTTCTGAGGGTCCCACCCATCCCATTTCTGCCTTCACAAACAAAGTGATTACCAGTGATTACTGGTGAAACAGGCCTGATTTAACCAATTCTATTAGTTGCCATGAAATTAAAATTGTTCTGACTAAAAGACTTGCATTCAAGTTTTCTTTAATAGTGTTTCAAATGTATAAATCAAATTGATTTTTAATCGTTAATGAATATGTATACATTCATTACAGTACAGTTGATTTTTTTCTCCAAATTATTTTGGGGATTTCATCTTGAAAATGGCAGATAATGGAAAACATTAACATTCTAAATTCTCTTAGGACCTATCTGGACCACTCAGCATGGAGCAAATATGGGGCTTGTTATGCTAAACTATTAATTTTAACAGCTATTTTTAGTTTGAGCAAGGTTTACAAACTGAGCTCTTGGACCCAATTCAACCTATAGATGTGTTTTGTATGGGATATGAAGTTGTTTGTTTGTACGTTACAGTATTTTACAATTAGGACTTCATCCATAAAAATACTTTAAAAATATTAACCTCCCCTTGATCTACTGACATGCTTAACTTTCGTTACTAAACAAAAAATTTAAAAGCACTGACACATTTGACTCTCAATATTTGTTACTATATTGTTAATTGATTATTCAATGAAATCCAGAGCAGAATAATGTGAGAAAAGGAAGAGCAATGCTGTTTTTAAAAAAATCTGTGAACTCAATGAAACACAAAATGACATTGGTAGTATACTTTCATGGAACTCTACTCAATGTTATGTGCCAGCCTGGATGGGAGCGGAGTATGGGGATAATGGGTATATGTTTATATGTGGCTGAGTCCCTTTGCTATTCACCTGAAACTACTATAACATTGTTGATCAGCTATACCCAAATACCAAATAAAAAGTTAAACCTTTGAAAAAAATACTTAAAGGAAATAAATAAATACAAATACTAAATATGGAAAATGAAATCCATGCATTGAGATTGATGACATCGTTAACTGACAAAATATGCTCCCATTTTAATAACTATTTAAGAGAATAATACATTAACATTTTCTATGACCTTGTGGTGGATTACCATATTAATGCCCCCATGAATCCGTTGGGGATCCTTGTGGCTCCCCTTCAAAATCCACTCTAGATTTGGCCATGTGTCAGCACTGGCCCATGGAGACATCAGTAAATAAGACAGAAACAGATGCTTCTATAAGTATTTGTAAATTGAGGCTTTTGATCACCAAATAGCCCAGTTACCTTGAAATGCCACAACTATCTCTAACTGCCAAGTCAGGATAATAATAATAATCACTAAGAGAATCCGCATCTTCGTACCTAGATGTTTGGCTATAAGGAAAATGAGAAGTTTAGCAACACTTAATGGAGTATGTGTGTTCCAAGTTGACGTAGTTGACCAACTATACCCAGGCATTCATGCTCTTAGACCTGGCCTTGCCACTCAGCATTCATAGAGTGTTGCTATGGTCACATGAAGGGTCCCATTTAGTTTCCTTTAATGAGAAAGACCACATGTAGAGAGAAGCCAGCCATCTCAGCCTCTGAGCCCTGTGGACTCCCAGACTGTGTGAACCCAGAAACCAAAAGATTTCTTCTATCGCCTTGTTCTCTCTCATTGGTAAGTTAACAAAGTTACATATATGAAACAAACCTGCAAATTAAAGTGTTCTTAATAAACTTACATGGAACAAACCTATAAATTAAAATATTCATATTAACAAAACATTGTTGGATTCTGTACTCTAAAATATAGGCATGATTATATGTATTAAAATTGTTTGAATGCCCAGAGTGTAGAGAGTAAGAATAAAATAAATGAATAATGCTAAAGGCAAAATGTAGTCTATTACATCCGAGATTTTTTTTTAAACAAGGAGCTAAAAAATGATGATTCATGATAAAAGCGATTTTCAAATTGCAGGGTAAAAGATTAAGAACTCAGAGTATGAAAGCTGGAACCTAAAAAAGAGGTATACGAAGATGATTATACATGTTCTTTCTTTTTTAACTTAAAATTAATTTGTTTCAGATTTTCTAGATTTAAAGTTTCTGATCAATTTTACAAAATACAAACAAACAACATCTACAAACATTATTTTGGTTAGATAAAACAAATATATTTTGCATGTAAAAGATTCCACCACTATAATATCTTTCTGCAGATTTGGAAAATATCAATTTCATAAAATATCATATACTGATACTTCGCTTTTGGTTTTCTTAAAAGACATTCTCTTAGAGAACAGGCTGAGGTCAAATGTTAGAGAAGTAAACTGACTTGCCCAAAATTGCAGTTGCGTAGTGGCTTAAGTAAGATGAAAGTGAAATTTTCTAATCACTGGTCTAACACAGTGTTTCCATTTTACCAGTCTGCTGTCTTCTCTTTTTGTGTTCCTGAGTATTTTAGAGCTTTATGCTATTTTCACAGGAGTTTAGGGTTTCAGTTTTAGATGAAAAAAATGAAGGATGACTTCTACCTAGTGCCAAAATGATAACCTTCATTTGTTCACTTGATAAATATTCAGTAGCTGCTGTTACATTAGGCTCTGTTCTAGGTTCTAGGAATATAGTAGTGAACAAATCGGGCAATTATTTCTGTTGTTGTGGAGAATTTTAGAGGCAAACATGAAAAACTAATCAAGTAGAATCTACAGTATTTCAGGTGGTGATATTGTGGAGAAAAATGAAGCAGGGCAGGCAAATAGGCAGTGCAGGAATTGCAGTGAGGCTTGGGTACTTGGTGACCCATTTAAAATACAATGCTCAGAAAAGGCAGTACCAAGAAAAGGGTCACTGAAGAAAGACTTAAAGGAAATAAATGAGAGCATCATAAATGCAAAGACCTTGGTTAGCTCTGATTTCTCCTCAACTTGGAATCACGTGTTTCTTTTTCTTTTTCTTTTTTAATATTCATTTATTTGGCTGTACCAGGTCTTAGTTGCAGCATGCAAGATCTTTTAGTTGATCATACAGGCTTCCCTGGTATCTCAGAGGGTAAAGCATCTTCCTGCAATACCGGCGACCTAGGTTCAATCCCTAGGTCAGGAAGATCCCCTGGAGAAGGAAATGGCAACCCACTCCAGTATTCTTTCCTGGAGAATCCCACGGATGGAGGAGCCTGGTTGGCTACAGTCCACAGGGTCGCAAAGAGTTGGACACAACTGAACAACTTCACTTTCTTTCTTTTTCTTTCTACAGGCTCTTTCAGTTGAGGCACGCGGGATCTAGTTTCCTGACTAGAGACTGAACCCAGGCCTCCTGCATTGGGAGCTCTGCGTCTTAGCCACAGGACCACCAAGGAAGTTCCCTAGAATCACGTGTTTCTGTTTCAGTGGTGAATAACGCATGACCCAGAAACTGACTTAACAGCTGTTATCAAAAGTTTGTGAGTTTCCTATAATCTGAGGAGTCTAGGCTGTCCCCATGCATGTATACTAAGTTGCTTCAGTTGTGTCCAACTCTTTGCAACTCTATGGACTGTAGCTCGCCAGGCTCTTCTGTCCAAGGGATTCTCCAGGCAAGAATACTGGAGTGGGTTGCCATGCCCTCCTCCAGAGGATATTCCCAACCCAGGGAATGAACCCGGGTCTCTTCTATCTCTTGCATTGGCAGGCAGGTTCTTTGCCGCCAGTGCCACCTGGGAAGCCCATCTGACCCCCATAATAAACTTTTACTTATGGTTCATTGTATTTATTTATTTAACCAAAGTAATAAAAGCAATACAAAAATTTTCCCCTAGAATACTTGTGTGTGTGTGTGTATCTGTGTGGGGTGAGGGATGTATGTGTGTGTGTGAAATAGAGATTAGGGGTTGGTGACAGGTTGAAAGCAAACTCAAAACTTCTGTAGTATATGCAATTGCCTGCTGTGGTGCCAGCTGTTGATAGAAACTGGGTCAGAGGGTGGAGTAGGTGGAAGTGATGCTTTTCGGTTGGTACAGATGGTTCAGTCATCTGCCAGCTGAACCATGACTGAGGAGTGAGGCCCTTGACAAACCCAAAGGAAAGCTGTGAGCTGAGTTGTTTAGGCTGATTCCTATGTTATGCTAACAGTACATGGAAAGGGACAATCACACACTGTTTCCATTCACTAGGGATAAATACTGTGAATGATACCAAAGAATGGAGAAGCTTTACTCAACTCTGGAAATTAATGGCTGTTTTCAGCAACAGAGATTGTGGAATCAGGAATGATCACTCCTTCAGGAGTGAAAAAAAAACAACAACCCGGAAGCAAAAGCCAAGAGTTCTGGTCCTAGTTTTGTTGTTTCCCAGATTTTAACCCAGGGCAAATCACCAAGGTGGTCTAGGCTTCAATCCTCTGCCTGTAAAATGAAGAAAAAAAAATTGTGCAGCCAGTTTTTTAAACTGGCGTGAGTATTAAATGAGACCATTTAAGTGAAATTCCTTGGAAACTTGTAACATTATTTACAAATATAAAATATGATCATCTTTTGTTTCTCTTGCTATTTCCTTCAGGAATTTAGGACAGATTACTATTATTATATTTTGGTATAAGTTATTTATGTGATTATATAATAAGATGCGTTTCTTTCCCAAACGACTACCCTTCAGAATTCTAAATTACCAGCTATTAAATATCTAAACTTTTAAATTCCTATTTCAGAGAAACTGTCATCAATTTCACTCACTAATATCAAGGTACTATGCTCTATTTCCTCCTTGAATTACTATTTCTCTTTCCATTTCCTTCCATCTTTAAAAATCAGTTCAGTTCAGTTCATTCAGTTCAGTCGTTCAGTCGTGTCCAACTCTTTGCAACCCCACGGACTGCAGCATGCCAGGCCTCCCTGTCCATCACCAACTCCCAGAGCTTTCTCAAACACATGTCCATCAGTGATGCCATCCAACCATCTCATCCTCTGTTGTCCCCTTCTCCTCCTGCCTTCAATCTTTCCCAGCATCAGGGTCTTTTCAAATGAATCAGTTCTTTGCATCAGGTGGCCGAAATACTGGAGATTCAGCTTCAGCATCAGTCCTTCCAATGAACACCCAGGACTGATCTCCTTTAGGATGGACTGGTTGGATCTCCTTGCAGTCCAAGGGACTCTCAAGAATCTTCTCCAACACCACAGTTCAAGATGATGCATTTTCTGTAAGATACCTGTGTCGTCAAAACCAACATTATCATTCGACCAATGCCTGCTTTTCCTTCTTCCTGTCTCTCCTGCAGAGTTGATGCAAAAGGCACCTCTTAGGATTCTCAGCCTGACTCTTTCTTTAGAGAAAAGGGCCCTTGTTCCTCCATTCTCTGGCCCTGAGGCATCCGTGGCAGGACCAGTCCTGCAGCCTTACCCTACCAGGTAAAGAGGGGAGCGAGCCTCTCACAGGCGCTGCTGCCACTCTCCTGGATGGCACTTGAATCAGGCCAGCAGGGACGCTCGGTTGTGCAAGAGGCTGTGGGCAGGTAACTTTATCCTCCCCCCAGAAGAGCACTTTGCCACCTCTGGGTGCTCGAGTGAGTCAAGTCCTTCCAAAGCTTTGAAATAAAAACCAACAATATGAAAATGTTAGGACGTTGTTCCTAATGAAAAGATATGCATTTAATTGTGTAAGAAGAACTATATTAGAAATACATATTAGAATAAAATAGAATAAATATGTTTAATGAGAATAAAATACTGTATTAAAGTTTTTTCTTAACTTACTAACCAAAAGTCTTGAGCTACTTTATGTATTCAGATAAGTTAATTCAAGCCCCTCATAGGGGATATAATTAGAAGACAGTTTTAAATAGAATAAAGAAATAAATTGGAAAAGATTTTAGCCATTGCATGTCTTATACTTAATCCTCAGAAATTATTTTAGGATTTCAGAATACTGCTCTCTTTTAAGTGTTGAATTTTGTCTTTATTCTTATTTTTATTTAAGACATACTGATATATTTTGCATATTTATACAGGAAAAAACAAAATGTTCATGTTTAGTTTCTTTCATTTTCACTTTCGATAATATTAATTTTTAAAAATTTTTTTTATATTGGAGTATGGTTGGTTTACAATGTTATGTTAGTTTTCAGGTGTATGGTTTATTATGCTTATTATCATGGCACAGTGTTATGAAGTTAATTGCCTGTGCTTTAGTTAAATGTCTTCTAGGATTCGTGTTGATGGCTATTTTGAAATTATCCTGAATAGGTTACCTGTCCCTTAGTGTCTCCTTGCTTCAGAGGCAAGAAGTGGCACGACCCTGAGAGGAGCTGGCCTCTTTCTGAGGTCTCGCAGAAGCCTATCTTTTCTGCACAGTTGCTATCAGACCTGCTGACAATTCCAGGGCTCTGCACATGGACAAAAGCAGATCTTCTGGAACTGTCCTGGCCCTTGAACAGTAACCACTGTGAGCAAATGACTGATGAGAGGTGCCCTCCAGAACCTTAGTGATAATCAAGACACAAGGTTCAGTCTTATGTGGGTGGGGTCCCAACTACTACTAATTTTTTCCAGGCTTTAAGAAAGGGGCATGGCAGGAGGGACATGTATATTTATGGCTGATTCATGGTGTTGTAGGGCAGAAACCAACAAAACAGTGTAAAGCAATTATCCTTCAATTGCTGCTGCTGCTGCTGCTAAGTCGCTTCAGCCATGTCCGACTCTGTGTGACCCCATAGACGGCAGCCCACCAGGCCCCCTGCCCCTGGGATTCTCCAGGCAAGCACACTGGAGTGGGTTGCCATTTCCTTCTCCAATGCATGAAAGTGAAAAGTGAAAGTGAAGTTGCTCAGTCGTGTCCGACTCTTAGGGACCCCATGGACTGCAGCCCACCAAGCTCCTCCGTCCATGGGATTTTCCAGACAAGAGTACTGGAGTGGGGTGCCATTGCCTTCTCTGACCCTTCAATTAAATATATATATATAAACCATGAGAAAAAAGACAGGGGTGTGGAGTTGGATTTCAAGTGATTTAGAGATTACAAACAAATATGATAATTCTCGACTTTTAAATCTGTGACCTGGGCTTCTGCTAGTCCTTTGTTTTGACTTTTAACATACACATTCACAAACTGAATCAGGAATTGAAGAGAATTAGCTATGACTTCTTGGTTTGAACAAGAGATTATTGTGCTGATGATCTTAGATTAGTTAGGCTCACAGATATATAACAACAATCTTCAATTTTATTCACTGTCTTTTCATTGTGAAAATAAAGTAATAAAGCTACATTTTATTTAGAAAAGTCGCCACAATTTCATTCAAACAGAACACCTATCTTTTTTTCATTTTTTAAAAATTGTACTAAAGTATCGTTGATTTACAGTGCTGTGTTAATTTCTACTGTATAGCAAGTGACTCAGTTATACACATTCTTTTTCATATTCTTTTCCATTATGGTTTATCACAGGCTATTAATTATCCTTCCCTGGGCTTTACAGTAGGACCTTGTTGTTTATCCATCCCCTGTGTAATGGTTTGCATTTGCTAATCTCAAACTCCCAATCCTACCCTGCCCCCTTTGGCAACCACAAGTCAACTATTTTAATGCTGTGTATGTATATCCTTCCAGTCAATATACTTATATATTAACAACAAACCTGTGTCCCCAGTTTGAGGAGTAACATGGAAGAATTTCCGCAGAATTATTTAAAGCCGAATTCCTTCCTGCTCTTGGTAGAGTGCCCTGTGCAGTGACTGGCTTCTGTGTTCCCTCTGAAAGTGAAAGTGTTAGTCACTCAGTCATGTCTGACTCTTCGCAAACGCATGGACTGTAGCCCACCAGGCTCCTCTGTCCATGGAATTCTTAACGCAAGAATACTGGCCTGGGTTGCCATTTCCTCCTCCAGGGGATCTTCCTGACCAGGGATTGAACCTGCATCTCCTGCAATGGCAGGGATTCTTTACCATCTGAGCCACCAGGGAAGCCCTCTGTGTTCCCTCTGGTGGCCTTTAAATTGCTCTTGTTGACACCTCGTGGCTTCTATTGCTGATGGCTGCCTTTATTGGCAAGGATGTGGGAGGTGGCTTTATGTGACTGGAAGATTTGTCACTGCTATGTTGGTTTGAAGATTTTCTTCTGCATCCGTGTAGAAAACTTGGTGGGCAACAGAAGCAGGCTCAGGCCTGTGAGAGCACATCTGGGAATTGCAAGTCTATTTTCCTGGGGCCTGAAGAGCCTATGGCAAAGAGTATGAACTTGATCTCCTGCTTGGACTGTAGGCATGCTGTGTACATGCTAGCCGCTCAGTCATGGCCAACTCTTGGTGACCCCATGCACTGCAGCCTGCCAGGCTCCTCTGTGCATGGGATTTTCCCAGGCAAGAACACTGGAGTGGTTTCCTCCTTCAAGGGATCTTCCCAACCCAAGGATTGAACCTGTGTCTCCTGCAGTGGCAAATGGATTCTTCCTCACCGTGCCACCTGGGAAGCCCTTGGACTGTAAGCATTTGGGGTAACTTATGAGATAGTCAGACATAAGTCAAATTGAAGTAGGGCTATAGAGTCTTCAGGGAGAGACGTCATCAAAGAGCAGAAGGAGAGAAGCTTAATCATCAGAGGAGAAAGATCGTTAGTATGTACAGCTTTGTGACTGTTATAGCTGTTCCCAACCCAGTCCCATAGTTTATATCTGGGTCCAAGTGAAGGTTATAAGTAAAAGCTGAAAAATCATTTACTGAACACTTCATAAAACATAAGGTGCACACACTCATACTCCATTGTTCTTGACCCTTCATATTGAAAGTTACAAAGGACAGACAGGTAACCCTAATTTGCCACCAATCTCCAAGCTTTAGTGCTGCAAACTTTTAAGAGCCTCACAGAGCATGGCAAAGTCTTTTGTGCTCAGTAAAGTAACCACAGATTTGCTAAAGAATGAGAAGTTTGGAGGCACAGGATCTTGGAGAGCAATCGGAACCCCTGATGGAGAAATGCAGTCCCCAGTGAGGCTAGATTTGTTCCGGATCACAAATAAGACAACTCCTGTGACTTTCAGAAACAACAAAGGGAACACCTCAGGGGCTGAGGACCAGCATTATACAGCTAGGGGTGGTAAGTCCTGAAATCTGAGTCTTCTTTTTCCCCCTCCAAGACAAGTTTTATTTGGAAAATGCTTCTAATTGTAAAAGTTGCAAGCAAGTTACTTTCACAATTACAGTTTTTTGGATCTAGTAGTTTCAGAGATCCCAGTGTTCAAAAGTACATCTCAAAATTAATAATAAAACCATGCCCACACCAAAAGGAAAGCGCCTTTAGACTGGTTTGAAATGTACAGCCATGGATTCCAGCTGTTCTCAGAAACAGGCCCAGCACTTCCTTGGGAACCAGGTGGGATGAAGGCGCCGCCTGCAGAAGTAAATGTCTCTAAATAAGTTAGCTGCGTGGACAAGATGACCCAGTCCTTAGGAAACACAGGAAGCAGCAAGTCTCTGCTGGCGGAGTGTGCGATACAGCTCATTTAGCAGGGCACGCACGGGATCTCAGGCCGGCAGCCGCTGGGACACGGTGCACAGGGTGAAAGCCGTCAGAGAAGGGCAAGTACTGAAGGGCAGGGATCTCTCCCAGTAGCACTCAGCCTTCAATTTACTACAGCAGGGGGCATTTCCTGGGCTATCTTTGGGAAAACACTTGAGACAGTTAAAGAAAGATGATCCAGAATGCAATTACCCTCTGATAGGTTCCTTGGAGCGCCAGACACAGGCTCACCTACCCACAGATGGCAGATGCAGCTATAGAGAACTACTATCTGTTCTAAATGGTTTAGGCTCTTTGGTTTGTAACGGTGCCCTTGGACTTGTTATCCTCTTTCATTTTTATTCAACACATATTTATTATGTGAGTAATAAGTACATCCTCTATGTGTAAAGGTATAGTCGTAAGCAGGACATATTTTTTATTCATTTTTATTGGAGTCTAGTTGCTTTACAATGTTGAATTAGTGCTCTCTGTACCACAAAGTGACTCAGTTACCTGTATACATACATCCTCACTTTTGGATTTCCTTCCCATCTAGGTCACCACACAGAATGGAGTAGAGTTCCCTGTACTATACAGTAGAGTGAGACTTATTTTGGTAAATTTTTAAAGACCTCATAGCCTAGCCAGCAAGAGGCATAAACAAGTTTATTCATCTATTCATTCAACAATTTTCAATAACTGCCTACAATATGCTAGATACTGTTCAATGTTTTTGGCACAACACTAAATAAGAAAACAAGGAAGGATCTTAATCCCATGGTGCTTACTTGGTAGGAAGAGACAGATGATAAACACAAAGATAAATAACTGAACATGATAACTACAGATAGTGATGAGTACTGTAAAAAGATAAAGCATGGTGATGTGATGTAGAAAAACTGAAAGGCCTCATTGAAGAGATAACTATTTGAACAGGAACCTGCAAGATGGACAGGAGCCAACCACTGCAGATCTGTAGGTGTGTGTTCTAGGCAAAAGCAACAATACCAAACAGAGCCCTTACACAGGGAATATTTTGGTGTGTTCAAGAACTGAGAAGAAAGTATGCTAGAGCTTAGTGGGAGACAAGAAAGAGTGAGATGAGATGCTCTTAAAAAATCAGAAAGGGCCAACCCATGCAGGACCTTAGAGATTTTGGGAAGGAGCACAACTTCCCAAAGATCCTATAAAGGCCAGGGATGTTATAAATAGGGGATTGCTGTGATCTGATAAGTTGCAATAACATGTGTGAGATATTTCATTTCTACTTTCTAACAACCCTCTCCCCCAGTATCTAAGAAACTTAAACTCTTTTCTTTATTTCTTTGGCCGCAACTCATGTCATGTGTGATCTTAGTTTTCCAACCAGGGATTGAACCTGTGCTTCCTTCATGACAAGCACTGCAAAGAGTCTTAACCAGTGGACCAGCAGGGAAGTCTGCAAGGAACTTAAATTCTTCAGAGCTGGTTCTGGTGGGTCACTAGGTAATCATAATCCCACCAGAAAGCTCACTCTTTATCCTAATATGTATGTGATGCCTCTGCTTTGAGTCTTATGTCGGTTCCTATCCATTCCAAGGACCATAAGATGGGACACCCTGTAAGACACTGGTGGGGTGGGGGCTTTGGTTTCCTCTTCTTTGCTTGAGATTTCCATGTCAAGACTATCTAGCAACTTCCTCTCCCAGGAGATTCATAAGTATTAAGATTTCTACTAGCCTTTCACATGAGAACAGCCCTATGTTGAGGAATTTGGCACACATACACAGTTTAATAGTTTAAACTATTAATAGTTTAATAGTCTCAGTAATATTCATGCATCATGGAAAAATGACAGAAATGTCTGCAAACCAAATAGGACTGTGAGAAGGGTGGTTTAAACACATAAAGGAAGACAATTACATCCTATACAGTAGTTACACGTTCTTGTATGTGAACACATCTGCAAAACTCAAGGGACTCTCAGAAATGTTGGCTGCTGCTGCTGCTAAGTTACTTCAGTCATGTCCAACTCTGCAACCCCATAGACGGCAGCCCACCAGGCTCCTCTGTCCCTGGGATTCTCCAGGCAAGAACACTGGAGTGGGTTGCCATTTCCTTCTCCAATGCATGAGAGTGAAAATGAAAGTGAAGTTGTTCAGTCGTGTCCGACTCTTTGCGACCCCATGGACTGTAGCCTACCAGGCTGCTCCGTCCATGGGATTTCCCAGGCAAGAGTACTGGAGTGGGGTGCCATTTCCTTCTCTGAGAAATGTTGGAAGAATGTGCATTTTTCAAAGAGATGGTAGGTTGCCCTAGGCAGTTAGGGAAGAGTGAGTCACAAACAGGCTACAACATGGAATAGCACATCCATCTTCAAAAGAGCCTCAGATATTTCCAAAATATCTGGGGCTTCTGGATGAGATGAATCATTTGGGTTTATTTTGTTTTCATCCATTCACTACCATTAAAGTTACTTTCATCATCACCCACATATATATATACACACATATATAGACTTACATTGTTTTATATCTATATAGTAATATAAGTTATAAATAATTGTAATATATGTGTATAACCACATCAGTCACTATGTATACTGGCATATATACCTGAGTCACTGTATATATATTACAATTATTATGGACTGAATGTTTGTGTCTCCCCAAAATTCATGTCCCCCCAATATGATGTGCTCTTATAAGAAAAGAAGAGGCATCCGGAGATCTTTCTCCCATTTTCCCCACCTGTGCACAGAGGAAGGACCATCTGAGGACTCACTGAGAAGATGAGAAAGTGCCATCTGCAAGCCCAGGAGAGAGACCTCCCCAGAAAACAACCCCACTGACACCTTGATCTCTGACTTCCAGTCTCCAGAACTGTGGGAAAACAAATTTCTATTGTTTAAGCCACTCAGTTGATGGTATTTTGTTATGACAGCCCAAGAAGATTAATTCAGATTTTTGTACCGTGAAGTAGGATACTGATGAAGCAAATACTTAAAAATACAGAAATGGCTTTGATGGGTCAAGGCTAGAAGAGTTTTGAGGTGCATGCTAGAAAAATCCCAAATTTCCTGTTGGTAGAAATATGGATGGGGTTTCCCTGTTGGTTCAGTGGTAAAAAAAAAAAAAAAATCCACCTGCCAATGCAGGAGACAAAGGTTCGATCTCTAGATTGAAAAGATCCCTTGGAGAAGGAAATGACAACCCACTCAGTATTCTTGCCTGGGAAATCCCATGGACAGAGGAACCTGGTGGGGTACAGTCCATGGGGTCACAAAGAGTCTGACACAACTAAGCGACTAAACAACAACAACAGAAATAAGGATGTTATTGGAATTCCCTGATGGTCCAGTGGTTAGGGTTCCATGCTTTCATTGCCAAGGGCCGGGATTCAATCCCCAGTCAGGAAACTGAGATCCCATAGGCTATTCGGCCTGACAAAAAAGAAAAGATAAACAAACAAAAAAGAAACATGGATGCTAAAGGTGATTGTAGAGAGAGCTCAAAAAGCAAAGAGGAAACAAACAGAGACTGAAAGAGGTGAAGGTACACCTTGGTTTGTTATTTTCCTTCTTGCTTACAGTTAAATGCAAGAGGAGATATAAACTGAAGGAACAGTAATGGTTAGAGGAAGCTTTTATTATCACAAGGAACAGACTGTTGGTAGAAAAAAGATTCTTGTTATAAAATGAGAGGAACTTGGCTGAATTGTGTTCTAGTGCCTTGCAAAAGGTAGAACTTGCTAAGGGATGACCTTGGATACTTAGCAGAGGTTATTTCTACACAAATTTTGAAGGTGAAGATGCAGCAGGGTTTCTCCTTATTGCTTATAGTAAAGTGCAAGAGGAGAGAGATACTTTGAAGGAATTGCTTGGATTTTTTTAAAATTATTTTTTATTTAACTTTGGGGATTTTTTTTATTCATCTGTTGCTTTTCATTTCCTTTTCTGTCCTTAAAAATATTTTTTAATATGTTTTAAATTCTTTTATATTCTATTTTTACTTTTCTGAGGGAATTGTTAAGAAATTCCATACTGCAAAAATGAGCAAGTGTGTCCTGACGGAGTAGCAGTTCCTGTCCTGTATCTGGACAGGATCTCCATATGAAGATTACTCACAGATTTAATCATCCAGCTCAGTTGAAGCTAGCAATAAGAATGAGATTATACCAGCAGAAGTGCTGCCAACTGAAGCAGAGACAGAGAAAATGGGATAGAATGAAGACTGGCAGACTTCCACAGGACAGGTGTACTCCCTTCTGACAAGTTCCCGCTCTGGATCGATATCTGAGAACATTTTCAAAATATATCTTAGATCAGTGGTCAAAGACCTAAATGATCAGAGATCTCAATAACTGGAAACCCTTATGTCTGTTTTCATAGACCTCTACCAAGTTAGGTCTTTCTAGTTCTGTACTTAGTGGTGTTGCCATGGTGTATAATTTTACATTTTTTATTTTTATCCTACTTGCTTCTTCATATTTAAAGTGGGTTTTTTGTAGGCATCAGATGATTGGGCTTTGCTTCTTTATTCAGTATGAAAATCTGTATCCTTTCCAGGGGGTGTTTGGCTCATTTATCAGTTCAGTTCAGTCGCTCAGTCGTGTCCGACTCTTTGTGACCTCATGGACTGCAGCATGCCAGGCCTCCCTGTCCATTATTCACTCCCGGAGTTTACTCAAACTCATGTCCATTGAGTTGGTGATGCCATCCAACCATCTCATCCTCTGTCGTCCCCTTCTCCTCCCACCTTCAATCTTTCCCAGTATCAGGATATTTTCCATTGAGTCAGTTCTTCGCATCAGGTGGCCAAAGTATTGGAGTTTCAGCTTCAGCATCATGTATATCTAATCATGTATAACTAATAAATCATGTATATCTAATATGTATCTAATCTATAATAATACATAATAATCTAGTATAACCTATAACAATGATTATACCTAATCATGTATACCTAATACATCATGTATACCTAATATGATTATTGATAGAGTGGATTTAATACTATTTTCTCTGTTTTAGTCTTTTTCCCCTAACTTCTGCTTCATTTTTTATTAATTGAACATTTTGATTTTTCCTCTTCTTTTCACTGATTAGCCATAAATTTCTTTATTTTACTTATCTGCTTGTTTAGTTTTACTTGGTTTTCAGTGTCTTACTGAATTTGGAGGTTTTTTTCATACTGTTTTTACTGCTTTAAGAGTTTTCAACATTATCTGATATAAAATGTGAGCCACATATATAATTTATAATTTTTCTAATAGCTGTATTAAGCAAAGTTAAAAGGAACAGGTGAAATTAATTTTAATACTTTAAAAATCTAAATCAATATATTCAAATTATCATTTCAACCCATAATAGTATTAAACGATTAATGAGAAATTTTAAATTATTTTTTCCACTATGCTTTTGAAATCTGACATGCATTTTATACTTGTAGGCTATTTCCTTTCAGATTAGTCACATTTCAAGTGGTCAAGAACTCTTTGTAGCTAATAGCTACAGTGGTAGACTGTGGAGGTTTATAGAATGCATTCTTATCACAAGTGATAGTATACCACTTGACATAAAGTAGAAAAACCTTAAGCAAAACACCTTCCCTTCCTCTGGCCTTAGTGCGTTTAGTGTCATTTGTTTTTCTTTTCTATAAACCTAACATGTTATTATTGTTATTATTTTTTGCTTTGTATATTTTAAAAAGATTTTTAAAGTAAGAAAAATGTCTTTTATATGTACTCATATTTACCATCGTCAGTGTTTTTTGGTTTTTATGTAGGTTCAGAATTTTCTCGGTCTTAAGGACTTCCTTTTAATAGCTCTTACACATATCTACTGGTGATTAATGCTTTCAACTTTTGGATGTCTGAAAACATCTTTATTTAGTGAAAAATATATTCACAGCCTATACAACTGTAGGTTGATAATCTCTCTTAGTATAGGCATACCTCATTTTATAGTGCTTCATAGATACTGTTTTTTTTTTTTTTAAGCAAATTGAAGGTATGTGGCAACCCTGTATCGAGAAAGTCTATTGACACTATTTTTCCAATAGAATTTGCTTGCTCAAAATTGTTCATCACATTTTGATAATTCTTACAATATTTTAAACTTTTTCATTACTGTGTGTTATGGTAATCTGTGATCAGTGATCTCTGATATTACTATTGTACTAGTTTTGGGGTGCCACAAACCACATCTATATAAGATAGCAAAATTAATTGATAAATCTATGTTCTGGCCCCTCTCCCAGCCAGAAGTTCCCCCATCTCTCTTGTGGGGTCTCCATATTCCCTGAGACACAACGATATTGAAATTAGGGCAATTAGTAACTCTACAGTGGCCTCTGAGTATTCAAGTGAAAAGAGGAATTTCTTGTCTCTCACTTTAAATCAAAAGTGAGAAATGGTTAAAGGACATGTCAGAAGCAGAGATAGGCAACCAAAGATAGGCCTCGGGCACCAAGAGTTAGCCAAGTGTGAATGCAAAGGAAAAGTTCTTGAAGGAAATTAAGTGTGAGGCTCTAGTGAACATGAATGATGAGAAAGAAAAACAGTCTTACTGCTTTCAACAGTCTCACTACTTTTTCTCTGGATAGAATATCAAAGCAGCCTCAACATTCCCTTAAGCCAAGGTTTAACCCAGAACAAGGCCCTAATCATTGCAATTCTGTGAAGGCTGAGAGAAGTTAGGAACCTGTAGAACAAAAAATTAAAGCTAGCAGAGGTGGGTTTGTGAGGTTTAAGGAAAGACACTTGTCTCCATAATATCAAAGTACAAAGGGAAGCAGCAAATGCTGATGTAGAAGCTGCAGTAAGTTATCCTGAAGATCTAGCTAAGATGATGAGTAAAGGTGGCTACATTAAAAAACAGATTTTTCAATGTAAATGAAACACTATTTTATTGGAAAAAGATGCCATTTAGGAATTTAATAGCTAGAAAGGAAAAGTCAATGTCTCTTCAATGCTTCAAAGCAAAGGCTGACTCTCTTGTTACGGGCTGATGCAGCAGGTGACTTTAAGTTGAAGCCAGTGCTCACTTGCCATTCTGAAAATCCTAGGGCTGTTAAGAATCATGCTAAATCCACTCTGCCTGTGCTCTATATATATGGAACAGCAAAGCCTGGATGATAGCACATCTGTTTACAACAAGGTATACTAAATATCTTTAAGTTACTGTTGAGATCTACTGCTCAGAAAAAAAAGAAAAAAAGATTCCTTTCAAAATTTAACTGCTCATTGACAATGCATCTGGTCATCCAAGAGCTCCGATAAAGAGGTGAAATTAGCTTACTGTTGTTTTCATGCCTGCTAAAACAACATCCATTCTGCAGCCCAAGAATTGAGTTATTTTGACTTTCAAGTCTTATTTTCAGAAGTCTTAGGTGCAGAAGGTCTATGAGTAAGAAATATACTTCATAAGGCTGTAGTTGCCATAGAGAATGTCTCCTCTGATGGATCTGGGCAAAGTAAATTGAAAACCTTCTGAAAAGCACTCATCATTGTAGATGCCATGAAGAACATTCATGATTCAGGAAAGAGGTCAGAATATTAACATTAACAAGAGTTTGGAAGTGATTCCATCTCTCATGGATGACTTTGACAGACTCACAACTTCGGTGGAAGATATAACTATGGATGTGACAGAAATAATAAGAGAACAAGAAATAGAAGTGGAGTATGGAGACGTGGCAGAATTGCTGCAATTTCAAGATAAAACTAGCTCCATAAGGAAGAGCAAATAAAGTGGTTTCTTGAGATGGAATCTACTTCTGGTTAAGATGTTATTAAAGATGGTTGAAATGATGAGTGTTTATTTTTAAAAGAAGCCCCACACTCATCAGCACCCTATTTATTTAGTTAGTTGCACTGGATTCTAGTTGTGGCATGCAGGCTCTTTAGTTGCAGCTTGTGAACTCTTAGTTGCAGCATGTGGGATCCAGTTCCCTGATCAGGGATTGAACCTGGGCCCCCTGCACTGGGAGCATGGAGTCTTAGCCACTGGGCCCCCAGGGAAATCCTGACAACAGAGTGTTACATCAGCTTATTTGAAACAGCAGTTGCATGACTTGGGAAGACCGACTTCAATTTTCAAAGAAGTTCTGTGGGTAAAGTGTTAACAAACAGCACTGAATGCAGATAATGCAGAGAACAGAGAAACCATTCACTCAAGTAAGAGTCAATTGATTTAGCAAACTTCCCTGTCTTATTTTAATAAATTGCCATAGTCATCCCAATCTTCAGTAAACCACCCTGAACAGCCAGCAGCCTCAACATCAACGCCAGACCCTCAACAGCAAAAGGTTATGATTTTTTGAAGGCTCAGATGATTGTTAGTACTTTTAGCAATAAAGTATTTTAATTAAGGGATGTACATATTTTAGACATAATGCTATTCCACATTTAATAGTTTATATGTGTTTCGTATGCACTCAGAATCAAAAAAGTATGTGACTCACGTTATTGCAATATTTGCTTTATTACAGCAGTGTGGAGTCAAATCTGCCATGTATATCAGGTTTGTTTGATCTTAAAGATATTGTTCCATTGTCTCTGGGCTTATGATGTTTTTGATAAGGAGTCTTCTATTAGCTTTATGATTCTTCTTCTGTATGTGTCATTTCTCTCTGGTTGTTTTTTAAGACTTTGTCACTAGTCTTGAGCAATTTAATCATGTGTCTACATGTAACTTTTATTAAGTTTCTTGTGCTTGGCATTTGTTGAGCTTCTTCGATCTGCTGGTTTATAGCCTTTACCGTATTTGGACAATTTGGGGCCATAGTTCCTTCAGATATATTCTTAAGTTCTCCCTCCTTTCCTTTGAAAATTCCAAATTTTAAGAATTTTTTTATTTTGCAGAAATTTTTGATTACACAGAAGTTGTAAAGGTAGTGCAGAGAATTGACATACATGCCCCTCTCCATTTCTCTATTAAGATCTTATATACTGTTGTACCTTTGTCAAAATTAAGAAACCAACACTGGCACATTACTATTAACTAAACCTTAGTTACTTATTAGTTGAATTCCTTCAGTTTTTCCATTCATGTCCTACTTTTGTTCCAGAATCTAGTGCCCTCTGGTCTGTGACTGGGGATATTAATTTTAACAATATATTTTAAGACAATATATCAAAACATCATTTCAAACTGTGATCAACATTTTAAAAATTATCTATTATTTTACATTATTTTTTCATATTAAATCTTCAAAATCTAGTGTGTAAACTCACAGCACAAATTAAACTCACTTTCTTTGGAAGTACTTCATCTGAATTGAGAGCTCACAAAATTTACAGTTGAAAAAGTAGACTGCTGGTATCTGGTTGTTCCAATACACTTAAAATTCTTCCAGTAACTGCACTATCAGTTTTAAAATTAAAATTAATTAATTAAGAAATTTAGTTCCTCAGTTGCAATAGCCATATTTCAAAGGCTCAATTGCCCTATGTGACTAATGGCTACCATACTAAACAGTGCAGCTCTAGACTGCTGTAAGGACTTTTGACATTTATTCTGAACTCTGATATGAAGTGTTAGTCGCCCAGTTGTGTTCGACTCTTTGCGATCCCATGGACTGTAGCCCAGTAGGCTCCTCTGTTGATGGAATTCTCCAGGCAAGAATAATGGAGTGGGTAGCCATGCTCTCCTCCAGGGGATCCTCCTGACCCACAGATCAAATCCAGGTGTCTGCACTGCAGACAGATTCTTTACTGTCTGAAACCCCAGGGAAGTCCAGCAAAGGAGTGACATGATCTCACTGAAGTTGATTCTGCTCTGCTGGAGAACAAACTGAGGTGAGGGCAGAAGCAAGGAGAGCAGCCAGGAGGCTACTACCATAACCAGGTGAGTGGTGAAGGTGTCCCAAGACTAGGGCAGTAGTAGTGCAGGTGGAGAAAAGTGGTAGGAGTCCAACATTACCCTAGACCTGACACAATCCACTTATGGATTAGATGTGGGATTAGGAAAGACACCAAAATTTTGGGCTTAAAAAAAAAAATGTCTTTTACAGAGAAGATTTTGTAAGAAGCAGATTGAGAGTGGGGAGATTAGGGGCTATTTTGAACATTTGAGTTTAAAATATCTATAATATCTACTTTACATGGACACGTTAAATAGGCAGTGAATATGCGCATGGTGTTCAGGGGAGGAAGGAAGGTCTGCTGGAGTAATATATTTGGGAGTCATTAATGTGTAGATGGTATTTTAAAATGTAAGACTGGAGGCTATCACTGTAAAGTGTTAGCAGTAGTATTTTCAGAAAAATGCAAGTTTTGGGATTGGGCCCAAGAGCTCAACAAAAATTGGTGATTCAGTGGTAAAGAATCCACCTGCCAAGCCGGAGACAGATCTCTGGGTTGGGAAGATTCTCCTGGAGAAGGAAACGGCAACCAGTATTCTTGCCTGGGAAATCCCATGACAGAGGAGCCTGGCGGGCTACAGTCTATGGGGTCACAAAAGAATAAGACACGACTTAGGGATTAAACAAGTTTTCTTGTCTAAGCTCACTCTGCTTGCTTTACGACAGGCCAGTGAATTGCAGACGAGGGGGATGAGACAAAGAATACAACTTTATTTGGAGAGCTGACTGACTGGAAAAATGGCAGACTAATTTCTAAAAAAAAACATCTTGTTGGGGTTTGGATGCCAAGCTCTTTTATTGATCAGAGATGGGGGGAAGTGAGCAAACAAAATAAAAAGGGCATTAATCTTGCAGCTCTCTCCTAGAACGGCAGGCCTCAGGCAGGGTATATATTCCTCCTTCCTGCCATCTAGAGGTGGACAGGTCTCTGAACAAAGGCACTTTCACTGGAAGAAGGGCATGATTCTCTGAGGTAAGCCATTATGTATGATTATAATAACAAAAGCAAGGAGAAGCAAGTCAAAGAAACAGTTCCAAGGACTGGCTTTTCCCCGCAACAGGAGCAGCAGCAAAAGCAGGTGCTGGACTCAACAATGCAAAGGAAGGGATGAGCCAGCCAGATACAGTAAATCATTTTGCTCTGAGGAAACAAAAATACAGAGCCAGAAGGTATTAAAAAAAAAAAAAAATGTACTCAGTAAGGAAGGGCTTTCAGGCTGGCCGGGTGGCTAGTCGAGAGCTGGGAACGCGAGGGTTCAAAAGACAAGCTTTGGAGTTAACAAGGGACAGCTGCAGTTAAGTTTCCTACACGGACACAAAATCGACCAACTTCTACCAAAGAGCACATATCATTCTGCTGGTACAACAGGCATCTCGTTTCCAAGAAGGAGAGACAGCGTCGCCTCCTACCGCAAAGCCACTTAGCAGCCAAGCCAGCCCTCGCGGAGAGGACAAGGGAGGTGCCCTTTCCCGGAGGGCACTTGAGCTCTGAAGTGGGACAGGCTCGGAGGGAGGAAGGGAGGCTGATAAGGCGAGTTCAAGCGTAGAATCTCGATGGGCGTGTGGGTTCGGCGCTGAATTCGGACACAGTGGGAGGACCTTGGCTTAAAGACAAGGCAAAGCGTCATTTAAAGATAGTGGAAGGGCTAAGGTTAGCGGAAACTCAAGGACAAAAAGCACCGAGACTTTTGCGACCGACCCTCCCCTACCACATCCTCCGGCACCGAGGACTCTGAAGGACCAATAAGGGAGGCGGCGGAGGGGGCGGGAAAAGGCCGACTCGCCAGGCACCTTTAAGGTCCTGATGCCGAGAGCAGCGTCTGCGCGCGCCTATCTCCCTCTCACGGCTAACTTGCTCCGGGAGTGGCTCCTTCTGGGGCAAAATCCCGGCCTGGTTTTTAAACCGGAAGGTGCCTGAAAGCGGGTCTATCGGCGCCTCCAACTTCCGGGGCGCGGAGCCGGTGGAATCAGAACGGAAGACCCCCCGCGAGGGACGCAGGAAAAGGGGCGGTGCCGGCGCGCACCAACCAATCACAGTAGACGCTTCCACGTGGCCAGCACTGGCCAATAGGCGACCGCGTCGGTAGCGGCGGGGAAATTCAAACGTGTGTGCGGAGAGGGGCTGGAGTTCCCATCTTTTCTTCTCAGCTCCGCTTTTCCGCGGAGAGTCCTACCTCGGCGGCGAAAGGAGGGGCCGAGGCGGCCGGGGTGTGTGGGCCCTTGAGCCGAGCCGCGCGGGCCGGTGAGCGGTGGGGACGAGGCGGGAGGTCCCCGAGCCTGGCAGGGACGTGGGGTGCGGCTCGCAGGCTGGAGGGGGAGGGGCGGGCCCGCTGCCCGCGCCGGCCCTCCTGTTAGTTCCGGGGTTTATTTGTCTAGGACCCGGGCGGCGAGAGGTAGGTGTGTGGCCTTGGCTGCGAGAAGGGGCCTGGCAAGGCCTCTGCGGGAGACTCCTCCTCTTATGTGGTGTTTTAGAACCGGGAGAGGAGACGGTGGCCGTGGTTCTGACAGTTAACCTTTGGAACCTGGCTTCAAGGGGTGATGATACCAGGCACCCACTTGGTGGCTCCTTTTCATTAACTATACTCGAGGTCGGGGGGGGCATTGATATCAGTGACCCCGGGTTACTGGACTGATGGGTGTGAGAATCATCACAAAGATGACATTGACGGGAAGAAAGACTGCGGACACTTTGTGGACTAAACAGACCCCGTGGAGATGGAACAAGTACTCAGTACTGTACAAATACAGTAGATTCTTGGTATGGAAATGATTAAGGTAGCACATCACCTTTCTGCCAGACATACAGAAGAATAAGCTTGCTGATAACCCATTTGTGAATAAAGGGCTGTGATGTATGCATTCTGCTTTGTAACCACTTGCAACGTGCAAGTTTACTGAAATAAAGCAGGTGAATAAAGGAATGGTTTTTAACCTTATCGAAAGGGTTTTTTATGCCTATATGTTTCTACCAGAATCCAAGCAAATATACTATCACGTTTTTTTTTTTTTTTTAAAGACTGAATTTGCAGATGACCCAGAGAAAATAATTCTGGAAAAAGAGTGAAAGGGAGGCATAGAAGAAAGATTGAAAGAGGGCAGCAACTTCCCTGTTGTGCAGTGCCTTTTTAAAGTTCTGGTGGAAAGAAGAGGTGTATTGAATCCTGTCGGAAACCTTGCTAGGCAGATTACAAAGACATGGAATTGTTTTTGTGCACATTGCTTCACAAATACCACCCTGATAATATCTGTGTTGAGATCTGTTCGTTTAACTGTTTTACTCCTGGGTTCTAAAAGGCTAGTTGCAACATTTTTTTTCCTTTAATGCTAGTAAAAGTAGGAATTATGAATAGTTTTTTTTTTCCCCTTAGAAATGGAGGCTGAGGAGTTAAGTGGCAGAGAGTTGACAATTGATTCCATAATGAACAAAATGAGAGATATTAAAAATAAATTTAAAAATGAAGATCTTACTGACGAGCTAAGCTTGAATAAAGCCTCCACTGATACTACAGGTGAGTTGTGTTGTTTTGAGTGCCTTCTGAGGTAGAGGAAGGAAATGTTAACTGATTGATGCTCACCAATGAGAGCACAGACATTTTATGTTGTAATCCTTTTGTGTGAAAATAGTTCCACAATTTTCCACTTTCTTAAAAAAGGAAACTTAACACTATCACAGTGTGCTCGAAGTTTTCTTAATTCTTCCATTATTGGCAGCTGTCATTTCTGCTGATATGCTTGCCATCAATAGGTACTCCTTTTTTCCCTCATTTTTTGCTGCAATCTGAGGAAGCCTCACTAACCTTAATAAAATGGTGTATAAATTTAAGGCTAACAAAACAATATATGATATGAAGAACCTTTCTGTTACTCTCCCAGCCTTTCTTCCCTGTTCTCCTTTGCTCATTCTGTTTCAGCCATAGCAGTTTCCCTACTGTGTGTCCTGTGTATTGGACCAACCCCTACCCCAGTACCTTTGTTCTTACTCTCTGCCCACTCGTACCTTCAGGTTTTTGCTCAAATGTCTTTTCAGCAAGGCCCTCTCTAATCCATTTATTTATTTAGTTAAACTTTTTGTTTTGGATTGGAGTATAGCTGATTAACAATGTTGTGATAGTTTCAGGTGGACAGCAAAGGTGCTTAGCCACACATATACATGTATTCATTCTCTCCCAAACGCCCCTCTCATCCAGCCTGCAGCATAACATTGAGCAGAATTCCCTATGCTATAGGGTAGGTCCTAACCCACCTATTTAAAATAGGAACCTGCTGTATTATTTTTCTCCATGGGAGTAATCACCTCATATCTCCTTTGCTGTTGTTCAGTCACCAAATCATGTTCAATTCTTCGCTACTCCGTGGACTGCAGCTCTCCAGGCTTCCCTGTGCCTCACCATCTCCCGGAGTTTGCCCAAGTTTATGTCATATCTCCTTTACTCATGTGTTTGTTGTCTGTGTACTCCACTAGAATGTGAGTTCCATGAGGGCATGGTTTTTATCTCTGGTGCTCTATCTACAGGACTAAGAATGGTTCCTGGCAAGTAGTGGGTACTTAAATATTTTTTGAATGATGAATGAGTGAAAATACCCGAAGTTTAATATCCTAGTTTTATGAAAAGTATTAGCTCAGAAGCAACTTAGAAACTTTTCATTTTGGTGTTAAGCAAATTTTTTAATGGTGATAGAATAAACACATACTTTATTTTGTGTATTTAAGTAGCACTAATGAAGGTTATGACTTCCCTGGTGACTCAGTGGTAAAGAATCTGCCTGCCAGTGCAAGAGATGTCAGTTTGATCCCTGGGTCAGAAAGATCCCCTAGAGAAGGAAATGGCAACCCACTCCAGTATTCTTACCTGATAAATCCCATGGTAGGCTACAGTCCATGGGTTCACAAAAGAGTTGGACATGACTTGGCAGCTAAACAACAGTAACATTAAAGCTTATTTACAGCAGGGTGGATGAATCCTTATTTAAAATTCTTAGCTTGCTCAAAACTGAATATCTAACAGTTGATAAGTAATGTTGATAAGTGGGATGTCAGACATTATAATACTGAGTAAGGTTAAACCTGGTTACTAGATGAGAAGAATTTACCTGTTTACCATGCTACATTGTAGTACATGTTTAGCTCAAATGACTACTGACATAATAGAGACAGGAGGCTTTGAAGGGAGAGAGCACAGCTCATGGGAAATACATCTGCATTTTTTTAGACTTTTTTAGAAAACTTGGAAACAAATTTGTTAGGAAAGTGATAGGAAATGAAACTGGAAAGTGAAGTTAAGATCAGAACACATGATGGGTAAAAACAAAGTTCTGAGTCTGTTACGTTTTAGTAAAAAGCAAAAGCAGTAATTTTGTAAAAGCAAACCTTTAGCCCTTGTTGAAGGTAACTTAAACTAATAGAAGGGATGACAGTTTCTCTGAAAAATCTGAATTTAATAAAGTTTAATAATCACTAGAGTAATCTGAACAGGATACAGACATTAATTCAAGTTGTCTTTTAAAATCTAGTAACACCAAAGACAATTAAAAATAAATTACAATGTGAAAGTTATGGAGAAAAGTGGGTTACTTGGAGGGAGAGAAAATGACCATATGAGTTGCTTATCTTTTGTAAACTGGTTTTGTTTGATTGATTTAAAAGTAAATTGAGGAATATGGAGATAATGTTGGATGGATAAGGTTGTAAAGAAGGTTTTATTAGGACTAGAACCATACATTTCTAAATTTTTAATAAGTCGTTGATGAAGAATTTTCCAGGAAAGTTGCTACTGGTGGTGGTAGGAGAAGCTTAGGTTTTCTATCAATTGTTAGGATGCTAAAATAAAATTATGCTGCTACAGGATACAGTTTTCTTAGACTGCATATGGTATTTTAAAGTTACTCATAAACATTTCAAAATTCTCTTCAAAATATGCAGCTTTTTATAGTAAGATATGCCCTCTTAAAAGATATGTGCTGTAAATAAATTGTTTTTATCTACTTGAATTGTTAAAATTTTAAAAGATTTTAAGGAGTTTGTGTGCATTCATACTGACAGTATAAATGATAACCTGTAATTTGAAAGAAAAGTGCAATTTGGCATTTGTTTTAATTTTGGTATATTTTGTCCCTTATTCAGATAACTCAGGAACTGTTAACCAAATTATGATGATGGCAAACAACCCAGAGGATTGGTTGAATTTGCTGCTCAAACTGGAGAAAAACAGTGTCCCTTTAAATGATACTCTTTTAAATAAATTGATTGGTCGTTACAACCAAGCAATTGAAGCACTTCCTCCAGATAAATATGGCCAAAATGAGAGTTTTGCTAGGATTCAAGTGAGATTTGCTGAACTAAAAGCGTAAGTATTAGCATTTAAACTGTATTCAGTTAACTACATTATGTAACACATAACTACATCACCAAAAAGTAAAATGAAAACATGTTGTCATAACTACTTGTAAGAAATTTAATATTTTTTGAGTAAATCCTTTTGTTTATAACAAGTGAATTTGTAAACTTTCTTTACAGTGTACACATTTCCACAAAAATTACATACTCTAGACTCCACCTAAAAAGATTTAAAAAATTAACTTATTTAATTTTACAGTCAGAAAACAGTATTCTGTGTCTTCTGAAAAACAGAATGAGGCTTTAGCAATCAGGCAACTGTGTTCTTTTTCTTAAAACTTGACCTTGAAATCTTTATTTCAGTATTCAAGAGCCAGATGATGCACATGACTACTTCCAAATGGCCAGAGCAAACTGCAAGAAATTTGCTTTTGTGCATATATCTTTTGCACAGTTTGAACTATCACAAGGTAATTTGAAAATGTCAAGTCCAAATTTTAAGTAAAAGATAATGTCCTATTGTAACTTAAATCATGTGTGTGAAATAGAAATAATGAGGCAAGAGGCATGAAAGTTGATCAGATGAAAATTCAGGGAAGAATGCTACCTGAGTATAAGTGTACCAAATATTTGTTATACCAGCCCTTTCACTTGCATATTACACAAGTTAAACTATTTAACATGAATTGTTATCAGAAGTGAGAAATTGCTTATTTGCTTATAAATAAAATGTGTGAAGCTTGAAATAAATATTTTTGCCTAAGACTTTTAAATTTTTTCCCTAGGTCCTGGAGAATATATATTTGGGGAGTGAAGGTTGCTGCATTAAAATGACAGTTATTTTTTACTTTGTTAGGTAATTTCAAAAAAAGTAAGCAACTTCTTCACAAAGCTGTGGAATGCGGAGCAGTGCCACTTGAAATGCTGGAAATTGCCATTCGGAATTTAAATCTTCAGAAAAAGCAGCTGCTTTCAGAGGAGGAAAGGAAGAGCTTATCTGGTAAATATGTTCATGTGTGCTAATACTTTTCTGTGATGCTTAGTCCTGCAAAAAAAAAAGGATTCAGGATAATATTTTATAGAAAAATATTGTTTATTTAGAATGATCAAAATCTAAGATTAAGTTTTAGATGTAAAGGTGGTGAGTAGTTGCAGAAGTAACAAAGTCATTACTCTCTTGTTGGCATTTTTTTTCCTAGTCAAACTCTAATTGGTAATACATTAAAACAACTCAGTCAAAAACAGTAAGATCCTGGCACTCCCCTGGTGGTCTGGAGATTGAGACTTCTGCTTCCACTGCAGGGCTACAGGTTCAGTCTCCGGTAGGAGAACTGGGATCCCATATGTCACAAAGCATGGCCAAAAAATAAATAAAAATAAAATTGACATCTACAAAAATATATATATACTTTAAAATAAAACAATAAGGTCCCAATGTATAGCGCAGGGAACTATATTCAATATCTGCAATAAATTGTCATGGAAAAGAACATGAAAAGGAATATATATATATATATATATATATATA